>JALXJV020000024.1:21244710-21295812 GCA_024633595.2 Lepomis macrochirus
GTGATTAAACATTTTTAAATGTTAATTTATTAAACATATCAGATCAATAATAGTAACAGAGAGTCAGTAAACAGACCTCAGAGTCTCCAGTCTACAGTTTGGACTCTCCAGAAAACCACACAGTAGCTTCACTCCTGAATCCTGCAGCTTGTTGTGTCTTAGCTCCAGCTCTCTCAGATGGGAGGGGTTGGACTTCAGAGCTGTGGCCAGAGAAGCACAGCTGTTCTCTAACAACCAGCAAAGACTCAATCTGAATAAAGAATAAATGATGTAACTTTAGAAGACAATGTTCCTGCTTGAAATCATTCAGTGTTTAATAATCTGTTCAGAGTTGAAGAAGGTTTAGAATGTAGAAGTTTAGAAAATGGAAACTCCAAACATTTGAACCCAACAGGATGCAGGTTCAAACTGTAAAATACAAAAAGGAAAAAAGAGCTCTCATTAATATTAATGGCAACATGCTCCTATTTTAATAAAGATATAGTGACTTCACCTACACAGAAACTGATTCAAGATTCCACTCAAGATCCCAAAGATTCCAAATATGTCAGGATGAACATTGGGCAAATGTGAACAAAATACATCTACAATATTTTTTTTTAGAAATAGTGGAGTCATCAAAAAAAAAGCTTCTTCACTTTAAACTATTCAGTCATTATA
This sequence comes from Lepomis macrochirus, assembly GCA_024633595.2. Classification (NCBI taxonomy): domain Eukaryota; kingdom Metazoa; phylum Chordata; class Actinopteri; order Centrarchiformes; family Centrarchidae; genus Lepomis; species Lepomis macrochirus. Next base: position 21,245,371 of record JALXJV020000024.1, read on the forward strand.
AGCATCATATAGCTTCAGAATAATGTTGGAAAAAGCAAATACAGAATATATTTGTTATTGTCAAACGGCAGTGAAATATAGATTATTTATTTCTTCATTGAATTCATGTAGTTTTATTATCATATTAAACTTTTAAATGTGTAGCTCAACATTGCTCTGCCAAAGTCAATGGACTAAACCACTGAGGAAAAGAGACTTTAGAATTAAGATACTCAGTGTGGATCAGTAAAATATCATCAATATGTCTGCACTTTGGTGTCACCACAACTTTCACATCATGTTAATCTCAGCACAGAAGGAAAAATGGTGTCTGACCTCAAAGTCTCCAGTTTGCAGTCTGGACTCTCCAGAAAACCAGACAGCAGCTTCACTCCTGAATCCTTCAGCTCATTGAAACTCAGGTCCAGCTCTCTCAGATAGGAGGGGTTGGAGTTCAGAGCTGAGGCCAGATAAGCACAGCTGATCTCTGACAAATTGCAGCGCGTCATTCTGAATAAAGAATAAATGGAGTTAAAAATGTATTTCTAATCCAATCAGATGTGTTCAGGTTTCAAATGTGCTATGATGATGTAACTAAAAATGTAACCACGTCCTAATCAATGAGCTTTTCCCTAAAATGAGTAGAGGGACATTGTCATTGTGTTATTGTGGATCATCATAATGTCAGCCTTCTACAAACATCATCTAAATGTCAGCACAACATTTGTACACCTTTTCATGTCAACACTGATCAATAACATTGTATCACTGCCATCTCCATCAACACACAGCTGATTGACTGTGAGCTTCATCCTCAGTGGTCTTTAGAACCCGGATCAACATGAATCCACATTGAGTTCAGACTAAATTCGGAGCCAAACTCTTCAGAGTGACAAACTTTTAAAAAGAGCTGTTGTAATTTGTGCTCAGTCAAAACCCGAAAACACGAGAACTGAAGGAAATTTAAAACTTCTGTTATGGATTTATATATGGTAGATATACACTGGACATGAGCAGAATACATGAACTGACCTCAGAGTCTCCAGTCTACAGTTTGGACTCTCCAGTCCAGACGACAGCAGCTTCCCTCCTGAATCCTTCAGCTCGTTGTTACTCAGGTCCAGGTCTCTCAGATGGGAAGAGTTGGACTTCAGAGCTGAGGCCACGACTTCACAGTGTCTCTCTGAGAGTTTACAGTCACAGAGTCTGTGATGACAGAATAAAAAAACTTATAAAAAACTATGAATATAATAAAAACTGCTCAGCCATTGATCACAAGGTTTGTGGTTTGAAACTTGAGCTCCTGTCCACATGTCCAAGTGTCCTTGAGCCATATAACAAACCACATTATTATTGCTTTAGACAAAAGTGCCTGCTTAATGACTGTAATGTGAACATGTCACATTGCGATTATCAGGGTGCCTAGAGTTGTGTTTGTTCACTGAGCTGTAAAATTACTGCAGGTTCGAACTGCATTTGAATGGATTTATCTCAGTCATGTGCTCAGTGTGTTTTGTGCATATCTGATCCATCTCATGTCACTCCATCTGCTTTTCATTTCCCATTAAATTCATTTAATTACTCCTTTTGCATTGATAGTACAATTAGTACTACAGATTGTAAATTTACCATTTTATTGGTAATAGTTTTTCCTCAAGTGGAGTTCAGCTGTTGACGATAAAATCCCTCCACTGAAATGAACCCAAGAGCAGAGATCGTACTAATTTGATAAACCTTTGTAAATCCTTTCTTAAATAAATACATATAAAAGCCACCATACTGCCGTGGAAGGGAGCTCTCTGTCATTAGTTGTTTTGTACCTGTGCCGACCATTGTTCTGTGTATTGAGCTTAACCGTATGTATATTGTTTGCTGGTTGTTGCAGCCTCAACTAATGTGCCGGCTCTTGTATGTACCTGTAATCTACTGAGAGTCAGTAGATTTTGTTTAGTGGTTATAGTCTTTTGTTTAGCTGTTAAGCTTAAGATACTGCCATAGCCATTTTAGTTCATCACTCAGAGTTAGTAGTTGTTTTTTGTTACAGGACACCTGAGTGAGTTTTTTGTGTTAACCGTGTGTCTGTAGAGTTGGGCTAGATTGTAGGTTGAGTTACTGACACCCACTCCACACATAGGACTTTTCACTTGTTTAGTACACTAGGTTTAGGGGTGCTGCGCTCCCAGTGTTTTGTTTTGTGGTATCCTATATAGAGGTTTTTGTTTTCACTTTGGTTTTGAGATAGTAATCCCTGTTTTTGAAGGGATCACTTTTTGTTATCTTGAGTTTATGTTTTCGCAGCACCCACTTGCCCAACCTTAGTTTGTTTAAAACTTTGTCAAACTCTCTTGTTTAAATAAATACCTTTTTCCACAATACCAACTACAGCTGGTTTATGCATACGTCCCCTTTCCCCTAGTGAGCCAGGACGTAACATCTCAAATTATGAAAGACTATCAAATCAAATAATTCCAAATGTGATCACACTCTAGTGGGCATCACATGTGCTGCTGTTTTCTCTGCATAGCTTGCCTTTAGTGTTGCTGCTATGAAATGGTGCAGAAAGGAAACACATATTTTCTGACAGTTTGTGTTTGCAAAGTGACATCATTTCTCACATTAAGCTTTAAACGCTCTATCAGTGAACATTACCAAAGTAGCTTTGGAATTTACTAGTTTACAGACCAGTCCATTTAAATCCTACCAGAAAGAGAGCTTCCTTACTGTTTCTAAATCAAACTCATTTCTAACGGAGCAAAACACATGAAGAGACATTCATTGTTGGAACTAAACAATGTAAAGTGGCACCTTTTATTAATGAGCATGAAGAGGGGGATGTTCTGTTTGCTGAGGATGGCCATCCCTCACATCCTCTCAAATCAAACAATAATTAGAGATATTTTATAAAGTGTGAAAATGGACACAACAGTCCATATGAAATAGCTCCCAAACTGCAGAGGAAAAAATAGAAGAGCAATAACTGCATGAAAGCTTCAAGTGCCGTTAGCTCCAGCAGATCACAGATACAACATGTCTGTGTGTCTGTATAGAAGAAGAACAAGAAACAGACAGTATAGAAACAGTGCAGACACTGGATCAGTGGGGGAAAAGACTGCTGTGATAAAATGATGACTGTCATAACATTTTCTGTCATGAACCCTGCATCTCTCACCTGAGTTTAGGACTGAGTGAGTGTGTTTTCATTTGTTTTTTTCCTTTGAGTGAGTGAGGCATGCTTGGTGTGTTTGTTCTGTTTTTTCTTCTCTCAGTTTTTTTTAAATCCTGGGCGTGTCTGGGTTCCTGAGTTGGCACTTGCTGCACCTGCTGGTGATCACGCACCTTTTCCTGATCAGCCATCCCTACCTCTTAAGGAGAGACCAGACTTCCATTCCCTGCCAGATTGTTAGGTCGCGTACCGTAGGTCTTACCTTAGCAACTACCCTTAAGCCTGTTAATCTAGCAACCAGTTTGCTTTTACTAACTTCTCTCTGCCTGTCTCCAGATCTCCTGCTCTGCCTGCCAATTCAAAGTCCCTCAAAGCCAAGATCCCAACTCACCCTGCCTCAGTCAATAAATTGTTTAACAGCTGCTTTGTCTATGTGTCTGCATCTGGGTTGTAGCATAACTCCAGACATTTTCAGCACAAACTCTTAATCCTCAAGTTTTCATGCTGGATTTGTATCAAGCCTCCATCACCCAAAGAAAGATAGAAGAGTTTGTGCTGAAAAGAGTAAGAAGAGTAAGAGAGTTTAACACGTAGAATTATTTCAAGAAGCAGCTAAATACTAGTTTAGGAAACTTTTATAGTGTGGAGGTTTTATATTGAGCATGTGTGTGCAAAGTGTGTATCTTTACTGTAATAATGATGCTTCACAGTGTTGATAATCACATCTGGACTTACCGAGCCTCCCTGCAGTTCCACATGGCTGGAATTAGTCTCAGTCGTCCCTCATCTGATGTGTTGTACTTCTTCAGGTCCAACTCATTCAGAACCTCCTCTGACATCTGCAGCATGTAGGCCAGAGCTGAGCAGTTGAACACAGAGAGTTCCTTCTCTGATCTGTTCTCTGACTTCAGGAACTCTTGGATCTCCTTATGTATTGAGTGGTCGTTCATCTCCGTCAGACAGTGGAAGATGTTGATGCTTCTGTCAGGAGAGATGTTGTTCATGTTCATCTCCTTCAGGTTGTTGATTGCTCTCTGGATGATTTCTGGACTGTTGTCTGTCTGACCCAGCAGGCCTCTTAAGAGTTTCTGGTTGGACTCCAGAGAGAGGCCATGAAGGAAGCGAACAAACAGGTCCAAATGGCCATTTTTACTTAGGAGAGATTTCTCCATGGAACTCTTCAGGAAGTCCTCCAGTCCCTCTGTGTTCCTGCTGGTGGAAGAACAGTGGAATTTGTAGACTGCAGCCAGAAACTCCTGAACGCTCAGATGAACAAAGCAGTAGACTGTTTTCTGGAAGATCACACTCTCTCTTTTGAAGATCTCTGTACAAACTCCTGAGTACACCGAGGCCTCTGTGACATCAAGACCACACTGCTCCAGGTCTTCTTGGTAGAACACGATATTTCCTTTCTCAAGATGTTCAAACGCCAGCCTCCCCAGCTTCAGAAGAACCTTCTTGTCAGCCTCCATCAGCTCCTGTGGACTCATCTCATGTCCCTCATCGTACTTCTGCTTCTTCCTCTTTATCTGAACCAGCAGGAAGTGTGAGTACAGGTCAGTTAGGGTCTTGGGCAGCTCTCCTCTCTGGTCTGTAGTCAACATGTGCTCCAGAACTGTAGCAGTGATCCGGCAGAAGACTGGGATTAGACACATGATGTGGAGGCTCCGGGATCTCTTGATGTGTGAGATGATTCTGCTGGACAGCTCTTCATCACTGACTCTCCTCCTGAAGTACTCCTCCTTCTGGGCGTCAGTGAAGCCTCGTATTTCTGTTACCCTGCCAACACATGAAGGAGGGATCTGATTGGCTGCTGCAGGTCGGGTAGTTATCCAGACGAGAGCTGAGGGAAGCAGATTCCCCTTGATGAGGTTTGTCAGCAGCAGATTGACTGAAGACTTCTGTGTGACATCAGACACAACCTGATTGTTGTGGAAATCCAATGAAAGTCTGCTTTCATCCAGGCCGTCAAAGATGAACAACAGTTTACAGACAGCGAGCTTCTCTGCTGGGACCTTCTGTAATGTTGGATGGAAAACATGGAGCAGCGTGAGGAGACTGTGCTGCTCATCTTTGATCAAGTTCAGCTCCCTGAACGAGAGCAGAACCAGCAGACTGACATCTTGGTTTTCCGAGCCCTCTGCCCAGTCCAGAGTGAACTTCTGTACTGTGAAGGTTTTTCCAATGCCAGCGACGCCGTTGGTCAGAACCACTCTGATGGCTCTCTGTTGGTCAGGTAAGGCTTTAAAGATGTCGTGGCACCTGATTGGAGAGTCATGCAAGGTCTCCTTCTTGAAAGCTGTCTCAAGCTGCCTACCTCATGCTGGCTATTAACCTCTTCACTCAGTCCCTCTGTGATGTAGAGCTCAGTGTAGATCCTGTTGAGGAGGGTTCCACTTCCTGTTTCATCACTTCCTTCAGTCACACGTTCACATCTCCTCCTCAGACTGATCTTATGTTCATCTAAAACCTCCTGCAGACTGCCATCCACTGTCACAGAAAAAAGAATCGTTAGAATTAAGAATTATTCATTAGTACTTATATAAAAACAACCAATAAGAAAAATTAATCATATTGAAAATGTTTCCGACAGCAACATTTCAAATGCTGCGAGGCAAAGAAATCCAAGAATCCTGTCTTCAGACATGAGGACATCAGTAGACAGATGGACAGTCTTACTTTGTACAGAGCTGCTCTGACTGGCTGTCTGCAGTCCAGCTCTGGTTCTGGATCTTTCTTCACACTGGGGACAGGAGGTGTTTCCTGATGAAGCAGACTGGTCCCAGTATGAGGTGATGCACTGTCTGCAGAACCAGTGTCCACAGCTGGTAGACACAGGATCCTTCAGGACTTTGTGACACAAAGCACAGCAGGACGGCTGCTCTTCCACAGAAACATGACTACTCTTCCTCTCTCTGTGAAGACAAGTTGTCATGGTATGGGCTTTAGGGGTTATTATTTGCTGTTTTATTTTTTTAAATGTTTCATCTTGTGGAAAAAAACTACAATATGACGCAGATTTGTTAAACATAAGAATTCACTCTTTGTCAGGTCTGTCAACAACACAATAGGACAACAACTTTTTCAGAGTTTGTTTTCTGAATGGAGTTCGGATGCTATGCTAACTTGTAAAGTGCAATAGAAGTTTGAATAAAGTTACAGATGCATATTGTCCAAACTCATCAGGTAGTTAAATTTCTTGCTTTCTTTTCTCCAAGTAACGTCCAGTTTTGTCTGGTTTTCAGTGTTGGGCAGCAGCGTCGCTACAAGTAGCGCCATTACTAGTTTAACTACATTTCTCAGTAGCTTGGTGGCAGCGTCGTTATTTTCTGAATCAAATAGCTTTTCAGTAACGAAGCTCTTTTATTGACCGAGTAGCGCAGTAGCTTCCACATACGCTACATTTTCCCAAGCATTTCTGATGGATCAGTAAGTGACACCACCGCCACACACGGACTTGTATGTGCAACCGGCAGAAGCACTTCCCTGTGATGGTGAGATCATGTACAGATCCTTGGGTTGATGTTTGCGACTTTGCTGCAGGGGAATAAAGACACGTGCGACACGGTAACACCCTGGCAGTGTCTCTCTCTCTCGCTCTTTCTCTGCCATGAATGTTTAGGTTGTTTAGGTTGCAATGTTGCCAGAGAACAAAGTCAAATATAAACTATAAAAAATATATAATTAATTAATAATTAATTAATTTAATTAATTAATAATGTGATAAATAAGTTGCTTTATACAAACAACAATGGTTCTCCGTTTGTTGCATGAGGAAATACATTTAGCAGCAATGATCTGGCAGTAAGTAGGAGAGTTTCTGTGTCTGATTTAGCTCTCTCACACATTGGAGCAGGTTTTTAGTCTGTCTTCTATTGCTACTGTGGAATGAAGTTGGTTCAATATAAACTAGGCCTATGTTGTGTGTGTGAGTGTGTGTGTATATAAATATTTATATACAAATGACCTAACTATTAAAAAATTAAAAGTAGCTTAGATGTAACTATGCTACTTTTGCCACGTTGCTGTAGCTTAGCTTGCTACATTTCACTGGGGGGTAGCGTCTGTGTAGTGAAGCTTCATTTAATGTAGAGTAGCTAATAGCTTAGCTCACTATATTTTCCAAGTAGCTTGCCCAACACTGCTGGTTTTTATATAAATATGAAGTAGTAGTCCAACTGAGCTCAGGTGCCAACCGACACTAACTACAACAGTGGAACTGGATCTGCACAGAAGCTCGCTGCCGAGAAGCTCCAGTGAAGATAAATCAACATTGTAATCCCAAAAGCTAAAGTAAAAAAATAATTTAATAAACATAGTTTACTCTGAGCTCCTCCTGCGGGTAAATGGCGTAGTTTTCAGAGCAGAATCCAGTCAATGTGGCTAGTCAAAGTGAAAATTTTTGTTTTTGGGAAATTTACGTTTTATGCGATTGAAGTTGACAATGCTAAAATGTACTATAATAGCCCCCCCAATATATATATATATATATAATGTTGGGGGCTAGGCACGTTAACATTATTATCCCATTCAGGCATTAATTAACGCAGTAAATTTTTTTACTGCACATTAACACAGTTTTTTAATATTATTATTTTAAAAGTCAGTTGCTCACTGGCTCTGACACATAGGCCTTCAGTCAAACCATGGGTCACAGGAGAGGTGGGATGTTGACCAGCCTGCAAATAATCCTCCCATACAAGCAGCGGACAGAGGCTTCGGCAGGTTCTCTCAGGTAAACAAAAAGGGAGACAGCGCTCCACGAGTGAACAGCAGGTGCTCTATGGATAGTAACCACGGCAACGGCTTCTGTGCGCTACACAGCCGTAGCCTATTTAACTTCAATTTAAATTATACATAGGCTAACTTCACCTGATAGGCCTGCATTTAGTTTTGCAGGGATGCTCTGCCATGTGAACTCCCTCCTGTTGATGTTATATGATGTTGATAACTATTTAGAATCTGAAAACTCACAAACAGTGAGGATCAGTCTCTATTCCAATGATTTGTGCTGTGCGTTGCATACAAAAAGTTCAAGACAACTAAGGCAGCAGGCGGGCATGTGCGTGAGGCGAGGACGACCGTGACAGTTTCCCTGGGAACGGACCCAGTACACCTTGTGCTCGACCACTTCAACTCACATTAACAAGGAAACTTGCTACTGAACATAGCCTGTTTCTGCTGCTCCCTGATAAAAGAAAAATGTTTCTGCTGATACCTCCTCAAAAAAATCCCAAGAAAACTGGACTCAGATGGTAACTTTTTTAAACAAGCTAGGTAAAAGGTAACACCCTGGCAGTGGCAAATAGCTTTGCTTTAATATTTGATTTGATTACATTAATGTTTAAGTTGAGATTTACAAGAAATATTTTATTTCTACTGTGTAAAGGGAATACTGCTAGTGAAAAGCACCTAATGGTATTGCACTTTTGTCTATATAGCAGTACTTTTAAATTGATTGGAATCAGTAGGTGTCATTTATACTGGGGACGCTGGGGACATGTCCCTACCACTTTTTGAAATGGCAAAATTGTCACACTGTGGGCTTGTCTGTTCTGCTTTGTTCATTTAGTTTCAGTCAGACATGTTATTTGTATTCTGTTTAGTATCTGTCTTAGTGTTTTGGGTTCTGTCCTGTGTCCAGTATCTGTTATATAGTCTGTTGTGTTTTGGGTTCTTGTGTCATGTTCATCTCTGTCTTCTTGGAGTCTTAGTTCCCAGTTCAGTGTTTTACTTAGCTTCAGTCCGTGTTCCTTGTTGGTGTTAGTTTAGTGGTGATATGTCTGATGGTGCCTGGATTAGTTTGTTATTCTTGTTATTCTGATCTGTTACTTCTTACTTTAATATGTTTGGTGTTCAGTACTTGTATTTTGTCTGCTCACCTCCAGTATCTGTCTGCCATCCAGTCAATTCAATTAAATTTTGCTTTATTGGCTAGTCTGTTGTATGTTCATCCTCTACCATGTGTCTTGCTTGCTTGCCTGCCTATGCTACCTTGTTTGTTGGATTATTCTTTGTTCTTCCCCTGGATCTTTTTTTTATGGACTGTGTTTTTGCTGCTCTACGGACAACCTTGGTTTGGTCTCCGACGTAAGTTCTGTGGGCTTAACTAAATACCCAGAAACTGTACCTGCTCTGCCTCTGTGTCCTGTGTTTGGGTCCTAAAACCTGTTCCTGCCAGCACACATGACAAACTCTGACAAAAATAGGTTCTGAAATAATATAGCTTGCAGCTAAATAACAAAATGCCTTTAGAAAGGTTTATTTGCACATAAGCATGCCATACAATTAAAGTATAGAAGAAACATTGTGCATGGTCCAGGAAAAGGAACTTTAGCTTAAAAAAAACAAGCCATAAAATGACCCCAAAATGTGAACTTTAACTTCATGACTGTCACATATGTGTTGCCTCAGCATGGATGATATTACATGAGAAATGCTTATCTACAGGAGAAACAGGTCTGAAAGCAACAAAGAATGCCTGAGAGCTTCACTGAATTTCTGATATTCTATTTCTATATTTTGAAATGTCCCGTGCCACCTGAACTTTGTTTCCTTTTACACAAATAAAAACATTTTCACCATAAATAAAAACTTTCAGCAGAATGAAGGAAATGAAGTGTTTAAAGAACAGACCCACAGCACTTATGTCTCAGCATTGAGGATATCTTTAAAACACTGTTTAAGGATCTTTTTGTCTCTTTTTCATGAAATGTGATGTCTCGCGAGCTAAGTGCTGAGCCCATGTGTCCCCACCACTTCTCAACACAGTGACGCCCTTGTTGGAATGGAATATAAATCCATGGAAAATGTAGAACTTGTACTACTACATTGTAGGAAATATAGGGATGAGGATAAGATAAAATATAAATCAGGCAGGAAGGAAGTGGAATCTTGAATGTTTATTAGGCACAAAAGGAGATTGCAATCTGCCATAAAACAAAAAGAAGAAAAAGAGAAGAGGACAAATGAAACGCACTATTAGTCTTGCTGTTTGCCTCTGTCTTTGCTTGTTTCTCAGTGTATTTTGTCTGCAGTTCAAGTCCTATCCCTCGTGTTAGTTTCCTCATAGACTGTATATTTCCTTGTGCTGTTGGACTGTCTGTTTCTGGACTTTGGATTCTGATTCTTGCATGCTCCCTGCTGGATCTGTTTGCTCCTTGGACTTCTCTCCTGCTTTTTTCATCTCTGCCAGCCTGTCAGTTTCTTGCCCCAGTTGACAGTATTAAATCTCAGTAAACAGTACATACTCTGCCTCCCTTTACTGCATTTGGGTCCAATCTCCTGCTCCCCTGTTAGCTGTCACTGTGTGATACATTTCTTTAGAACTAAAACAATTTGTTGCTTGTTGTTGAAATTATCCAGATTTGGCCAACATGGTGTATAAGCTCAGATGGTCACAGAGAACAATAAAAAGTGTTGTTAGTTTTCTGATTGAATTCAGCTTTTAGTCTGTAATGAAGATTATTGTTCCTTATTTCAACTAATAATACATTTTATTTGGGGGACGCCTTTCAGGGCACTCAAAGACATCTTGAATACAAAGTAATAAAATGACTTTGAGGTTTAAATGAGGTGCATAATTCAAACAGTGTAAGAAGTCTAAAATAAGAGGACAAAAAAATTCAGCGAGTGAAGGATAAAAAGTCTAGGCTTCATTAAAAAGATGTGTTTTTAGGAGCTTTGTGAAAGATGCAACTGAGTCTGTCTGCCAAATATAAGGGAGTAGTTCCAAAGCTTGGGTGCTGAGCAGATCAAGGCTTGGGCTCCCATGGTGGACAGGTGAAAAGGAAACCAGCAGTGGCAGAGCGGAGGGAGCAGTAGGGGGCATAAACTGGAAGGAGATCATTGAGGAGAGTAGGTTCCAGGTTGTGGAGGGGTTTAAATGTGAGGAGTAGGATCCTGAACTTAATCCGGTATTGAACAAGGAGACAGTGAAGCTTGAGAATATTAGGTATGTTCACATGATTTGGTGAAGCTCAGGATTCTTGCTATAGAGTTCTGCACCAGTTGAAGTTGCAGTTGTTGCTAGATGGGAAGTGCCAAAGAGTGACCGGTAAATGATCAAAATTGATAATGACAATATGCTGTTTGGAGAGGTTCGATTATATTAGATTGATCTCTGCCTTGTTGGTATTAATTTGGAGTAGGCTCATGTTCATAGAGCTCCTGATGTCTTGTAGGTTGATGGAGATGGGAGGCAGGGAGGTGGAGTGCTTGGTGGAGAAGTAGAGCTGGGTGTCATCAGCTTAACATTGGAAATTCATGTGGCATCTCATGATCGATGAACTCTCCTGCTTTCAGAAACACTAACAGCTTCTCCTGTCTGACTGTCTTATTAAACATTTAGTGATCTGCCTGCAGTTTGTTATTAACACAAACTCAACACTTCCTGCAGCTCCTTCATAGAAAAAGCCTCCATCAAAGACAGCTGATTATGTCCTTCACTGTTTTACAGTCACTCTGGGCAGCTTAGCTTGAATTAGTTAGCTTTGAACTGAGCTTTGAAGTAGTGTAAAGCCATAGCATGTGACAGCGGTGTCACAGGTTCAAGTCCACATGTAGCCTTGTTTGTATGATTCCTGTCAATCTCTACTGTCAACTATCACATGAAAACAATTCAAAGAATCTAAAAAAGAGAAGTGGTCCAAATCTCCATGTGACCATTTTCTGCCCTTTTTTCATCTACTGCTAACTTTTCCATCAGTGCTGCCTGTGGAAGTTTGTTCTTCACCTTTAGGAACAATATATGGTGGAGAGAATCTGAGCTCAAAGGTCCACTGATGATTCAAAGCAAAGTGTTCATCAAGGTGAGCAAAGCTTTTGTACAAATGCTTTTTCACCACATGTTGCACAATTATGATCTGAAGTTATTCAAGATCCATCTGGTGGATCATAACAGCTGATATGAGGAAGAGCCAAACAGCTCAGTGTTTAGAGGACAAATAGGAGAAAATGACTGACACATTTGAAGCAGATTCTTTCAGATTTTGAATTGTTCTCCATCTTTATAGTGACGTCAACATATACAAGAGCATTTTCTTGAAGTGTAAATTCTGAAATGGAGGTTCATGTGTTTTGCTACAGAAATAAAATCAAATCCATCTTAGTTTGAAACAGTATCTGCACTAACAGTTATTTTAGCACATTTTGTCTTCAATGCATCATCTTCCAGAAGGTCAGTTTACAGTAAAAACTCTCTTACTTTGTGTCTGAGGGTCCAGGTTCAGTACTGAAGAGTCCAGGATGATCTTTGGACTGGTCACTCTTCATAGACAGACAGCTGGATCCTGCAGACTCTGCTCTCTGTCTGTTGAACTGAACTCTGCGAACACAAAGATGTTTTATTCAGATCACATGAATCTTTAGGAAGCTTTAAACACACATACTGCTGCTGCTGTGGATCATTAGGAGCTTTAAAGTTTATATTGGTCCTCTTAGATCAGATTCCAGCTTCTCTAGGTGACTGACAGCTGTCACAGATACTAAGAGGAAGACGGCACCAATGATTTCTCTTTGTAGCACAAATGGAGAAATAAATGAATACAGGCCAGAAAAAAGGCAGACATTGTTTATACAGTATGCACAGTTGCAGTTAGTAATTCTGTTTACAAAACCGTTACTAGTATCAGGAGGAGAAAGATGACTTAATTGAATAGAACAAAAAAAACTAAAACAAAACATAAATGCTAAAGAAAGCCCAAAATCAAAATTCAGAGCCAAACAGTTCTCTGTGACTGAAAACAGCATATCCTGCACCCCCCTTTACTTGTCAGTCTGTAAAAGTCAAACTCCACCCTGAGCCGAGCTGCCAGCAGCCTAGTCAGCACCAGAACCAGGTCCTCTGAGCCTTCACCTCTCATACGTGGAGGACCACACATTTTCAGTCAAGTTTGTTTTTTTATAAATCACAACCTTTGCTTGGGAAGTGGCGTACGCCTGTTTTGTACGTACGGACCGTTTATAAATGAGGCCCCAGCACTTTATGTGAAATGTCAAACTAAATCAACATTGTCATGAGATCACCATGTGTTTGCGTTTGTTGAGGGCATTAAAGGTAGAAAGTGTGCATGTATAAAGAATTAATTCATCACATTTTCAACTTTAATCTTTCTTGTAAGTTTGGCTTTCATATTGTCGGTGACCAGGATGGAATGGACACTCCACTGATCAACACCTGGGTCCAGACTGAAGGTTAAAACTACCGGTAAGGAAAGTTTACGCTCTGAAAAACTGAGGACAAGTAGGACAAGAAGTTGGACAGCCCTTTAATATGAACCATCAGTACAGATAGTGTAGAGTTCTGTTGGAAGAAAAAGCAAAGACCGTAGGTCTGTTCCTAGGAGGGATTTATCATTGGGACATTTTCTCAGAGAGAAACTGTTATCTACAGTCCCCTCCAAAAGTATTGGAACAAAAGATGAGTATGAGACAAGAGTTCAGAATTTCAGCTTTTATTTCCTGGTATTCACATCTAGATGCGTTAAAAAACTTATCACCATATGTATCAGACCACAGCATTTGTTCCATTAATTTTGATCACCTAAGTGAGCAAAATTAATGGAACAAATATTCTTGAAGTAAATAACACTTAGTATTTGGTGGCATAACCCTTGCTTGCAATAACTGCCTGCCTCAAGCCTGCGACCCATCGATATCACCAGCCTGTTGGATCATTTGTGATACTATTCCAGGCTTTTACCGCAGCTTCTTTCAGTTCTTTTCTTTCGGGGTGTTTCTCCATTCAGTCTCCTCTTAAGGAGGTGAAATGCTGCTCTATTGGGTTAAGGTCAGGTGATTGACTTGGCCAGTCTGAAACCTTCCACTTTTTCTCCGGATGAAGTCCTTTGTTTTGTTTGCAGTGTGCTTTGGGTCATTGTCCTGCAGCATGATAAACTAATCCTCCTGATTAGTTTCAATGCATTTCTCTGTAAATTGGCAGACAAAATGTTTCTCCACACTTCTAAATTCATTCTGCTGTTATCACCATCAGTTACATCATCAATAAATACTAATGAGCCTGTTCCAGAAGACAAGCTTTTCTCAGTACTGTTTAGGCATTCGTAGGTGTAAACCCAATATCAATAGCCTTAGAGGGCTGAGCCTATACTCATAGAACCTGGAGTTATAGTATGTAATTACAGTTTTCCCATGGTCACCCACTTTGAATCGCTGTTTAATTTAATTTCTGATGGCCAGTTCACCAGCCTGAAAGTTGATAGTTGACATTATTAAATCTCTGAGCAAGTGTGCGAACAATACCATAGCTTTCGGGGTCTGACTGCGATTGTTAATGCTGAATCATTAATAGCTGCAAGCATGTAGGCCTGAGGCTGATTGTGAAAGTATCAGGCATGTTTCTCTTATTATTATAATAATAACACTGTTATAATTACACTTGTGTTTGTGCCCTGACCTTTCTTTGTCTGTGAGTGGCAAGAATTTAGAAAGTTGTGTGATGTTGCGCCGAGCCCTCAGCTGCAGGAGTGCATGGATGCTGCGTAATATTCATCCAGCCAGAGGGAACAATCACAAACTGTTCACAGCATGTTGCTCGTACTAGCAACACAACCTGTATCAGAGAGGGAGTGGGACAGCGGAGCAAACAGGGCTGGGGACAGGAGATCACGAGCAGCCCGCCGTGGTGATCATTCCCTCTGGCTGGATGAATTCTGACGCTTCTGATTTCACACATGGATCCATGATTATAGAGAAATATGGAAATTAATGGCAATAAAGATTGATGTCTTATTAAGGGGAGCTAAACTCCCCGTTATTCGCACCCTGCTCCATGCAGTGCATACTGCGCCTTCAGTGAGCAAAACTTTTCAGTTCTGAAATAGAGATTCTCAGGTGTTTTGCTATAGAAATAAAATCAGATCCATCTTTAGCTTGAAACAGTTTCTGCAGTAACAGTTCTTTTAGCATAACATTTTGTCTTCATCCTCAGTCCATCATCTTCCATCAGGTCAAGTTACAGTAAAAACAGTCTCTTACTTTGTGTCTGAGGGTCCAGGTTCAGTACTGAAGAGTCCAGGATGATCTTTGGACTGGTCACTCTTCATAGACAGACAGCTGGATCCTGGAGACTCTGCTCTGTCCTCCTCTTCCATCTTCTGGACTTCAGTTCAGGTGTTGTTGTTGTTCCAGCACAGCTGGTGTGTTCCTGTGTTCAGGATTAGATTTCGGTCTAAATGGTGACAGGTAAGAAATACAGCCAGTAACCCTGAAATATGTTGTCCAGTTTTATATTGTACAGCTACAGTAACACTGTTCACTCACATTTTACATGGAATTACTGTCATCATCATCATTGAAAAATGAGTTCCACTGGTGTCTAATTAGAATGAAAGAGAGCTGAATTGTAGGAAGATGGTTGTGGTGGGTGAGATGAAACATGACTGATGGTAGATACAACTGTTGGATCACAGGTTAATCTGAGCATACAGTATCAGGCTATCTGCCACAGCTGACTCACATGGCAAGCCACTAGTCCCATTACAGTTTTTCATTTACATTTATTCATTATTCAATTACTATATATGTCAGATGTTGCACACCTCTGGAGCAACTAGCGGTTAAGTGTCTTGCTCAGGGACACATTGGTGTGTCACAGTGGACTCGAACCTGGGTCTCTCACACCAAAGGCATGTGTCTTATCCATTGCGCCATCATCGTCACATTTGCTAAATCACTAAACCCCATTCTCTGAACCCAATGCTCAGTGGCCTAAACCTATTTGTCGAATCAGTCACTCTGTAGGCAAAACCTTAAACAGGTTCAGGTAGTTAAGACACTGTTTTCAAATCTCATCCACTCTTTTTGCAAAACTCTAAACACATTCTCACTCTGTAAAACACATTTGCACTGTGATGCACTTGTGTTGCAAAATGGTAAATACGTGCAACAAAAGTTAAACACAACTACAACACAGCTGTCACCTTTTACACAACTCAAAATTCTGCACACTTGTTTTCTAATGATGTCATCAAACCAAAAGTCCCTGGCAATGTCACCCTTTAACCAAGCTATATAGGGGGCAGTTTCTCTACCCTCATTCAACTTTGGGGCCATATAACACTGAACATTGTCTTACTTTTCTGGGTGGTTGTTGGAATTTTGTGGAAACCTACAGGCCTTACTTCAATCCAGCAGAAGAACTTTTCTCTGCCTGATGGTGGAAGGTCTGTGAACGAAACTCATTTACTATGGAAAATCTCTTATGAGCAATGGAATTGGCCTGTGGTTTAGATATGTGTGGAGTGTTGTTACAGTCAGGCTGCATCCAGCACTTCTGGGGGTTTTCCTCCTTTGCTTGGCAAGGGACAAGGTTGCATGTTATGTGGATGAAGTCTTTTACTGTACTGACTTTGATTTTGCAGTTGCACAACATTTTTTAGTGTAATGGGCGTTTTATTTTATTTTATTTATAGTTTTCTTTGTTCTTACTGTATTTGAATATACAGATATTCAATCCTGTATTACTTGCAATACTTACAGTAGGATTATATATTTACTATTATATATTTAATTTGGGATTACTATACTTTTTAAACTGGAAGATATGTTTCCTATATGCAAATGCCCAGGACGCTGTGTTCTCAATTTTTTGATGTAGTGTCCAAAGAATGCTCTGCAGTGTTTTACCTGATATCTTCTCTGGCAAGGCATCGTGGAAGAATCTTTTGGCATGCCTTATCCACCCCTGGCAGTGTTGCTGATATTACAGTTTTTCACAATTGCTAAAACACTAAACCCCATTCTCTGAACCCAATGCTCAGTGGCCTAAATCCATTTGTCCAATCAGTCACTCTGTAGGCAAAACCTTAAACAAGTTCAGGTAGTTAAGACACTGTTTGCAAATCTCATCCACTCTTTTTGCAAAACTCTAAACACATTCTCACTCACTAAAACACATTTTGCACTGTGCTGCAAAATGGTAAAAACATGCAGCAAAAGTTAAACACAACTACAACACAACTGTCATCTTTTACACACAGCAACTCATAATTCTGCACACTTGTTTCTAATGATGTGATCAACCAATATGTGGTCAAGTCCCCGGCCAGCGTCGTGGCAATGTCACACTTTGACTTTGATTTTGCAGTTGCACAACATTTTTGAGTGTAATGTGCTTTTCCTTTATAGTTTTTTTGTTCTTTGGGCTTACTTGAACATACAGATATTCAATACTGCATTACTTGCAGTACTTACAGTATACTATATTTACTGTACTTAGTTGTGATTACTATACTTTTTACCATTTTTTACAATTGCTAACAAGCAAGTTTTTCAATAATGAGTTCACTTTTTCAAAACTCTTCAGACTGTTAGCACAACAGAAGTCTATGTGGACCAAACTGAGACTGACTCAATGACTAACCCCCACAGGGGGGTTTCTTTTTCAGAGTCATGGACCTGGAAGCCCATCACAAACCCCATGTTTTTTATCTATGTGGACTTGGCTAAAACAAAATGAAATTTGATTGCTAAAAGAGCTAGTAAGTGGGTGTCCCAGGCCAAAGGGGTGCCAATGTTACTATGTGTGCAGTGATATCCTCTGATGGAGTGCTGCAAGCATTTACAGTGCTGACTTTTGTTTCAGTTGCAATTTTAATTTACTGTAGTTTATTTTGAATTACTTGATGGCAAGGATAAAGCACAGTGAAGCTTTTCCTGTTTTCCTGTTGCAACCCGATGGCTTCCTGTTGTATACTGTTACCATTCTTACTGTATTACATAATGGGAACTTTATTGACACAACTATGCAGTGTTTTGGTAGTTTTGGTGCATTTTGGGTGTGAAATTACTGTAACTGTTGTGCAAGCTGCATGTTGGTACAAACAACAGTGTGAAGAGTTTTGAAAAAGTAAACTCAGTACTGAGAAATAATGGGGAAAAAAATGTTAGCGATTGTAAAAAAAACTAAATTGGGAGATGTGTTTTCTCTACGCAAAAAAAAATGAAACATTTTCTGTAACTACATGCCCTGTACGATGTGTTCTCAATTTTTTAATGTAGTGTCTAAAGAATGCTTGTAATGTTTTACCTATTGACTGGCTGTGTTAATGTTTTGAATGCATTGTTTGATTTTGAACACAGGTCACATGGTTTTGAGGCAAGTGTTTGATTTTGCCAGAAGAGTCAGGGGTTTTGTGAATGTAGTTTAAAGATTGGGGTTTGTGTTTAAAGTTTTGAGAATATGGGTGGAGGTTTCAAGAAATGTGTCTTAGCAATTGTGAAAAACTGTAATATATGGGAATCCAATAACAATATATTTTTTTGAGTCTTGTTTTCTTAAATGGTTTTTTGAACAGTGAGCGAAACATTTTACAGTGTAAAGCAGTTTGACAGAGTAGTCCACCTGGTGGAGCAATACGTCCATCTGTCTAGGACCGGCGTCAAGGCAGCGTTAAACCATCAACGACGCCGGCCAACAGCACAGTGCAACTGTTGCTCACCAAAACTGTGTACAACGCCACGCTGTCACTGCAGCACCTCTGTCACATTGTCATCAACAGCAGGAGGCGGCAGGTCCAAACAATAGATGAATTAATAGCGATAAATTAGGCTGTCATCTTGTAATTGACCTGATTACAAGGTGACAACAACTATGCTGACTAAGATGATGAAGAACTGCACCCAATATCTTCCAGCAGCATTTTCCATCTGATAGTCTTATTCCTGGAAATGGCCTCACTCGGGAAAACTTCACACTGGTAGGCATGAACCCACATGCTGGGTATGCTTCTTTTTGTTTTTGTTTAACAGGATGAGGGAATGGACATCATACGGAACATAAGCAATTAAAGGACACGAACAGTCTACTTAGTCTGCTACCATCACCTTGTCTGTAGTGAAAAGGCGTTGGAGTGCATTCAGGACCTAATTTACGATCCATCAGAAAGATCATATGGCCAAGATAACGACCCATTTTTATAAAAAGTTGCAACCTGTCTTTTTAAACCATATAAGCACAGTATAGTAAAAGGTAACAGCAGTTTATTGTCATACATGTAGCAAAGTGTATTCTCTGCATTTAACACAAAAACAGTCAGGAAAACCAGGATTTGAACTTGGAACCTTCTTGTTGTGAAGCCACATTGCTATCCACTGGGCTACCATGCCACCATTGTGCTGCTATTGCCAAATCAAACTTGCTCTGAGCCCCAACTTCTCAGGCCCTGTTGAAAGACAAGGTTACTTGTGCCGCTGCTAAATGTAAAACCCATACATAATTTATCCACCTCTACTGAATCCTGAGTCCTGACTTTTATTCCATCTTTCTCTATAGGTGTCATTTGTGTCTGCCTGCTGAGAAATGTGACACTCACTGCAGACAGTAAAGCTTCTCTGGATTTGGTGCCGCTATAGATATATGATAAATCCCTCCTAGGAACAGACCTACTGTCTTTGCCTTTTCTTCCAACACAACTCTTCACTATCTGTACTGATGGTTCATATTAAAGGAACACGCCGTCCGTGAGCTTGTGCCAAAGAAACACCTGTTTGCCACTGACTCTCTGTGACAAAAGTGCTTTACCTTGGAATAGGCCCGCCTCTGGATAAACCCGTTCAGCCAGTTTGTTTGAGCAACGAACCATTTTGTTAACAACCTTGTTTAAATAATGAATTCTATAGTAGTGTATTGCGCACATTCAATTTAAATGTACTGCAATATAGACAAAAGTGCAATGTGGTTTGCAAAGACTTTAAACAAATAAGGTGCTTTTTACCAGCGTTTTTCCCTTTACACAGCAGCAATAAAATATTTCTTGTAAATCTCAACTGAAACATTAATGTAAATCAAATCAAATATAAAACCAAAGCTTTTTGCCACTGCCTGGGCATTACCTCAGAGACTCTGACAGGAAAAGAATCTAAATGTTGGATTAACACTCACCCTGCCTCAGCTTTCAGTTTTCCTCCTCCTGCTCTGTCCACTCAAAATGTAGTCTGAACTCTTTCACTTTCAGGTTCCCTCCCTGTTCTCACCTGATCACCTGATCAGTGTTGCTCCCCCCCTCTCCATTTACAGAAAACCTGTTTGTGTGTGTGTGAACCAATCAAAGTGTCATCTCCCGTTCCCTTTTAAGCCAGGTGCTCTTGTACCCTGGTGCATTGCTGTTCTAATGGCGGATGAATGACGCATTATAAAAAGCATCAGCTGACTGATTGAAGTGCAGACTCACAGCAGAGGAGGGAAATGGACAGAAGTGTGGACGTGATCTAAAAAGCTTCGCTGAACATGAAGCCTGACGTTCCTCTGCAGCTCTGTGGTTTATCAGTGAAGCAGACTGGAGTCTGTTAACAGACAGACAGAAGCTGTCTCCTCTATGAAACGTCTGGATCCTCACTGCGCTGCGTTATTAGAAACTCTGATGAACCGCTTGTGGCTCACATCTCTCTCTCTTCCACTGATTTCGTTATTCTGGCTTTTATTGATGTAGGAGTGTTTTCTTTAACCATTTCCTTTCATGATCAGAGAGGCTGCTGTCAGTCATTTGAAACGTTTCCACGTGCAGTAAAGTCACAGCAAATATCGTGGGGCATTTAAGCAGCAAAACTAAAAGCTGTAGTTCTAAAGTTGACATGACAGCACAGAGGAAACTCTCCAGAGGAAACAGAATTCAACTTTTAGCTTCTGTAATCATTTAGATGCTCTGATGGAGCTCAGGATTGATCAGGAGGACGGCTGCTTTACTCCAAACACCTTTACTGGATGAACCTGGACTGTGTGTGAGACCTTCTGGATGTGGGGAAGAACACAGAACATGAATTAACATTAGATCCTGACCTGTTGGCGTGTCGGGAGATTTGAATCATCAATGAAGTTCTGCTGCTGTGCCTCATGCATAAATGCGTACAGCATCTCTCTTCAGAGCATCTTACTATCTGAATAATGCGGCCCTAAAAGAACAAAAACTATTTGCCTGACCACACCTCATTTTAAGAGCAACACTCCTCTGCTATTTAAACAACACTGGAAATGATTGCTGTCAGTTTACAGCAATATCTCAACAGTGTGAACCTGTTCTTTTTAAATCCAGCTTTACTGTTAATTCATATCAAAATCTGTTCCATTACCTTCACTGATGCTTTTTAACGCAACTAGAATGTCTTCCTAAAACACAGCACTTTACTGCCAATCAACCAACAAGTACCTTAGCTAACGGTATCATGCAGTATGTGTTGCATTGTGGGAAATGCCATTTGAGCTGATCTGCACATGTGAAGGTGGATCCGTTCTTTTCTTCATCCATCCCCAACTTACTCTGTTTTGGCTGAGTCACACTGTGATTTCTTCAGAAATAGGTACCTTGGAATAGGTCCAGAGGTGGACCTACTGCAAAAAACAGCTAGATAATGTTTTTTAAACAAGTAAATTAACTGCTTTTTATTACTGTGAAAGTAATAAAAAGCATCCTGTATTTTTCATTAACAGTACAATACTGTAAATCTTAGTGACAGTAAAAGAAAGTTCATTTTACAGGAACATAATAACAGCACTGCCTCCAGCTGTTTCCTGTTTTTACTTTTGAACTTTAAATGATGGAAAGAATCTGTTTTGTTTCAGTTCCAACTAAAGTGCTTTAAACTAAATGAACTAAATGTTCTTTTCCAGACTTCTTGTCCTGGTTTTGGCTTTTGTGTTGAATGATTGTTATTTCCAGCTTTATTTTGTTCTACCCTTCAAATACCCAATATTTCTCCGGTAGATCAACTTTTCTATGTTTTTTTTAAACAAGGTTTTAATTGATCTTTACAAAGGATAATGTCATTGTGTAGTACAAAACATTACACATTTTCATATTCATATTTAATATTCAGAAAGAAAGTCATGATGATTATAATATAGTTCAGTGGTACCTTCAGTATAATTACAGTATACACAAAACATGAATAAGGTAATATTCATATATCAATTCTACCACCATTACAACCACTACTAATAGTAAAAGTAATAAAACAAGTAGCTCCAGCACAGTCCAAAACACGTTACCTTCCTTTCTCTTTCACCCCCCGCGTAATCCTCAGATATTTCATTCTGTAGTCTCCTTCTGTAGAGGCTCTCCAAAGCCCCCCTTATTCATAAATTGGTTAAATGGCCTCCAAATTTCCTCCATAAGCCCTCCATTTTGTTTTCCAGTATATATGTGATTCTCTTCATGGACATGCCATGTACCATATTCTTGATCCATGTGCCAATAGGTGCCTTTCTTCCCATTACGATCTATAGTAGTTTTAGAGTAGTAGTAGTTTGCCTGTAGTATAACAAGATCAATAAATTTATACACTTTAAGTTTCAAATTTAGTTCTGTTGGACAAAGATGCAACAGAATCAGCTTGGAGTCAAGTGGGATACTTACAGACAGGATAGCCATTGTTTTATTAATCACCCCCTTCCAAAACATTTTAATTTTGTCACACTCCCAGACACAATGAAGAAATGTTCCTCAAGCTTCACTTCTGTTTTTTCTAATTGTGTAACTGATTAATAACTAATAAATGCCTGATAAATGCCTTAAAAGGCTTCCCATCCAATGGTGGCCGTGGTCAGGGATGTGTTAATCTCAAAGTAAATATTAATTTGTTCTCCCACGAACTGAAGAAATTTTTTGTCTTGCATCCATTTAATTAGGAATTTCCATCTAAGAAATCTATGTATCAATGTATCAATTGTCTCCACATAAATACAGCTGCATGATCTGAAATAAGTATACTGTTATGTCAGCTTCTGATATTAGAAAGAAGTTCTGCAGACACCAAAAAATAATCTATTCTAGAGTAGCTTTTGTAAGTGCTCGACCAGCAGGACAATTCCTTCTTAGATGGATTCAGGTGTCTCCAGACATCCATTAAGTGTAGTTCTTTCCTAAAGTGATGTAATACTTTCGTAGTTTTTGTGGGAGTGTTATCCACTCCAGAGGACCTATCCTTAATTTGATCAAGAACGCAGTTAAAGTCCCCTACAATAAGATATTTGCCTGGTAGTATTGAAAG
This sequence comes from Lepomis macrochirus, assembly GCA_024633595.2. Taxonomy (NCBI): domain Eukaryota; kingdom Metazoa; phylum Chordata; class Actinopteri; order Centrarchiformes; family Centrarchidae; genus Lepomis; species Lepomis macrochirus. Next base: position 21,268,517 of record JALXJV020000024.1, read on the forward strand.
TCTTAAAAACAGATTATTGTAAAAATTAGCATTGTCATCATCTGGTCCGTATACACTGACTACATTAAGACACGTAGAAAGAATATGGACCTGTATGATTCAGAATCTACCTTTAGGGTCCTCTGTTACCTTACCAATCTGCAGTGGAATGGATTTATGTATTAATATCATTAACCCTCTGGAATTAGTAGAGTATGTTAAAACCTGTCCTGGCCATCTTTGTCTCATCTTGATTATTTCGTTAGTTAACAGGTGTGTTTCCTGTAAGAACACCATCTTGGCCTTTAACTGTTTTATCCGGTTCATAACTTGCTTCACTTTGGTCAGTTTATGCAGGCCTCTAGAGTTCCAAGAGAGACAATCATTCAGAACATTTGTCATAATTCACAGTGGACGACAATAAAAAAAGGAATAATATGAAGTATAATAAAATATGTTGTTACATCGTGGTTTGGAGTTGCCCAGGAGGATACAGCAAGGAGGCATTAAGATCAACATATATAACTGGTACCATAACAGACTGAGAAAATATCCCACCCCAACCCTGAACCAGCCCGATTTGAACATAGGGGCAACCACAAACCCTTATATAATCCGTCTACTACCTGAGCCAGGTCCACACTGTCAGGAGGACTTACATTGAACAAAATCCACCAATTATCCAAAGTACTTAGATCAAGATTGCATATATATGTTGTTTGATGCTGTTCTAGCCTTAAACAAATCACATTTTTTCAATTTGTGGCATCTTGTAAACATAAAGTAACCTAGAATAGCGCGAGTGGTGGTCTCAGGCCACTTGTGCATTTAAACATTAGAATCTCTTTATAACTTAATAACTTAATATTTAACAGCTGGATTAAATTGTTCACTTTGGTAACACAGTGCAAAGGTAAAGTATAGTAGGTAGCACCTGGTAAGTCAAAGCTCCATTGTGTATGAAGACACCATACAGCTTCTGTAGTTAAACTGCAACATAATTTTTAGATTTACAAACTTGTAACATAATGCAAACTTGAATTGTAACCAAATTCAAAACCCTCAAATCAGATGTTGTGCGCTTATACTCTGTAGACAAGTAGTTGTGTCATACTTTTAACAATGGATAGATACCGCCCATTTCAAATAGATTCTTTACTACTTTTCGCCTGGTGCCAGAACCAGGGGTTCGAGTTTCCCAGCCGTTTTATATTTGCCCTTGGTTACTTTTTTGGGCATATGAACTTGCATTGCACGTAATGTTACAAGATGTGGCGCATTTAACTTCAATTGGGATAATTTTGATTACATTTCTTTAGGATTAGCAACTGAGCACGAGGAACCATGTCTGCTCACCTGGCCACCATAACCGAAAACCCCCCTTTTCTAATTTGATAGAATCCCTGCTGATTCAGCACACCTGCAGGCATGATTCAGTCTTACCTCCTCTTCTGTGTCTTTTGCATTGGGATGTGTATCTGTCCCACTGTCAAATCGTCCAGTGCGAGAGGGCTTTCTTGCAGACATTTTGAGCCCTTTTTAAACCCTTTTCATAAGTCCGCATTTCTGCAGACTTTGCCTGAGGGAACTGCCCACAGTTCATAGTGGTATAACGTAAAACAGCGAGAGAAATATCACGGCAAATCTGCCTTAAAGAGAAAAAGAACGGTAAACAAACAAGCATGGAAACCAACACTGATGCTACAATTGTTATAATAATAATAACTTAGATTTAAGATGGTGCATAGAACACATGAAGTCAGAGGAATGCAATCACCCCATTACACACTTACTTTATTCACCTATTTATTTTAGATTTATTTTAGTCTTAATGATGCTGTTTTGACCAACAATAGTGCAATAATGATTATTGACAAATGTAGATTAATATTTACCTCTTCTCCACTCTGTAGGGTGAGAGCCTGCAAGACTTAAAAATCAGGCAAAAACATAAAATAAGTGTGCAACATGTTTCAGTGTTGTCAAGGTAACGTGGTAATGTGGCAAAGTGCTGTACCTTTCCTGTTTACAGCATTTTGAGCCCTTACAGCCTCCCGCACTCAATCACTTTCCAAGTGACGTCAGTAAAGTCTGTGAGGGTTCAGGGCTTAGGGTTTAGGGGGGACCTATTTTAATTTTCAGAACCTGCCACTTCTCTGCTTTCCTCAGCATTTTCCATCTAACCCAAACCCATCTATCATCCCAATATACCAGTGATCGCCCTTTAAAACCTCCATCTACATGCCCATTAAACTGGGTTATTGTCCTTCATCTAGCCTTCATGTGACGGGCAGAACAAACCCAGCTAAAGGTGAGGACATACTTATTACATCAAAACACGAGGGACCCTGTGGATTTCAGAGGTTTTTTTAAGTGATATGAGTGCAGATTTCACAATAAAACAGTTCCTGTCACAGCATTTGTCTTTCAATTGATCACTATTTTTACTTACACTAATACTTACCGCGGTCCGGATCCGCAGGATTTTATTGAGAATTACTACCTAGTGACAGAGCATTTTTATTTTAACCCGTGCAGCTTTTCTAGCGTTCACGTTACAGGTTTGCATGTGTTGCAATCGTCTCATGTGATGCTGCTAAGCCAATAAAATCGATGCATTCCGATAAGTGTTGAGAGTCGAGTCTGCGAGTGAGATACACAGAGTAAGCGAGGAGACGAAAGAGAAAAGAGATTTCACATGGTAACCAAGAATGAACAGATTACTACATGTAGGCCTACATCCTTCTCACGGGGAGTTCAAAACCAGAATATCTCATATATCTCCAATCCTAGCCAGAGCTCAAGTTTCTCTCTGAACAATAGGAAGTAGGGAAGTGGTAGCTATCTAAGTGGGAAAGAGAAGGAGATATTAAAGCTGTTAGTTTGTTAAGATGTGTTGAATGTTTATTATAAAATTGGTTGATACTATACAATCACTCAAAGCTACAGTTTTTTTTTTCTGAAATTGAGCATTTCTTTACATTTTTTTTTAAATGCAGCATGTAGATTACTTAAATTTAGAATGTATTATTAGAGTAGTTATTATATATAATCCCTTCAGTTTGATGTAAAAATTGACTGTAAATATTGTTGAAATTACAAGTATATTGTTCACCAAAAAGAGCCAAACATTCATTCATAATAATGTGCATTCACAGACTTCCTCAAGTTATAGTCATACACAAAGACAACTCAGTCATTAGTTCATGGAAACACAGGAAACAGTTCTTAGTCCATCAAAAACATAAGCCAAAGTAAATGTTCAGTTCATCAAAAATACAATAGGCTCAAAAGTAAATGTTCAGTTCATCAAAAATACAATAGGCTCAAAAGTAAATGTTCAGTTCCAAAAAAAAAAAAAGGAACAGCCACAATCTTCACAGAGAAAAACTCTGGTACTCATGCTGTGGAGCTTGGGCACATTGATTTAGCCCTTAAAACAGCGAACATACACAGACATAGACACACACAAACCCAGCCAGTCAGTCTGTATACAGTATGGGTTGATCACAATGGGTGGTTAAGATCATTGTGACAACCCAGCAATTTCTCGTGATCAACGTCGCAACGCAACTAGCTATGCCGGCTTCAGTATTCTACCGCTATGTGCGGTCTACAACGACACGGTGCAACTCGTCCGTAGACACTGAGTAGGCTTAAGCCATCCGCCACGGTCCAGACGCTACCACACACCCACTGGTAGGGAAAAACGCTCTTTTCATACGTCATCCCAATGCATCTCCACCGACAAACCACCGGAATCATAGTTTTGAAGAGTCCTCATCATATGTCTGTTTGTGGATGTTTCCAAAATTACTAAGAGCAATTAAAGGTTGTGAACAATTTATCTGACTCTGATCTGGCCTGGTAACAACAATGTTTAAAAAAGGAAAATTTTGCTGCAAGATCAATGAATTGCAATAGATCGGCTGCCATCAGTGGATTTTTATTCATGGGGACAAAATAAATCCACACACATCCTTGCCAAGACCAACTTTGGTGACTATTTTATTGCTCAAATTTGTGCTGCTGATCAACAGTTAACTGTTTTGACAGCCCGACTTTTTCAGAGGAAGCTAGCCTATTAGCCTATTAGCAGTGTTGGACGATCCACTTTCATTTAACCTCCTCTGCTGGAGTAAAATAAAGAGGAATGGTTTGCAGACAGTTATAAGAGAGCAGTCTATGGTACAAATGTGTGTCAGGGTTTGTGGTGGTGAAGTAGGTTGGTGGACCCAAATGCAGGACGCCAGGCAGAAGAGGTACAGTTTGAAGCGTTTATTGTGGCAAAACAAAAGGCGAGCTGACTTACTGAGAGAGATCCTAAGACCATACATTAACTGGAACACAAAGTATTTAGTGGACAAGTGAGCAGAGGAATACTGGGGGAACAGACACAAGCAAACAGATCACAAATAACCAGCAACAAGGAACACAGACTGAAGCAAAGATAAGACAAAACGTACAGCAGACATGGGCAAAACACAGAAGTACACAGACCAGGAGAAAACACACAGACATGAACTGAGACACAGAACTAACAGAACACAAGACCAGGAACATGACAACTGACTAACAAGACGGAGTACAAACAGAAACGGGGCCAACTGGAAAACAGGACTGGGAACTAAGACAAGGAACCAACACACAGACTAAATAACAGAATAATGAAACTAAACAGATCAGACAATGTGTTTTGAACTTATTGGTCAGTCAGTGAAGCAGTTAGCATGCTGATGGTTAGTAATGGTTATTAACTAAAGCTAAATGACAGATGGTAATCCAGACATTTAGCTGGAAAATCTGTGACAGACCAACACTGACATATTCCTGCCTGTCTTGTGTGTTTGTCCAAGTAGCCCTACAGTCCTGCATCACCAAGCTTCTACCACCACTAATGATGAGTGGATGAACTTTACTAAGTTTCTTTCTAATGCATCCGAGGCTTTATATGGAAAACAAGAGAATTTCTCAAAACTGTTAAATTGTTGCTTTAAACTCACTGGTAATGCTATAACCTCCTTGGGTTTATAGAGCTGTAGTCAGACGTTAAGGCTGAGATTAGAAACTACCTCTTTTCTACAATATTTCTGTAACAGAGAAATATTGTAGAAAAGATGGAACGGAGCATACCATCAAATAACTTGAGATATAATGATTCATAAAAAAAGTCTGCTATATTTTCTACAATAGAATGTAATCTTCCTGCAGTAAAATAAAGAAGTCATCATGAATTGACCACTGAGTCCTCCCTTTACCGTGCAGAAGCTTAAGGTCAGGGGTGGAGGTTTACCCTCAGTATCCCATCAAAGGACGCTCCTTCTGCGCTGTTGTGACGTTCAATCTCATGTATCATCTGGAGGGACATCAGCAGGCCCAGCAGCTATGAGGACAGGTAGTCAGTTAGAAAGACATTCAGGTCAGTAGACCAGCTGTAGTCCAGTAGTCAGACACTCTCAATCAGTCCAGAAGTGAAAGACTTTCCTTAAGCAACCATCTGTCCAGTCCACGAGGTACAATTGCTATTGTGAATTTAAATGCTGAGACAGCTGTTACAAAGATGTATTTATTTCAGTTCACTGCCTGCTCTGAGTTTAATAGATGAATTAGTTGTTGAGCTCTCTAAGTGGTTAAAAGGACAAACTGTCTTCAGTCAATATCCAGGAGGCCCGTCTGTTCTGGAAGTGTTCTTCGCTCCTTTAAATACAAAATCACACTGTAGGTTCACTAGCAAGGACCATACCACAACAATGTGTGATTTAGAGGTACATGCAAATATGGATGGATAATGCATGTTGTGTTTTCGCCTAAGCTTAATTCAAGCCCCCAAAAGAGTCAGATTAAGATCGGGTTGAGTTTCTCAAGCCTCAGTTAGCGTGTTATGCCATGTCCATATTATGTCTCTCTCTGTTTCTCTGCCTGTGTTTAAAAGCTTCTGCGCACCTGGCCATATGTTTTAGCATTTCTGTGTGTGTGTAAAGGCTTTTCGGACGGGGAGCGGCCTCCTCATCCTGTGTAGCCTAGGCTACTCTTTAGGATCCGCAGGGTCTCATTGCGCTAATTGGAACACATGGCAAACAGCGCTCCAAGAGTAAACGCTGCTTTAATCATGGCGACGGCTTTTGCACGCTACTAAATCCATATGAACACAGCAGCAGAGATTGCCTGGTTTGACACCCATTATATCGAGGAATAGGGTTTGCGTTCCAGGCGGGACTCACAAATGCCTGTTTGAAAGTTGTAAATGTTTTGAAGATTTTCACAAATGTGGTTAATTTATTTGTAAACTATTAAATATATTCAGATTTTTTTATTTGTGGAATTTGTTCATGTATTTGCAAATCTGTTTAATATTTGCAAAATATTTTTGTGAGTTTACAAATCTTCATTTTGTGTTTGTGCAAAGTGTTTTATATTTACAGATGACACATTTACACACAGATCGCTCATCTGTTCACACAAATAATATCGAAACATAAATAGCTCCATACACATCTTTTCAGCTGCTGGTCTTATTTTGTTGAATGCACCTTTACAAGGAAATGCAGTTCAATACAACAGCTGTGCCATTATTTAATTAAATTTACACATATGAGCATAAATATGTTAATTTAATTAAATGTTTAATACTAAGATACTAATGTTTAATATATTTTATTAAGGTGTAAAGGAACTTGTCTTACAACTTTTAGTCCACTGAAATACCATGGAAAAAGTTTATAGTTGCGTAATATCAAATTCTTTACTGGGGCACAGAATCAAATAACCAAAATCATGCCAATGTCCAGATACAACTGGACCTAACTGTGTTCTCTCACTCCTGTAATCTCAACCTCATGACATTATTTGGGAAACATTGGTTTGGCATGTATATTATAATTTATATTATTATATTAAAATCATGTTTCATCTTTCTTCTCCCTGTTCTTTCCAGCAGCACCTGGCTCGTGTCCTCTCAAGAGCTGGTCTCATCTGGGGCCTATGACCTGGTCTGCTTCTGACCAGGTCATAGGCCCCAACAAAAACAACCCTACTTACCCTCTCCCTGTAGATAATATATAATAAAGTGTTTTGTTGAATGCAATTGGTTGCCTTATATGTTTTTATATATTTTGCACAATTGACCAAACTTCTCTCTTTACTTAAACTGAGTAGCTTCAGTTATTTATTGATATTCACTTGTTGAGGATGTTTATATGAATGTGTCTTAACACAACAGTACATTGGGACATGTAATATACAGTAGACAAATTATAAATATTCTGCATATGCAGCACATTCTATGCATGTATTTGTGTGTTCTGAAGTATAGCCTGTGTTTCGGGAAGGATAAAGAGGTAATGTTACAATAGCCATTTTAAAATAATTAAAAATCAGTAATTATATGTATTGTATTTAGGAACAGTAATTCACTCAGTAGCCTAACCATCTCTGCAGTTGCATTTCAACAGATAACACTTTTAATGCTGTCTCTCCGTCCATCCAAAGAAAGAAATCCCTACTGTAAGGACAGTTACTCTAGTAACCAATGCACATGATATGAAAAGTGCTGCAAATATAGTCTGCTGTTAATGTGTTGTAATATCACACCTCTAACCCCAAACGTATGATAATGCTTTCCCGGTTCCCCAGAAGAAATGGTCGGCTATCATATGTAAGTATAAGGGATAGTAGTCTAATCAAAACACATTATGCCTTAATATTTATCCGAAAACTGCTGCAAATATAGTCTCTGCAGGTTTATGTCCCACCTGAAACTGTTCAAAGTGTTTGACAGCGCGGATTGGTTGGATAATTTCTCTAGATTGTGTTTGCAGGATTATAGTTCTCTATGGACCAACAACTGAGACTCCAAGCCTGCCTGTACTCGTGTCTTTAAGACTCAACCCGAGTAAACCAAACTGAACCACGGCTATACTTTTGCTTACTAAATTACATTTGATATAAACCCAAATCCAACCGGAAGATACCCAACGCAAGATAACAGCCCAGAATCTAAAATGTGATGATAAAATGATCATTTGTGGGTCAGTGTTTATGTTGTATTGCCAGCTGTGGTTGAAACTAACATTAGCAGTTTACTTTGCAAACCTGAACTAAAGCAGCCCTGCTCAGCAAGGTAATTTAATCTTTGTATCCAAGATTTGTGGTCTCTTAAAATTGAACAATCAGCATGGTAGAACATTAGCTATCTGTTATTGATGGGCGAAGGTGTAAAGGAGCTGTGGTGGCCACTTCCAGGCAGAGGAGGAGGCTGTGTGTTAGCAAAACAGAGGGACAAAGTGACAGAGCCAAGTGAGAGAGAGAGCAGGAGAGAGGAGGTGAAGTGGTAAGAATGAAGTAGCTCAACCTGTAGGGAGGGAGCAGGGAGGAGGGGTCATTTACAGTGGGGATGCTGTGGACATGTAGCCACCACTTTTTGAAAGCATTTGTTAAAAATGTTCTGAAAAATAGCTTGCACCAAGAAATGTTAATTAGGAAATAAAAGTGCTATGAGAAAGGTTTATTTGAACAATAAGCCTGCAATGCAATGGAAATATAAAAGAAACCTCTGCGTTGTTCAAAAAAGTAACCTAAGCAAAACTTTTACTCCCTAATATTTTATCATATTTTCATATTGTGAATTGTCACTTGCCACCTGAATTTTGTGATTCCCTTCATAAAAAGAAAAACAATTCCACCATAAATTGTTGCCATAATGTCTCCAGAATGCAGGAAATTAAGTGTTTAATGCTAAAAATCTTCAAATTGTTTTGTCCCATTTAGCAACAATTGGCAACATCCAGTCAATGTAGCAGTAATACTTATGCAACCTCCGGTTGCACTTTCAAAATAAAATTGGTTAATGTGAAGCGGTATGTCGGCTACTTAACAATATAAAACATTGCAGAAAGCGAGTGTTTATAACGGTGATGAGAGGACAAACAGGGACTATCTCTCTGTGCACAAGAAGAGAAAATAACTCAATGAGGGTGACTTTCGGGAACAGCAGTCAGGTAAACTTGTGTCCTCTTTTCTGAAAGTCTGATGTGAGCAGGTTCATGTGCAGCTGCAGTGAATCTCACTCTGTCTGTCTTGCTGACCCAGATAGGCAGACCGTCTGGAGGAGGACCCCCTCCTCTGTTCAACGAGCCCTTCTGTGTTGAACCATGCATTTGTGTAGTGGTTGTTTTGATTCCCCAATGTACATGTCTGTGTATTCCTTACTGCACTTCCTCCGTCGTTGAACAGAGGTGGGGGCCACCACTTATCCCTCGCTGACAATGCTGTCCTTTCATGACTTCCCAGGAAACTAAACAAGCATTTCCTCTGGGCCTCAGGTGAAGATGCCAGCGATAGTCATTCAGACTTGGCCATGGGTGGCTCTAACGACCAAGTCGACTGTTGTTACACAGCCAGGAGCACTAACGAACAGTGGTAGCGTTGATCCTAGCTAACGATCCCAGAGGTTAAATAGCTGAGTTTCCCTACCAGTCAGTCAGAACTGAAGAAGTCTCTTGGATGTGGGACAAAACGTCTTCTAGTTTCTTCTAAAAAGTCCAGTTGCCCTTGACTTCAACCTTCGTTGGATAACTATGACCTGGATGACTGAGAACCTTCACAGACAGCTTGATGTCTAGCAACACCCCCAACGTCATCAAAGTGTAAACTCTGTGGGCTGAGTGGGAAATCAAACCACTGTGACAGCCCCTCTGCAGAGTTCATACTTTTGTTGGTGTGCTTTCTGTCTCTAGGGCTGCAGACCTGATTGGCAGGGTAGTCAGCGGCATAAGAAACACCTGGCCCCGGTGTGCCTCATGCATATAAGCCAGAGCAGCAGTCAGTCTTGGGTTGGACCGCCTCATCTCAAGGCTTCCTTTGTTGTGTTTGGTTTCTTTTCTTTGTTTTAACAGCACAACATCCATGCAGCACATTTTCACTCATCCACTCCCTACACTACTAACTTTACAGATTCATCCTACTCATTGGTTGGTTGTTTTCTTATTAATAAATCACATTGTTATTTAGTTTACCCGTGTGTCTCCCGTTTTTGTTACAGTCCATGAGCCGGGCTGTGACAACACTAATACACATATTCACTGGCCACATTATATTGAACTAGACCCAGAAGCTGGAAGCTTTTTTTGGCACATACACCAGCCAGGTAATTTGCATTGGACTGAATAGGTGCCAGCTTTGGGTCTGGTGTCCAGATCAATAAATATATCCGTGGCTGTTCCTATCTACACAATGACTTCTTTCATTTCAAAAGAAAATGAAAAGGTCTAACACGAACTTGTGACGTACAAAACTATAATTTTGTCCAGCCTAATAAAAAGTTAAATTAGCTAAATTTAAGATTACTAATTTACTGGTACAGTAGAGAAAAACACACCGCACCATAGTTGCTGAATCTACCAAAAACAGACTTCAAACCCCTAATGTGTTAATTACACTGGCTAGCAACTAACCATGATCATGAATTTGATTCCCTGAAAAATTCCTTCTCAACTCTTTATCACCAAATACAGAGGACTATTCTGTTTTCTGTTGAGAAAACAGAATAGTCCTTTTTTTTCTCAGAAAATTCCTTTTTTCACAGAATTTCATCCATAATTCTGTGGATGATTTTCCTTTCAATGATAATTTATATTATGGCAACAGTGATAATGGAGTCAAAGAATATGACTGAACAACAACAAAGGAGAGTAACAGGGTAGCTTACTGCAATGCCAGCAACTCCATAGTAGAGGCCCATGGCGACCAACTCAGAGTTGCCGCTTTTTAAGTGGCTTTTCAGCTACAAAAAGAGAAAAAACATTAGCATCAAGATAGACGGAGAGAGAGGAACCAAAACAGAGGGAACATGGCAGTGTTAGCACCAAGATAAACTGAGAAAGAATGAGAGACAGGATGTTTGCAATCACATGGAATTAAGTAAATAAGTATTAACATGGAGATAGAGAGAGAATGTTAGCATTGTGGTTAGCTGTGTCTGATTTATTCACTATTTTAATTGTTTACTGTGTAGAGAATGGGAAATTGAGATTTTAAAAAAAACAAACATTTTTTTGCTAGAACAAGCAGGTGTTGTATCTTGACTGTTTTCACATTTATGAAAGCCAAAGCAAAATGTAATAGAATTGTTTTAGCAAGAAACAGTGTACATGCTACAGACACTGAGCCTTTATGGTGCATTTACCAAGGACCACGCCAATGTTAGATTTTATAGAGGATTATTATGATGAATAGTTATGGAAGGAGGGGTCGAGAGAGGAGGAATGAAGGGGTCGAGAGAAGAGGGATGAAGACGTCGAGGAGGTTGTTTAGGATTTGATAGCTGGAGCAGCTAGGAACACGAGGGGTTGAGATTCAGGGTGGGGGCACGTCTCGATAAGCAGCTTGGTCTTATGAACCCTCCTGTGGTTCCTGTTGTAGAAGACAACGAAATGATTACTAGGCAGAATTATGGATTTTAGTGCGCCCGGGGGACACCCACTCAAACAAGGGGAGAACATGCAACTCTGTGTAGAGAGGCCTGGGCTGAGCGAGGTCTAAACTCAGAACCTTCTGCTATGCGGCCGTGGTGCTGGCCATTCAAAGAGGTGAACAAGCAGGGTTTGGGTGGGAGGGATGTGAGAACTGAGAAACGGGAGAGAAAACGGGTTAGACATCTTATATACGTGAGTGCATGTGACTGGATTTAGAAGCACAGGTGGATGGAATGAGTGAAGTACGGGTGGTTGATTGGAGGAATTGAATCAAGCGCAGGTGGTAGAATAGATGAGAGAGGCGAGGTCCTGTTCCTGAACCTCAGTTTACATAACTCCATCACTAGAGGATATTCAAATCTCAACCAATTTTTAAACGTACAATACCACAGACATAAAAAATAGAATGAACAGATCTTAAATATTTTAATCTTAAGAACGCATCCACCAGACAGTTTAGTCCAGATGCAGGACCACGCTCTCTGAGTTTAAACTAAACAGTTTCAGAGTGGCGGTTCCTGCGACTTGGGGTCTTAGAATCTCGTATGATCAAACATGACTCCAGACAGAAAAAAACATGGAGAAAAAAACGTCGTCAGCTGGTTGACCTTGTGTGAGCTGTATTTTGCAAAAAAATACATTAAAACTGGTGATGAACGAGGCTGAGAAGAGGGAATCAGCAGGGCTGGCAAATACTCAGCAAGTGGGCGACACTTCCAGGTCATCTTGCTCTCAGAGGACTTTGAGGCCACTGATGGAGTTGGTGACCTTCAGATTTTGTCTGTAAGCCATTTATACTACAGGATTATTTGAGCCGACAACCTGTTCCAACCAGCTTTGGCTCAGAAACGTCTCTTTGATTTTATATACGGCCAAAAATCAGCAACATTATCCTCTAGTGGGCGGCCAGCATTAGAAAACAGAAAGGAGTGATTTTGGACACAGCTAGCATGAAGATACAGAGACACAATTAACAAACGCAGCATCAATATAGAGAGCAAGAAAACTTTTAAGCAAGAGAGAGTGAGATTAGCATCAAGATAACAGAGCATGATCTATGATGATTATAGATGATAAATACAGAAGTTATTTGACAAACAGAGAAAGAACAACCTTAGTGTCAAGAGAACAGAAGAAGACGGTAATGGGAACATATATAGATAGACAGAGAGATACAGAGAATAACAGAACTGGATCAAAAACATTTCCAGATTGATAGATGGATGGATGACCTTGTCCATTTTGACAGCATCAATGGTGCCAAAGATCATCATGGTGATGATTCCAACCCCCATGAAGCCTGCAAACTGTACATGAAACAATTGATTTCCCAACAAAATGATCAAATTAACAAAAAACAGATCAAGTTGATTCTCCTGAGTTCTTGTACTACATACTATTTTGAGGGCAACTTCGTTCTCTTTGCAGCCTGCAAAGACCCCCAGGATGGAGATGCCAAACGTGCCGAAGGAAAACACCAAAGACCAACCCAGGCCCGGACTCCCAACCACCTCCGGCTGCCATGACAGGACACAACACAACACAAACACTGAATTAACACAGGTGTGTGCCCTCTGTCATGTATAGCATTTGTAGTTCACTCTGGATCAAAGCATCACCTAAATGAATAAATATAAATGTGATAATATTTTCAGAGCCATCCTGTCTCTGCTGCAGAGAAGGTCGACTGAGAATAGAAAAACCTTGGTGAGCTGCATCTGTTCTGCATTAAAGGGGACACACCATAGTCCAAAATGAAGATTTTGGATCAAAGTTATTTTGCAGCTATTATTAACACACTTTAATAAAATGTCTAAATCAATCTTGAATAATATATATTAACATTATTATTTGTCTATTATATACCAAAGCTGTCAGATCGAGCCATTTTATCTTTTTTTAGCATTTTCCAGGTAAAGTTTGACTGCTTTTTAAAACTCTCCATATTGAGTCATTGTTTGAAAGTTTGCTTTCTAGAGCACAATGTTAGCAAGTTCTTTATCATATCTATAAAGAGTACTTGTTATGCTCACTGTGTTATTATTGTGTTAACTTATCTTTAATGTTTTTCAAAATGACATGTTTTACTTGTAACACGTCTAATTTCTACAAGTGGTGCTAATTAGCAAAGTTTCAGGAGCGGGACCACACATCAATCACGTCATTGCCAGCATTTCCATAAATACCCACAAGTCCCATCCTCTTCTTCGTTCTTGCATTTTGCAACCCTCCCCCCACCCCTTTCTCTGTCCTGCCAACTGATCTCCTTCTTCCTCTCCATAGGGCGTCGTGCCTGGGTGCTACGGCAGATTTCCCTTTCCCAGCTTCCCCACAACGCTTTCGATGATCACCTTATTCACTCTGCATATTCAGTTTAGTAATAATTCCACGTGGGAAAAATAGCCCCCTGTGGCAGCACAGCCAAAATCATTTTATGTAAGAACGTTTTTTCTTTATTTTTGTTAAGCATTGCCTGCTTTTTATAGTAAAACACATCAATGTTGTGCATATGTTCGTATCTTTGCTGTAAGTTGTTAGTGCTAATGTTTAAGCTGTGAGGTAAGCTAGTTCATGACTACAAGAGTCTGTCTTAGTCATTACAACAGTTAGTTGCAATTATGCTATGTTTTTTTAATCAGTATTTGTATGACACACACAGGAATGCTTAATTGTTTTATTATGTTCAAATGTTAGTGTAAGACCATAGGCTGATGAAGCCTGCAGTCCAGCAGTGCAATATGTCTGTCACCACCATGTTCACCACTGTGACGGTGCACAAACACTCACAAATATTCAGATGGTGCACATTCCCACATTTTGTTAAATGAAATGAGTGTGTTCTGTTACAGCTGTATGTGTTCCATGTGCTGGGTCTAAGGGCTTGTTTCACAAAGCAGGATTTGAGCTTATCCAGGTAACTTTGGGGTTAACCCTGGGTTTTCAGTACCACAACGGTGGTTCACTTCTTACCGGGGTATATCTCCATGGTAACTTATGCTGGACGGCTAATCTGCTCCAGACCAGGTTATGTTCCAGAAAAGAGATTAACTCTATGAAAACGCCGCCTACTGACCAATCAGCTCTCTTGGAAAATGACATCGCCATCTGTAGGTCCAAAATTGTTTATGTTAGGTTAGTAGCTTAAAGTCTATCACAGAGACTGGTCATGTTCTGCAGCACCTTTTGCAATATTGCGGTATTGAGGTGAGTTTTGAGTAGTAGCCAAGCTACATAGACCATGTCGTATTTCTGTAGTGATACAGTTTGCTCTTCATTTGTAATATATAAAGCTCTGCTGACAGACGGCTTGTTCATGTCTGTGACTAGTCATCTGCTGCTAACTCCACCTCTCTTATGTGAAACCCTGGGTTCACTTACCGAGTTGATAAACAGCTTTGTGGTACCACTTATCCCGATTGCGATTGTTAGGGTTAGTTAAGTCTAATAACGTGAAGATATCCTGGGTATGTTGAACTTGCAGTACTTAAAGGCACTTAAAGTAACTTAAAGGCAGTAAGTAGGCTGATCCTGCTGTACTGTAAAAACCTGTAGGCAACATTAGCCTGAGGCTTTGAATCCGTCTCTGTAGGATCGCCATAGCCAAGAGTTTCTCCACATCACCGCTGCAAACATAAAGCAGCCTATTGGCTGAAACAGTCTGTGGGATTTCCTACAGATGGTGATGTCCTTTTCCAGAGAGCTGATTGGTCAGTAGGCGACGTTTTCACAGTGTTAATGGAACATAACCTGCTCGGAGCAGGTTAACCGTTCATAAAAAAATTAGTTAAAAGTTAAAAAAGAAAGTTATATTGAGTATGAAAACTCTTGTTCATTACATTTTACTTCATAATTGCAACGGCATGTGTTCATGTGTTGTATTCATTGTTGCAAAACTTGCTCTGTATATAGTTTGTTTGTTATCGTGATCAAAACCATTAATCTGAAGCTCAATGCTGTTGCTGTCATGTAAATAGTTTTCTAAATAGCAATAAATATAACAATTTCTGATCAACCCATATAAATTGCATGCTTAAAATAACATACCGGATAAATCCCCGCCCATTTCAAGACAACCCGACCCACTTCCGGACTAAACCCTGCCCACTTCCGGGATAGGCCCCCCAGTCCGAGTACGGATACAGATACAGATAATTCATACGGTTAACAGATACAGATACAGATAATGCTGTACTCGCTCATCCCTACTTTCAACCTTGTTCAGGTACAACTGTATCACCTTAAACTAGTTTTGAATGTTGAGAAAACTAAGATTATGCTTTTCTACTGTCTCTGGGCAGTATTCCAGGTATTTTTACTATACATGGTGACCAGTTTGAAGAAGTCAAATTGTACAAATATTTGGGTGTATTAATTGATGATCAGCTCTCTTTTAAGTTGCACATTGATAAACTGGTACAAAGGCTCAAATTAAAAATAGGATTTTATTTTAGAAACAAAGCCTGTTTTTCTTGGAAAACCAGGAGGACACTGGTTGCAGCAACCTTTCTCGCTGCACTTGATTACGGTGACCTGCTCTATAGAAATGCGCCTGATCGATGGGATACTGTCTACCATAGTGCATTAAGATTTGTGACTGGATGTAAAGCATCGACCCACCATTGTACCTTGTACAAAATGACAAACTTCCCTCTTATCTTTGTTCTTATACGTCACGCAATATCAGTTCCTATAATTTGCGGTCTGGTAACTTTTATTTGTTATCTGTACCTACGGTCTGTACAGAGCTTGATAAGAAGGCCTTTAGTTATGCAGCCCCATCCACCTGGAACACATTGCAGTCTAATTTGCAGTTGTGAAATCTGATTTCTTTTGGTGAATTTAAACACTGCATGAAAGATTTGGAAATAGATGCCATAAACTGTTGTCAGCGCCTTTTAAAATGACTAAATCCTTTAAACTTACGGTATAAATTGTACTCTTAAGTAGTCTAAAGTTGTTTGTTCATGTATCTTAAGGGCCTTGTTAAATGTTCCTTCTCGTATGTGTGTGTGTGTGTGTGTGTGTGTGTGTGTGTGTGTGTGTGTGTGTGTGTGTGTGTGTGTGTGTGTGTGTGTGTGTTTGGTGTGCACTGTTAATATGCTGCCATTTTGGCCAGGTTTCTCTTGAAAAAGAGGTTTTCAATCTCAATGGGAACACCTGGTTAAATAAAAAAAAAATATGTCACTCAAGAAATATATTTCACATAGTATATAGTGTGCATTGTGTATTCATGAAATAACAGGGAGAGGACACAACAATGTTTTTTTCCATTGGATCACTCATCTGCAGCCAGCTTAAGAGAAAACAATCATTAATACATTGTGTCAGTCATGCTTACAGTGTGCATTACAATGATCACTTCTGATAGTTTGTAAAACACATATCAATGAGCACAGCAGGAACTGTCCTTGGATGTCCTTCAGGTTATACTTCCTGGCTTGAAATAGTCGCTCCTAATGAGCCTGGTATGGCCAATAAACCAATAAAGCCAGGATGCACTGATTGCACTAGGTCAAGCCTAGCTTTTTCAGTTATCCTGGATTTCTAAATCGATTTCAATCGATTATGTGTTTGGTAGGCCTATATCTAATATTCTTGTTTATATTTGGAAAACAGACTATAGCCTTTAATTAACATGACTTACTGCTGAGTTATATATAAAATAAAGACATGATCTCTTTTGCAAATATCCTTATGACTTAACATTATTTAACTTGCTGTGTACCAAACAAAACAGTCCTTTTTACATGTTGAAATTACAGAAAGTTTTTGTAGCTTCTATTTATTGACTGAGAGGTAGGCTACTTTCTGCCTCAAAATGACTTGATTTCATTCAGAAGAGTTATATTTGACAGATTAAAAAAACGAAATTGTCCCCCTTTTTTATTTCATATAAAATACTGTAACACCATATTTTTTAATGACATACAGACTAAACCAAAAATGGCCCCGGTTTTCATTTCATAAATCTGGTCACCTTAGTGGAGCTACATCTAGATAATTAAGTGAAGGAGGCCTATTATTACCACACTTGAAGTTGTGAAAAATGGAATAATCTTTCAACTCTGGATTCTTTTAACCCTGGTTCATGGTTAAAGGCTAAGTTCATTTGCCAAACATTATTAAAACCATCATGAATTTAGTTAAACAGTAAAGATTAAAGTGTTCTGCATTTTGATGCCACATTGTGGAACATAAAGTGGCACGCTCCTGTTGTGGTTGTTTACCTGGTGCCTATAGTCGCTGAGCGTCACCAGCCTGAAGATCATCATATGTCCGATGACCTGAGGAAACATCACATTAGTTCGTGTAAATCATGCAACTATTGGCTACCATAGCTTTTGGGGGAGCTCACTTTTTTTACTAGGACAAGGGGGCAGACTGTGATTGTTACTGCTGAATCATTAATAGCTGCAAGCATGTAGGCCTGGGGCTGACTGTGAAAGTATCAGGTGCGTTTGTTTTATTATAATAATAAGAATTTAGAAAGTTGTGTTACGTTGCAGACACCCCCAGCAGCAGTAGTGCAAGGATAAAATTCACCCCCCAAAATATCATGCTTTTAGGGGAGCTGATGTCATATTAAGGGGAGCTAAGCTCCCTCTGGCTCCCCTGTAGTTTAACAGAAATTAATAAGACACATTACTAAATAGAATTTAAAAAATAAACATTTTTAACACACTGCTGGCAAAACTTTGACAAACCCACATAACTGTAAGCGAGGATCTCAAAGTTTTTAACACTGAATTTGTATAAAATAATTCACAAGACTTTTCAGAATATTTCTATTTGTTGACACGATTCAACTGATGGAAAAGGTTTGAAAACCACATTTTTTTTTGGAAATGTAAACAAAGATTTCAGCAGCTGAAATCCAAAGACACCTGCTAATACTCTGCTAACTACCCACAAAAAGGCAAGTGCTATTTTATATGATGAAACATTTGTTTAACTGCCCCCGAGTTATGAGTCATTAAAACTCATTAAACCACCAAAATACGAAGTGTGTTTACTGTCTCTGTAATATGTATTGATCCATGCATTACTTATGTACCAGTGCATGCTGGGGTATTTATTTTGTCTCCTGGTGGAGTTTCTGTCATTTTTGCACGAGACAGCAGAGGGAGACGGAGCAGCAGAAACGTTCTGTCAGACTGATCATTTAAAATAAAGGCTGCTGCAAACACTCATCATGCAAAACCTCACATACACTTTAAACATCTCAACCTGGAAGCATTTTTACCAGATTATTTTATCCATTCATCCACATTATGTGCAACATATTATTATTATTATTATTATTATTATTATTATTATTATTATTATTATTATTATGTATCTAATCTAAATTAATATAATCAAATATACAAAATCTAATCTCAAATATTCTAAATTATTATTTAATATAATAATTGTATCAAACATAATATTTCTGTTTTAATTCATCTATAAAAATTAAATACACAATAAAAAATAAGCTGGAAAGTTGAAACCCTTTCCTGTGGGTGGGCAAAGCGGCCAAAAAAAGGGGGCATGAGGTGCATGGAGAGAGGAGGAACACTTGTAAAAAAAATGCTCAGTTCAAGTCATTATGCTCGGTTTTTATTTATTTAATCTTTTGTTACATTTTTATGAACTTTAATGTTGTTTTTTTCCCTGCAACCAAAAGTGCATCTCAGATGTTCCTCAAACTATAAAAGGACTCCTCAGAAAGGGGGGACCCTCTTTATAGTGTTTCTCTTTTTTTGACTATTAATGCCTGGAGTTTAAAAAAACCCTGTGTAGCAAACAGGAACAAGACTTTGAATTAAGAGGGGGGCAATCTGAAATATGAACCATGGCTTTTCTTCTCTGTCTGAGTTTTTTCTTTTTCTACCTGTTACAGGAAGTGACGGTTTTCTGACCATAAACAATAAAACAATCTGTACCTGCAAGACTGAAACTTGACACTTCAGAGCTTTGTTTAATGTTTATCACTTTAATTTTAATTGTAATCAAACAGCAGGACCAGTTTTAGTCTCTTTCAGCTTTTGAAATATGTAACTTTATTGGTTTATTAACAAGTATCTGTTTTTTCTCTCTGTTCTCAGTAAATCTGGATCTTTTCTGTTATTTTGAGCATATTAAACTTTGTTTACACCCTCCTTTTTTATTAGGACATTTCTGAAAATCAGTCAATTAGTCGTTTTTATCACTTAGACCATAAACAACTCTTTGTGAACACATAAAATTACCAAAAGACAAACTTCTTTCTTGGAGGATTTTCCAGTATTCTTCTTTTTCTCCAAACAGTAATAAAACAATGAAAAATAACCAGAATATAATCATTAAATTGTTTTTACTTACTACAAACAGCCCATTGAAGAAGATAAAGGGGTATCTGATGCATCCATTAATTTTTCCCATCTTCAGTTGTTGGTGGCTCTGAGAGATGAAGAAGTGAAGCTGTAACAGTGTTTGATGATGTGCAGCTGTGTGATCTGTAACAAAGTGAATCTGCAGAGTGAATGTGAGAGAGGGTGAACGCAGAGCTACGTCACACAGAACTGATCTGCAGCCAAACGCTGCAACATGAACACACAGGACTCAACTGTGATGCAACTATGAGACCAAACCTTCCTACACAAGCTGCAGCATAAAGTGCTTCTAATTTAATTACGTAAACGGCAGTTGTTAAAGTATCTAAATGAATGATTTTCATCAATTTCAAAAGATTTTTATCATTTGTCATTTGCCCTAACTTTTTTCTCATTATCTTTAGTTTAATTAGTAATCTTTATAAAAGCACCTGTCCTAAAGAACAGTTTATATAAACAGAGACAATAAATTTACAATATTCACATATAGAACAATAAACAATAGAACAATAAGATAGGACTTGAGGCAGAGACGCTGAACTAAAACATGCTCTATAGAAACATATTTTAATTTTGGCATTTGCCTGATAAAAGCTGAACGCTGAAGATTACTCGTCTAGATATTCGAGATATTCTATATTTTTCTTTTCATTGACAAATGAAAGAGCCAAATCACCAATGTCTCAGTCTGTCTCTTTATACCTTCTGACTTACATCTTTAAATGAATAAACAAACAGAAACCTGGGTTATAATAAGGGGCTGCACCAAAAAAATATGCTTTTTCTGGTGAGGACGGGCTGTAGTGAGCGTTTGGGGCAGCAGGACGGTGAATGTGGGACTGAGTCAGAATAAACTGTGTGTGTTCATGGTGATGAAGGAACATTGCAGTGCAGCAGTGAGGCTCAATGATGGTTTAATAGTTTCTCCACAACGATGGAGATCTGTGGCTCAGAGGACGAGACATCAGGTGTTATGATTTAAGGATTTTGGTCTTGTTTTGGTTCCATGTCTTCCATGTGAGACAGCTAATCATCGAAGATAAAATAACATGATCTGCTGATAACTCAAGTAAGGCGTAAGCCAACCAGCCCTGTGGCCTGAAATACAAAGCCAGGTAACTGGCTTGTCCATCTAACTTCAGGGGTAACTTCGTGGCATCGGGTGTAACTTCCCGGTTAACTCTCTAAACTCATCCGAGCAAGCTTTGTTCGTGGTTAACTCGAGGTTACTCTGTATATGTGGACTACACACTATATATGTACTAAGTGTTAATGATAAGAAGTTGGATATTATTACACACCACAATATTTTTAGACTTCATCCTGACTTGTTCCACTGCGATTGAAGCTGAAAATAACTTAGGAAACTGTGGTGGAAATGTTGTTCAAATAAACAGCTCAGGCAAACACTTGTCTTTCTGTGAATTTTATTCAAGTCTTCTGCGGAAGGAACTCACTGGGACGCACATAGATAATTAGTAAGATAATTAGGCTACAAATTTACTCAATGCGATGGCAACAAGCCTCCTGGGCTTTGTCGCCCGACACGGTGTTAGATTTGGCCGTTAACGTGTCTTTAATCTCCTCCTGACATCAGTGTGCATTCTTCTGGGGGAAATATGGAGCATGCACAGTTGTGAAAAACTCCGTCTGCACAGCCAAACATAGCCTTTTTATGTGAACGCGCACCAACTCCAATTAAGTTAACACAAGGTTAACACAGACTCAACTAACCAACATCTTATCCACCTGTAATGTTTAACTCCAGTGTAGGCGGTCAGAGTTTGTCAACCCTGAGTTTGCCTGATCACCCCAAGTTAACTCAGGCCACTTGTCTCTCTTTCCAAAGATCTGAACTCAACAGCAGGTCTTAAATTACAGGGTTTTCCTTAAACATAGTGTGAATGCTGTTCTTATTTCACAGGTATTTTCTGTTAATAAATTAATTTAAAACTGAAATGCTAAAAGATGTCTAAATGCTATTCAGATGTGCGTTTGAAATAGGAAAGGTTTTTCACTTTAAGGGCCCCCTAGTTCAATAATGTTTTTTTTTTTTATTTAGGCATCGCCCCTTGAATTTAAAAGAAACTTCTGTGACTTTTGGGTTGATTGCTCATATGTTTAAACAATAGAGCTGAAGGTGTTGTTTGTTAGTATTTAAAAACAAATTTAAAGTTTACATTGCAAGTTTCAGAAAGCAGATACAACAGATTGCTCACTGGTTGGTTTGTTGGAGGGTTTTTTCAATGTGGTTTTCACACTTTCTGCAGAACCTGGTGGGAAAATTAAAGCAGTTTCTCACACTGGAATAGAAGGTGTTTGCGGCTGCAAAAACATCACCCACCCCCAACACCCACAGTCTGCAGTCTAAAGGTTGGACATCAAACATCTTGTTTGCTGCTGGAGGAGCTGCTGCAAAACACAGCCAGCTGAGGGGAGATTTATTGTTTGATGTATTGTTTGTTTTTTGCAAATTATGTTGTTCTCATGTCATTCTTTTTATTTGCATCCCTGTAAAAATATTTTCAAATATAAATTATGAATAATTTTATTGGAATCAAAATAAACTCTTTTTGCCAAGTATGTGTTAACATTAAACAAGTTTTAATCCCAGCAGCTCTCAGTGCATATACACACTGTGCCAAGACAAAGGAGTCTGCATTCTGGTTGGTAAAAAGCACACTGCATTACAGTAGCTGTAAAAACAGGGAAAGTGAATATTATAATCAGTGAGACAGTCAGAACAGTTTTATGTTAGCGGTTTACTGTAAACTGTAAAACACCTACATAAAGAAAAGCCACAAAAAAAAAACAGGAAGAAGATCTCTAACTGCCGCTGAGACCTGATAATGATTAACTGGGTAATTTTCTGGAACTTAGCCAAAAGAGAAAACCCCCAATGTTTAGAACTAAATAAATTATTTTAAAAAACATAGATTGAGTATAAAACTGGTCGACCATGGTTTGGTATTTAAAGCAGACCGAGTGAGGTTGAAGGCTGATGCAAGCTTTTAGTTTACTTTTGAATGAGTTGACTCAGCTAACCTTTTAAATTTGGACGATTCCAAAAAAGAGGACTTGGTAAGAGAATGCTCTACCACCTACTGATACTCTATTTTTCTCTGTCGCTTTGATAAATTTCTCGAATCGTCCTTAACATTAACAAAATTGTCACAGATTGCTGACTGTGTACAGTTACTGTTTACTGTGTATAATATTGTGTGTACCATGTGAACGGTCTGAGATTTTGTTCAGCTGAATACTTGTATGCAAAGAATGACAATAATGTTTGACTTTATTTGACTTTGATTTTTGACGTGTTTAACCATTTTGCAGTGACATATGTAATGAACATGGTAACTGGTATGATACATTATGATCAGCATGGCATAAGCAACTGATAAAGTAGGAAACAGCAGAAAACTGTACATAATTATTTGTATGAAAGCATTTAATATTTGATACTTATTTAAAATGATGACAAATTAGTTTAGATGATGATGTGGAGAATCTCAATTCTGATCTGAGAAATGAAATAAAGCCTCTCAGAAAAACTGTATTTGTGGAAGAGTCAGGCCAGACCAGCATTTTGAGACCGAGTGGTTTTGGCTCTCTTCGCTGAGGGTCAACCAATATTGTTTTTCAGACAGCAGCGGTTGTGCCAGAGATAGATATCTCCAAACCTCAGCACATACAGTACCATGTTTTTATGATGTGAGAGAGCTGATGCAGTTGCTGTATCACCGTAGTAGTTTAGTGACTTTGACTCAGTCACATGTTTCATTTCAAAATCTACATTTTGCCCCTTCCCTAATGTAAAGTTTTATAGCCTTGTAAATTTTATGTAGGCTATTGCCTTCCTGGCTCTGGCGATTTCAGACCTGCAGAGGCGGTTAACTAAGTGACCTGTCAACCACTCACACACTCCACATCAGTCGCGGACAAAATGTGGCCTGTTGAGGGAGGGAAAAAGTTGCTCGAAAAAGTTGCTGGAGGCCGGTGCAGCAAGGTGCCTCAATATTAAGGACTTTTCTTTTGTGCTGCTGTTACTTCTAGCTGAAGGGTGGGTACATCTAATGTACTTTTAATTTCGCTACATTTTCCATTCATACCTTTTATAACTGAACCAGTCTGTAATCTGCATTTTGCTTCACTAACCGAAATGAGCTCATCCAGGCTGTGTGCGCGCAGTTACGCAGTAAAGCGCTGGTCGGGCGCTTGTCACAGTCACAGAACTGGGCAGATGACATCTTTTCAGTTTAAGACTTTATGTTCTACTAATACAACTGAGATCTAGTGAGCCACACCATGGACCTGGTGACCGTGTTGGAAAGCAGCCTGAGTCTCTTTCACAAGTCGGCAAGTGAAACACTTTCACTTTCCATTAACGGCGCATTAAAACCGTCTTTAGTCTCTGCAGAGCAAATGAAGACTAGGCTACACACTGTAAGATCTGTGTCAGATAATCACTGCATTGACTGAGATATATTAAAAGTGTCCTGTTGTTGAACTGAGCTTTGCTTTGTACATCAGCCTGATTCTTTTCTTTAATAGGCATCGGTTTCTATTTGTTTTACAGCGATGTCCGACGGTCCGATGGTGAATCCGTAAAGAGAATGTCGCCGGTGAAACTAATCTTTCAATCAGGAGAGAGAGAGAGAGAGAGAGAGAGAGAGAGAGAGAGAGAGAGAGAGAGAGAATGGTGGACAAAATAGCCCTGTTCGGTTTTACGCATGACGCACAGCTTCCTCTGTATGCGGGTTTACCTGCTTCAACAACGAGCTGCTCTCTTACTGCCACAATAATTATTTGCGTTGTGATTATTTAGATGCTTCAGGAATAATCAGATTGTATTGGCAGGCTGTGCTACTGCAAACCAAGCGGTATGTTTTGGCTAAATCTCCATAATAAAAGGCACAGGTAACAAAAGTTGGCTGGGCAGCAAAGCTGATCATATAAACACCTTCATGGAGATTTAAAAAGGAAAATAAATGTAGACAGACAGTCCATTTTTACTCTGATAGCCTATCTTTCCTCATGTGGACACATAGGGGCTGTGATCCTTCACAATAAAACGTCCGCATACTACCATGGATAGTAGTGGTGCAACGGGTTGCAGAATCCGTGGTATGGATTCTGTCCACACGGTGCAGCACGCATGTGGAGCGCGGATTGATTGCAAAGTCTATGATTTATCCTGTTTGACCTCTCAAAATATTCCTTTATTCTGGAAATGTCAGAGAACCCAGTTAGATCCTGAATGTTTGAACATGAGCAGAAAACCTGCTGAACAGGGCCGTGCAGAGACCTTTGGAAGGGCAGGTGCTCAAAGTATAAAAAGGGCACATGGAACAAGGATTTAAACAGGACTCTTCTCATACTATTGACATAGAAATATAGGCCTATCGTTATGTATTCCTTGTTGACACGCAAATACAGATGCTTCTGTATCGATACATCAGCAAATGAGGTGACGCAAAAAGAAACAGCGAATACCCAACTCTGGCTTTAAAACACTGGGCTGACATAAGTTACAGGGAACAGTTGCTGTTAAGGGGTTGCTATGGATGCTGCTGCTGCTGCTGCTGTTGTTGTGTTGTTGCTGATACTACTGGAGATGATCTGTGACTACAGATATTAAAACAACGATAGGATATATATTAGCTGATTAAACAATTATGTGACCATAAAAAAGATTGTTGAGTGTTTGGGACCAGCTCACAGTGACTGACCTGCTGTAATACTGCAGCCACAAGGCTGACTGCTGGGGAGACGCTCACAGAGCTGCACACCGAGAGCTGTAGATACCAGATTCACAAACATTTCATACATTTTTCTGAAATCTAACAGGGCCGTTTCTTCTTCACTTTGATATCAGGAATATTATAAAAGATTAATGTTAGTTTATTTATTTAGATATATGATTAGACAAAGTCAATAAAAATCCAAATATATCTCAGATTCACAGTGCAATATATAAAATCATTATCACAGTTTTGCATACTGTGGACACACAGCAGGCAACACAGACTGTAGATTTGTTTGTCTCACTCTCACCCTGCTGTGGCCTCCCTCATCCTTTCCCCATTAATGTTTCCTTCTCAGATTTCCCACTCTTTTTTGAATGGTATCTTATTTCCTCCACCTGCAGCTCTTAGTGTGCAGCTGCTCCCAAACACTCAACAATCTTTACATCTTTTCATGGTCACATTAAATCAGCTAATATATATCCTATGTTTGTTTTAACAATTCATACATTTTTTCAGAAATCTTATAGAAATCCATTTCTTCTTCACTCTTTACTTTGATGTCAGGAATATTATTTATTTTACATCGGCACTGAGGTTTTTATGTGTTTCCAGTTATTGGGTTTTTATGTAGTTGAGCTGTTGTAAACATACTGCTGCTGTCAAATGTAAATTTATTCAATACAGTTCTGAATTTAATGTTTTTTTAAAGGGCTGAAGGCTATAAGTCGGAGGAACAGGCAATTTTACCATGTTGTTAGCCTATTTTAAGGCACAAGGCGTTTAATTAAGTTACTTTAATAATCCTGGTTCAAGTGCAAAGATTTTAGTCAAATTACATAGAAGAGATCAGACCTCTCGACGGCCGTGAAACTTTTCTCCCTAAACAGAACGAAGTGAACAGAGAACCATCTTTTATAGTGTAGAAGTAACAGTGCCGGCTAACACGCCGACAGCTGACGTTACTTTTACAGACTGGCGACACACAGCGATAAACACTGTGCTGCTCTCTTTCCAACAATCCACAAGCACATTGCAGCAAACCCGTCTTACCGGCGGAATCGAAGGCGTCCTGTAGGCAGAGCTGCTGAATCACTAACGGTGTCTGAACGGGAGGGCTCGTCACGGATGAGGTCAACAGGTGAAAGGTCATAATGTGGCTTATTTTATTTACAGCGAAATTATTATTAATTTATTTTACTAATAGTTTGATCGGACAGGGCCTTTACAGCTTTTAAAATAAATAAAATGAAGGAAATTTTGCGTTTTAAAAAAGGGCACTTTGGGCAGCAAAGGGCAAAAGGGCAGGTGCTCAAGCACCCATCGCACCCCCCTCTGCACGTGCCTGAAAATAAACTAAAATACTACACTTATCATACAACATTATCAAATATGACAGGCGAATTTCCAGATTTTGGCAATATTTATTGTTAAAATGTTGGCTCTTATTGATAGATATCTTTAAAACACTTTTTCTGTCCATACAACCAAGATCCAAATGAAAAAATCCTGAAATATTGATAAAAACAGGAGTATTCATCAACATTCCTGTCACTAAAAGCACTCCCAGGCTTTAGAGGCCTGTTGAGAACGGAACATCCCACAGTAATGGGTGGTATCAATCGGTCCGGCTTGAGCAGACCTTTCATTTGATACCCTGCATGTCTATATATCTCCAACGGATTGGCCACAAAATGCCAAAAAACACCGTGTGTTCTCAAGCGTTATGTTTCCTCTGTAGA
>JALXJV020000024.1:21896312-22152705 GCA_024633595.2 Lepomis macrochirus
GAAAGCTGCCAAGAAGGTGGTTAAACCCAAAGCTGCAAAACCCAAGAAGGCGGCAGCAAAGAAAACAGCCAAGAAGTAAAAACTCGAACCTCATCTTCATCACCAACGGCTCTTTTAAGAGCCACCCAAATTCTTCCAAAGAGACATTTCCCCTGGCCTTTTCTGTATATTTGGCTGCTTTCAGCAGGTGGGCACGATGATGTGTGAAATGAGTGGAAGATGTAATGTTTGGGGGTTTTTAAAGGAAAGGGTCTCCCACTTGTGCAAAGACATTTTACCTGTATTTGTTTATATTTTTATATCAAGATGTGTATATTTGTACATAAGGACTGTTCACCTTGTTCCCTGTGTTAATGTGCACTTGCACTCAGGAAATTATATTTATCACAAGCTGTGAAATCATGTACATGTAAGTTATGTATATATTTTATTAAATCCATTTATATCCAGTAAGAAGAAAAAGGGGGGTCTTTCTGTGTACTTGCTGTGGAACAAGATGAGAAATTTATTTCAGAATGATCAACAGGTTTTAGAGCAACACAACTAGAAGGAGTGAGTTCTGCAGCATTTTATACATCTGCTGTGATTTATTTCAAAATGATCACAAACAAAGCTACAGACTAACACAACATGGTGAGAAGAAAACTGCAAAGCTCCTAAATATTTATGCTGCACAGACTCAACTCCTGCGGCCTGTCATGAATGTGTGGTGAACCTCTGGTGTGGTGAACAATATTTAGTTTTGATTTGTAACTGCTCTGCAGAGGAAATGTTCAGAGTTTAACAGGACAGACATCAAAGTAAAGATACAGAAAGCATCAACACACCTTTTACAAGTAATATTTATTTACTACTGTGCTACATGTTCACAAAGTCCTTTCACAGGGGGAGAAGGTAAAACACAAGTTGTAAAACCTTCAGGTACAGAGATATAAACATTTTTAAGGAGGCACCACGTCCCAACCACCACCTGACAGACACCCAAAGCGATGTCTACAATGACATTTGATTATCTTTTACATTTCTTTTTATTATAGTGCATCATAAATTTGAAATAGGGGAGAAAAGAGATGCACCAGGTACAGCAAAAACTTTTAAATCCCTTTTATACACTGCAACCAGACCTAAACAACTATTTTTCAACTAAGTAAGATGTTAGAAACACTTTCATCTACATTTCTATATTTCTTGAACATTTTGTTACATGACAGAAAATCCATCTGTCTTCTCCAGCAGAATTTCTGCTCTAAAGGGTTTATTCTGCCTTATTTTGTATGTTTTATTTAAAGTTTGACATAATTTGCACTTGAATAATGTATTTATACCACTTGCTTTTATTAAATGGTCTAGAAACAGTTTTTTGGACGTATACTAAGTCCCACTGAATCACTTTTTCAGTTGTTGATAGTTTTTTACTTGCATGCATGAAGTTAAAAGAAAAAGAAAGTCAACTAAAATAATTTAAAAAGCTCACTATAAAAGTATATTAAAATAAAGGACTTAAAGGAGTTCATTGACCATTTAAAAACAGCATAGAAAATTTACCTCTGTACATTTATAGATTTTGTAATGGATTTGTTACAGGGCATGTGGACATTTAACAAAACCTGTAAAACAGGAGAAATGAACAACACTGGAAACTTGCTGGCGTTGGTCTTGACAGCCTAGAATTTATTTAATACATGCCGTCATTTAAGTCTATTAATAAAGTATTTTTTTTGTACATCACTCATTTTCAACTGAGTTACTAAATCACATAAAGTTAACAAGATGTATCTTTCAAATAAACACAGATTCGTACACAAATTTGACAAATAACCATCATACCTCGTTTGACTCATGAGAAGGGACTGTGAACCTACCACATATTAAAAGGGAAAATAAAGCTTTTTTTTATTAACAGGATAAATTAACTGTTTACCACAATAGTTCTGTACTAACTGACAAAGACGTTGCTGTTATAACGTTCCAGGCAAGATGATGACATTTAAAGGTCAGTCCATATCACAGGTTAACCAACACAAAACATATTTTTATAAACAAATAAAACACTAAATGTAAAACTGCCCAGGAGCTGTAAACATTAACGGTGGACATTTACATTAACTAGGGAGCCGGGGTGCTCGCTAACATCTGTGTTTGTTTTACTGTTACTGTCATTCTTAACGGCGTCCACATAGCAGAGTGTAAGTAACCTAAAATCAAACTACACAGTGACGCATGAGATAATGATTTACTATGCCTCTTTATTGTTTTTGTGCTTTGTGTAACTTACTGACCTGTAAAACAGAATAAATGAACAACTCTGGAAACTTGATGCCATTGGTCTTGACGGTCTTACCAGAATGGCAAGATTACGACAGCTACGTCATCAAACAAAACAGTCCCCAAAGCGGCAGCTGGCGTGCGCTCTGCTGCCCGCTGCTGTCCCCTACTGTCTTAGTGGAATACATATTCATAATTTTAAAACATTGGAGGACTTTGGTGACTCACCATCAAAGTTATACACAGTGCTATAAAACAAAAGATATTGTTAAATTGAACCAAAAAACAAACAAACGTGACCATAGGTTTTGTGTGCGTCACAGATATATTGTAAGTTAAGCTAATTGTGTCACTTTACTTGCTGGCATTTGGATTCATACTCATTATTCATTAGATTAGATACAAGTATTGACAATGCAGTTTAAGTAAATTTCAGAGTACAAATACACATGTACACAGTAAGTAGACATGGATAATGGTGGTTAAGATAGTAGAAACAATATAAACACGTGCAGTAGTTACAGTGGACAGTGCTGGTATAACATATATAGTGCTTTTTAAAAATAAAAGGTGTATTGTCATGTTGCACTTACATGATGTAATTGCTCTATCGCTTACAGTTTTAAAAGAACTAATTTAATATGAATGCCTAAGTGTGGTAGTGTGATGTTGTTGCGCTATGGTCTGGACAGGGCTCTGTACGTTTCGGTACATAGTGTAACTTGGGGTTTTATTTTGAAGGGTGCAGTTAACATTTCCGTTTTGATGTTTTTATTTATTTATTTATTTATTTATTTATTTATTTATTTATTTATTTATTTATTTATGTTGTTATTTTTCTTTATTTCTTTCACAAATGTGTTTTACGTTTCTAATGGTCTCTATGTGACGGGGATATTTCTTTCCTAAGAGGAAATGTTAAGAGTTTTGCCACGGAAAATATAGTGGACACTTTATTTTGTTAACCTCACTTACCGCACTTCGCGTGATGTCTCTTCCTTTTGCTTCGGGGACGTTCTCTGGGAAGGTACGCTGTCTTGTCGCTCCTTTTATATACGTTTTATTTGGTTGTAAATAATGAAGTTAAGTCACTAAAATCACTTTAAAAATGTTCTTGTTTACATTGTTACGTTTTGGGAGTTAATTTTACTAGCTTGCATGTCTAAACTTGCTAAGGAAGGAGAAGTTTAACAATGAACATGTGCGTGTGTGTCGGGAGTTTTTTTTGTGATTTGCTCCGATAAAGTGTGCTTTGGAGAGTGATGCTTCTATTTCGTATAGGCCTCGCCCTCTAACAGCTATCGCTATTGGGTTCATCCCCGCACGCATGCGCAGTCCTGAAGATTTCTTTCGCGCCCTTGTGCCGTGCACGGACCCGTCTCAGGTCCGCAATTTGGGTATATAATACCTGCGAGACCAGAGATCTGCTCCCCTTTTTTCTTCAGCGCTGCTGTAGCAGTCACTTCGGAGAGCAGAGTAGCAGCTAAAGAGCAATTTTCCTCTAAAGAGCTTTCCTATGGCTACTCACCGCTCTACTGTTGAGGTCCGCCGCTCGGAAGGAGTCCACCTCTGGCCGTCCTGCCACGCCGGCTACATCATCGGGTACGACCTCCACGCCCGCTGCGAGACCTGCCTAGGTCCTCAGCACGCCGGCCTGGCCCTGACTCCCCGGGCCTCGTGCCCCTACTGTGCACAGCTGCCCGTGGAGGAGAAGCGACGACGGATCGATACCTTCCAAGCCCTGCAGGAGGAGGAGGCTGACGATGCTAGCTGGGCTAAGCCAGTTAGCTTCACGGCGGACCTCGTCGGCGGGACTGCCGGCGATGCAGGGCTTGAGTCCTCTGACTCTGCTCTGCTCCCTCCATTACTGGCTCCCCGCCAGGCTCCCCTCTTGACCTGCAGTTTGATCTTGAGAAGGCGGCGTCGCTAGCTCCTGCTCCACTTCCGCCTTCCAGCTTGCCGTCCTGCGGGGCTCTCTTACGGCTGCTGAGCGCAAGGGCGTGCCGATGCCGGCTGAGGCTCCTGCACCTGCTCCTAGCACCATGCTCGGCGACATCTACCAGCCAGAGCAAGAGTCCAAGCAGCTCCCCGTGTGGCCTCTTTTTCCGCCGCTTCCGGCCCTTTCTCTCCGAAGCAGGGGCCGAGCCTGGGAAGCTGAAGGCACCGGTGGCGAGGTATGTCAACTTCACTAAAGTTGAGGGCCTCACCGACCGTGGTTTTCCCTCCATCCCACCTCTGGAGCCTAGCCTGGCAGCCATGCTGCTGCCTAAAGCCACCTTCTTCGGCAGGAGGAAGCCGACTCCACCCTCCACCCGCGACCAGGTGACCAGTCACCAACCGCGCCCACCAGTGTGCCGCCCAGGCAACAGCTGCCAATAACATATCAATAACATATCTCTGCTGGCCTCGGCCATGTCATCTGCCGCGGCCCAGCCCAACGCTCTTTCCCCCGAGCTGGCCAGCGAGTTTGGGAAAGACACGGCCGCCATTTTGTCCCTCTCCACAGCGGCGGTGGTTGCCCTGGCCCGGATCATGGCGTGCTTGACTATGCTGCAACGTAACATATGGCTGCACATGTCCCATCTGCCGGAGCAGATCAGGAAGGAGTTACTGGACGGCCCCATCAGCCCCGATGGGCTGTTTGGTTCACGTCCCCATCATCCCCAGACACAGGAAATTCCTGCGTTTCTCTTTCAGAGGGTCCCACTTTCAGTACAACCGCCTGCCTTTCGGCTATTCTCTGGCGCCGCGCACGTTCTCCAAATGTGTGGAAACAGCGCTGGAGCCGCTGCGCAGGTCGGGCGTCAGAGTGTTGTTTTACCTGGATGACCTGATTGTCATGGCATCGTCCAGGGAGAGCTCTGCGCTACACACGATGAAGCTCGTGACACACCTGTCCTGCCTGGGTTTTGCCATAAACTGGCAGAAGAGCTCCCCTCCCCTCGCAGTCAATAATCTATCTGGGTGTGAGAGCCAAGCTATCTCCAGCCAGGCTGGAAGCTCTCGGCTCTCTGCTCTCTCGCATCGCTCCTCACAAAGTGGTAACAGCTTTGTCTGTGATGCGCCTACTGGGCATGATGTCCGCCAGTCCCGTGGTGGTCCCTCTGGGTCTCCTCCACATGAGGAAAATACAGAGATGGTTTGGCCGTCTCCGCCTCGACTGTAAAGCACAAAAGACGCCTGCTGTCCGTCCCTCCCTCAGTACAGTCGGACCTGACGTACTGGAAATCCCCTCACGTGCTGTCAGCGGCATTTCCCTCGAGAAAGTGACGCCACATGTCACAGTTTACA
The DNA here is from genome assembly GCA_024633595.2 of Lepomis macrochirus. Taxonomy (NCBI): domain Eukaryota; kingdom Metazoa; phylum Chordata; class Actinopteri; order Centrarchiformes; family Centrarchidae; genus Lepomis; species Lepomis macrochirus. The sequence goes on from JALXJV020000024.1 coordinate 21,901,869, forward strand.
CAGACGCGTCTCTCATTGGTTGGAGCGGGATGTGTCACTCTCACATGGTGGGAGGGAAATGGCCACAACCCCCATCTCTCCACATAAACTGCCTGGAGCTGTCCACAGTGCTGAAAGTGTTGAAACACTGCTCCACTGCTGAGAGACAAACACGTGCTGGTGAGAACAGACAACATGACAGCCGCCGCTTACATAAACCGTCAGGGCGGCGTCCGCTCGCTCGGCTACTAGAGATAGCCAGGAGCCTGCAGCTGTGAGCTCACGCGAACCTGCGCTCTATCAGAGCTCTCCACATTCTCGGTGTTCAGAACCGGGCCGCGGACTTAATGTCACGCTGGCGGTCCTCTCAGAACGAAAGTGGAAACTGAATTCCACTCTTACTCAGGAACTGTGGGACAAATTCGGGAGTCGGAGATCGATCTGTTCAGCCTCCACGAAAACGCACAGTGCGCACTGTGGTTCTCACTGAACGCATCGGGACGAAGCCGCCACTGGGCGTGGACGCCTTCTCGCATAGCCCGTGGCCCAGAACGCCTCTTTATGCTTTTCCCCGGTTCCTCTGATTCCCCGCCTTCTGGCCCGCATTCAGGAGGAACTCCTAACAGTTATTCTGGTGGCACCGAACGCACGAAGCGCATTGTGGTTTCCAGTGATGATTCAGCTGCTGTCGGGAGACCGTGGCAGCTGCCGTGGCGCAGAGACGCACTTCGCGAACTGGACGGCGCCATCCTCCACTTCCCAGTGATAGGTCAGCGTCTGTGGGCTTGGCCCTGAACGGGAGCGCTTTGAAAGACTAGGATTGCCCCTAATGTAGTGCGCACCATCCAGACGCTAGAGCCCTCCACTACTGCTTCTTATAGAGCAAAGTGGGCGCTTTCAGCACTGGTGCCTGGAACGGGACACGGACCCCGTCTCGTGTTCCTTATCTCATGTTCTGTCCTTCCACCAGCTGCTGGTGGACAGAAACCTGGCCTTATCCACGGTCAAATCATACGCGGCGGCCATCTTATCCTGCCACGAGGGCTTTGGAGAGAGATCGGTTTTTGCGCGTCCGCTGGTTAAGCGTTTTTTACGAGGAGTGAGAAGGCAGCGGCCTGTCACGCGCCCCTTGGCGCCTCAGTGGGATTTACCGCTGGTGCTGCGCGCTCTGGGCAATCCCCCCTTTGAGCCACTGCCGCAAACGTCTCTCAGACTGCTGTCTTTAAAGACAGCGCTCCTTTTGGCGCTGACCTCGGCCAAGAGGGTGAGCGATCTGTGCGCTCTCTCAGTCGCTCCATCTTGTCTCGCTATCAGAGCTGATGGGAGCTCAACCACCTTGAGGCCGAACCCAGCGTTCATGCCCAAGGTTATAATCAGCTCCTTCAAATCACGGATTGTTTCCCTGGAAGGTTTTTTCCTTCCCCCTCATCGAAACGAGGCGGAGGAAGAATCACATCGTCTCTGCCCGGTGCGCGCGTTGTCTCTTTACGTAGAGCGCACGGCCCCCCTCAGAAAAACTCAACAGCTGTTTGTTCATTACAGAGAGCATTCACAAGGCAAGCCTCTGTCAAAACAACGGTTGGCTCATTGGCTGTGTGAGGCCATCACACAGGCGTACATTGCGGCCGGGGAGGACCCCCCACCCGGCATCCGTGCGCACTCGACAAGAGCCGTGTCTTCTTCCACAGCGCTGTTCAGCGGGATGTCTGTGGAAGATATTTGCACAGCGGCATCGTGGGCTTCTCCCTGCCCCTTTATCCGCTTCTATCTACGTGATGCGTCTGGGTTTTCCCTAACGCACTCTGTACTGAGTGTTCTAGAGGCCAGGCGCAACGCTGCTGGCTCGGGGCACATTACGCACACATAAGCTCCCTGTAAGGAGCCGGTAAGGCTCCTATTGCCACGGGCTGTTGGGGCTCTACTCGGCCTTAGTTGCGCTCCAGTTGGACTGTCACAATGCGTAACAGCCGTCCTTACTGTTCCCTCAACATAAGCCGCAGTGTGCGTCTGTGTGTGCTTGTACTTTGGGCTCTCTCGTGCGCCACGACTTTCCACACACACACACACACACACACACACACACACACACATTACACACACACACACACACATATTGACGTGGTGTGTGTGTGTGTGTGGTTCCACTCTCACGCCTGCTCTGCTCGCTTTTGGGACTGGTTACAATGCGTAACTTTCGTTCCAATTCCCTCACAGCAGCAGGTGTAAGGAATGTGAGTGATGTGTTCAGCCATCCTGTTATCTGATGTAATGCGGATGGTTAACTTTATGTTGCACTTGTCTATGGCGTAATCCCTTAGACGCTGCCTTCCGTTCGGGAGGTCCTTGGTTCAAGACCAGGCGGCAACAATGACCAATATTTTGGTTCCTTGTCGTGCATTGTGTGATTAAGGTGCGGTACGCTGGTGTGTTAATGTTATCACCGCTGGTGGACCAGTGGGCATTGACTACATCTGGCTTCGCCCTTATCCCAATAGCGATAGCTCTTAGAGGGCTTAAGCCTATATGAATAGAACGTTGGTTACGTATTGTAACCCCAGATTCTATGAGTATAGGCGTAGCCCTCTAAGCTGCGGGCCCGACTGGTCCCACCAGCATCGGCTGAAGAAAAAAAGCTGACCTTTTGGGAGCAGATCTCTGGTCTCGCTGGTATTATATACCCAAATTGCGGACCTGAGAGAGGCCGTGCACGCACAAGGGCTAAAGAAATCTTCAGGACTGCGGATGCGCTCGGGGATGAACCCAATAGCGATAGCTCTTAGAGGGCTACGCCTATACTCATAGAATCTGGGGTTACAATACGTAACCAACGATAAGTCAGCTGTCAGTCTCCATTAAAATTATTCCTAAAAACATTTTGTTATGGCATTTTCTACAACTTTATGACTTTTAGTGTATTTCTTATTATTATATTCTTATTATTTGTGTGCTTTACTTTGTGTTTTGTTTCTTTAAATTCCATTAAATTCCCCTTCACTTCTTATGTTATTCTATTTTATTGCACTTTATAAATTGTGCTCGTCTGACTGTAATAAATAAATAGGCCTACATGTCATTTTTTTCTGAACTGTGGGGCGGAAGTTTCAGCACTGCTACAGTAACGTGACGTTGTGCGTTCTAATTGGGCGATCATACTGCAGCTGTATCTGACCAATGAACGACCAGGTTGCAGTTATATAACCTGGACTTCGCCGGGCTCGTGATATTCTGATTTCAGAAACTTAGTCCAGAAAACGTCATTATGTCTGGAAGAGGAAAGACCGGTGCCGGCAAAGCCAGAGCAAAGGCAAAGACCCGCTCCTCCCGTGCCGGACTCCAGTTCCCGGTGGGCCGTGTCCACAGGCTCCTGAGGAAAGGCAACTACGCTCAGCGTGTCGGCGCCGGAGCCCCCGTCTACTTGGCGGCCGTGCTCGAGTACCTCACCGCTGAGATCCTCGAGCTGGCCGGAAACGCCGCCCGCGACAACAAGAAGACCAGGATCATCCCCAGACACCTGCAGCTGGCAGTCCGCAACGACGAGGAGCTCAACAAGCTGCTCGGCGGAGTCACCATCGCTCAGGGCGGCGTGCTGCCCAACATACAGGCGGTCCTGCTGCCCAAGAAGACCGAGAAGCCCGCCAAGGCAAAGTAAACTTCAAATAAACACCCAAACAAACGGCTCTTTTAAGAGCCACCCACTTCCTCTGAGAGCAAACTCCTGTTGGCGAAGTTAAAAGGAAAAATACGAACTGTTATTGTTGGATGTCTGAAAACTTTAAAAAATGGAGGGGATGCCTCAAGTGACAAAGTGTTTTATGTTAATATGAATAACTTCATAATAAACATCTTGCTTAAATGACCAACACATGCCAATTTATTTCTTTGCAGATAAATATTCACTGCACATTAGTGAAGAAATCTCTTGGAGGCCAAGAAAATAAGAATATGAGGGACCATCCCTATCATAGTTTTCATAACATAATTATATCTGAAGAGCCAGATTATGCTTGAGAATCTGAGTAATTAAAACTTTTAACAGTATACTACACTTTTCACAAATGAATGTGTTCATTTAGGGAACATCTGCTTTTGTTTGAAGGATATACACTTCCTGTGTGTTTTGGGCTGCTACATTAAGCTTTTTTTAGTAAAACTAGTTTGTTTTGGTGCTAAACGAATGATTACATCACAAACTGAGGATAGTGAAAGCATCATGGACAGAAACGTTTACTCTCTGGTGAATCAGCTTAAAGAACATTTTTATTTAATTCCTTATTGTTGCGTAATAATGGCTGTACACTTACTGTTGACAAGCAGCCATCTTATCTTTACAAAACAATCCAAATGTAAAATATTTAAACAGGATCATCCTTTATATTCATCTGTTACACAAGCTTCAATTTAAACTTGATCCAAATAATTTAAGAGGACTGGCTCTAAACCATGTTGTTAAAATAAAGTGCAAAACAGTGCAGTAGCCTACCTTTCCAAAATAAAAACGTCTTTATATGATACTTATTGTGGGTGGAATTGGACTGATCTAAATAAATTAAAACAAAGTACCAGCTGTGATGTTGAACGAGTGTAGTTCATGTTACGACTTGAGGGGAAGTAGAATAGCTCACTGTTTTTGCTTTTATTTAACCGGAAATGCAGCGGCTCATGATCTAGTTTGAAAAAACTATAGAAAAATGGGGGGCTGCGCGTGAGCCGTTAGTCCTCAACTACGTCCGCAGACTGACTTTAAGTACCGGCGCTCAGGAGCCGTTAGCCATCAGTTTTTCTTCGGAACAAACTAGACACTGAGAAAATGAGCGGTCGCGGTAAAGGAGGAAAGGGACTCGGCAAAGGAGGCGCCAAGAGGCACCGCAAAGTGCTCCGTGATAACATCCAGGGGATCACCAAGCCCGCTATTCGCCGTCTGGCTCGCCGCGGCGGAGTGAAGCGGATCTCCGGTCTCATCTACGAGGAGACCCGCGGGGTGCTCAAGGTTTTCCTGGAGAACGTCATCCGCGACGCCGTCACCTACACCGAGCACGCTAAGAGGAAGACCGTCACCGCCATGGACGTGGTCTACGCTCTCAAGAGGCAGGGCCGCACTCTCTACGGCTTCGGAGGCTAGACCCGATCCTCTAACACTCCCAACAACCCAAAGGCTCTTTTAAGAGCCGCCCAACTCACTGACAGAGCTCATTCCTCAATTTGCTGTGACTTATAAATACTGACACTTCTTCAAATTCACAATATCATGTGATTAATAAGGACTTATGTGTCTACCATCTCCAAATATAGTAAGTTATAATGAGGGAACCAGAAGGGCAAATCTAACATCTTGGGTAAACTGTAGATAGAAAGCTTACTATTGCCAAATTAATTCTTAATTGTCTTGGAGTTATTGATTTTAAAAACCAAAACACAGACTGAACATGCTCAGCCCGTTGGTGCCAAAAGTATTGAAAAAATAAATTATTTATTTTAATAATTTGGGTAAAGCTCATGCTGGAGCTGGATGTGAAATGTTACATAATTTTCCTTCAGTTCCCACTTAGATGGTAAAATGTTTGTTCTACAAACTGATTTGCCTCAACTAAATGTTGACTTTAAACTGACTGATTGATGATAATGCATTACATTAGTCATGCCCATGTTTTTATATAAAAATGTAATTAAATATTAGTGCCAAAAAAGCAATAAATATACTGTCACCAGTGTGTACATCTATTATGCAAGATTTAGTGAAGTTCAAACTATGGTCTTTTCTATACTGACTTTTGGCTCCGCCCTGAAGTTGGTGAAAGGTTCTCACCCCACGATAGTTTGTTTTTGACAGCTAAGTGTTGCACTGCAGCAGATGACACGGATCACACGTAGTTGTACATGTCTAAATATTTAATACCCACACCCATCTCAAATACCTTCATTAGCTGATAAATGTATGGAAAGGATAGTGCTGCTGAAAGCTTATCAGGCTGATGTTTTCCAGTGAAAGTGGACTGTAACTGCACATCACTTGTAAACATTTAATTACAACTTTTGCAATATACAGCCGATTTTGGATCTAATATGTAAGCCTCTTTATTCTATATGCATGTATTTATATGTGCAGTTTTGTTGTGTAGTGTTTAGAGTGAGGATGCAGCTCTTCGATGAGGTAGGTGGCTCTTAAAAGAGCCGTTGTGGTTGTTTGCAGATGAGGAGTCAGTCTAAGCCCTCTCCCCGCGGATGCGGCGGGCCAGCTGAATGTCTTTGGGCATGATGGTGACCCTCTTGGCGTGGATGGCGCACAGGTTGGTGTCCTCGAAGAGGCCGACCAGGTAAGCCTCGCTGGCCTCCTGCAGAGCCATGACGGCGGAGCTCTGGAAGCGCAGGTCGGTCTTGAAGTCCTGCGCGATCTCCCTGACCAGGCGCTGGAAGGGCAGCTTGCGGATGAGCAGCTCGGTGGACTTCTGGTAGCGGCGGATCTCTCGGAGAGCCACGGTCCCGGGCCTGTAACGGTGGGGCTTCTTGACTCCGCCGGTGGCCGGGGCGCTCTTACGGGCGGCCTTGGTGGCCAGCTGCTTCCTGGGAGCTTTTCCTCCGGTGGATTTACGGGCTGTCTGCTTAGTTCTAGCCATTTTTGACGAGTGTCAGCTTTCTTCTTCAGAGAAGTAGTGATGAGTTCAGCGGAGAGCGTGGCTGCTTTATATAGCGAGAGCCGGAGCGCGGGCAGCGCTGATTGGGCCAAATAGTCACATGATGCAGCTGGTAATCAAAAAAAATTCAAACTACCCGCTTCCAGGTCAGCCGTTAACTTCTGATTTGTAACTCTCTATCCATTTCACATATTAATATGGTTCATGTTTTTATATATTATAAAACTTATAAATTTAAAATGGGATTCTCAATGCAGAGAAATAACTCCAATAAATAAAAAAATACACTTGGAAGCAGAGAAACTAAATATACATCTAAGAACATAAAGAGTATAGTACTGAAGTTGTGTTTCCATTCTGTAATTTTGGTTCCTTTTGTGTCATATACAACAATTACAGGTATCAAAATTTTAACTGAAAAAGAGGTGTGTTGATCACAGCTATGTTCTAGAGGGTGAGTAGCATTTTATGTTACTAAAAGTATTAGTTCATTTGTTGTAGACATGTCTATTATAAATTATGTTTTAAGATTAAATCTATTTCCAGACCATTTTTGGCAAATACATTTACAGGAATACTAATTTATATTGCACATCATGTCTCCTCTAATTAAATCTTACTACCTTCACCTTTAGCTCATCTATAGATTGTCCAAAGGGGCATGACTCCTGGACCACTGTAGTAGCTTTTATTTATTTATTTTTAAAGAATCTTTATTAAATTTCAAACATGACAGAGTACAGAGCAAATCCTAGACATACATACCTAAAAAATCCAACACATCACACATAATTATTGGATCGACACAGAATGATTAAGACAAACCTCTACATTAATAAAGTGCTTACCCAACAGCAGAAAGTGCCTGGTGCTAAAGTGCTCAGTGTCACCGCTCGGGGGGCTCTTACCTCATGATAAGTCCAGCAAGCTCCAGGGGAGAGTCTGTTTCCTGTCCAGAGTTCTTCTCCTGCGGAGTTTGGTCAGAGTCTGCCTCACTACCATGTCACTGTCTATGACAGTCTGGTGTATACTCATGACACATCTAGTTTTCCAAAGTTTTAGGCAAATGATGCTGATGACCAGTTGAAATAGCTCTTTTTTCTTTGTTGGCATGATTTCATCGAGAAGTCCGTACGTAACAGATCTGTAATTACGTGTAAAGGAGAGACCGAGACCGTCTAAAATCATCCAGACCTCCTGAGCTCTATAGCAGTCCATCAGGAGGTGCTGTTGGGTCTCGTCCTCCTCACAATGTCTCATTGGACATTCTTTTGTTTTAACAAAGCAACTCCAGGACACCACCACTCTGACCGGAAGTCTACTCACTGACATGAGCCACCGGGCGTCCCGAAGGCTCTCTGAAAGTGACGTTCCCCTTAAAATTAAAACGACCGGCAAATTCGTATACTGAATGTAACCCCCATATTTAAAATCGTTAATTTTTATAAAAATAGATTTACTACTAAAACCAACCCAGTCAATCAATAAGTGCTGGTGTTGTGCGATAAAATCCCCATAAATTAATTTGTAGTAAGGACCCTGTCTGGCCCTGCCTCGTCTCTTTTGCCATTTGACAGGATCCCCCAGCCAGAGAGTCGTTCCTGGAGATGGCTGAGGAGACATTTTTGACAAAAGCTATCGTGAGGCGGATGCCCAGATCCACGGCACCTAAGCCCCCGTATTCTCTGCTTTTAAACAGCAGCACTCTTTTTGTAACGTCTCTGGTTGTTCCCCAGGCAAGGTTAACACATTGTTTATTCAGTTTCATTATCAGTTTTTTCAATGGGGGGAAAATGTTAAAAATGATAAAAACAGGAGTTTGAGTTTTGACAACATTGATTCTGGTCTTATAATTAGTTTTCCCTTCTTTAACTTCACAGTTTTTTTCTCCCAGTTTATTTCACCACAGTCTCTGTGACAAATGGTCAGCCCCAAGATTTTAATTTCCTGTTTGATTTGAATGTTAATGTCGGCCCCTGTCGCTCTCCTCTCCTATCCAAACTCCTTCACTTTTAGAGTGATTTAATTTGGCCCCAGATGCGAGCTCATACACACTTAAAATATTTGTTAGAGCATCCATCTCCCGCTGTTTTTTTATTATTACAGTGACATCATCAGCAGAGGCCATAGCTGTGACCTTAGAGGAGGCTTTCTGAGTTGATCTTTTTAATCAGGGGATTGATGGCCAGGATGTACAAAGCTGGACTCAGGGGACAGCCCTGCTTTACACCTCTCTGGACTCTCAGTCAAAACACCATTGACATTGACACACACACTTGATTTAACATACAGACACTTTACCATATGGATGAGGGATTCAGGGAAGACGTATGCTTCCAAAACTGACCAGAGGTAATCTCTGGAGATATAATCTAAGGCCTATGATATAAAAACCTTTGTTATTTGGCTTATTTAGAATTTCTCTTAAAGTGCTCAGATTGTCCCACATGAGTTGGCCTTTAATTGCACAGGTCTGTTCTTTTTCTATAATTTCATTCAAAATATAATTTAATCGATTGGTAATTATTTTAGCGAGAATTTTATAATCTGTATTCATGACAGTATCACCTTTCTTAAATAAAAGACACAGGACACCCTGATAAAAGGAGTCCCCCATACAGCCGTTCTTCAGGCCCTCATTAAACATTCAAGTAAGGAGATTTATAATGTCATCCAAATATACCTGGTAAAACTAGTAGCTTTTACTGGTAATGTCTAGTGATGTGTCCTTCCGTATCGAGTCTTCGAAGCGCGTGTCGAGGCTTGTGTTGGTGACGTATGTGGTGACGTTTGAAGCCTCGCCGTACCACGTGACCGATTCAGGAGACAGTACGTGGATTTGGCGTGTGATTCGAAAGAAGCAGCAAAATGCAACGGACCCTCCTAAACATTTTGTGGACTTTAGATCTTTAACAATTACATTTTATCTATAGCTTATTTTAAATTACTAAAAAAAGTTTATCAACTTATATCAGAATTGCTTTGATCAAATAACTAAATTGTGAAAAAAAGAAAATTTTAGTTAAGTAAGAAAGTGTTGACATTTTGTGGTTATGGTAAAAATTCAAGTCTTACTCTGTATCCCTAATAACTTTCTACAGCAGGTGAAAATTACAACAAAAAAAAAAAGAAACCGCCTGACACCTAGTGCTATGGAAAAGTTATTTTTAAAGAAAGATGAATAAAATGTTGTCTCTATTATATAAAATCACAATATAACCCTCCCTTGTTTCCACTTTCCTTTTGACCCTGTCATTGTATCATAAAGACACTTTATTAATAAGTTAATCACTTATGTATTGGCATCACAAACATTCATTATTTGATTCAAAGCTTCACACACCAAAGCCGTATAATCACTTTGCCCTTTTTTATATCCGTTGTCCACTTGATGGCACCATGAAGCTTCAGCCCACAAGTGAACCAATTGGATGAAGAGCTTCAATGCTTCATGAAGCTTCACCTTGCCATCATTAGTAATGTTGTTCCAAAGATGACATCAATAAATGAAAAAATAAATAAATAAAAAAATGTAAATCACATTAACTAGCTAAAGCAGTGGTCAGCAGAAAGATAACCAGCGCTCAGAAGAGGAATTCAGCCACAAAAATCCAGCTTCTTCAGTAAACAATGCATTAATTTAAAAAAAAAAACATTTTTAGCCAGTTATTTTTTATTGTTAAATTACATGTTTGATGGAAACGGGCTCTTCCAGAGAAAGTGTGTGGCTCTTAAAAGAGCCTTTGGTTTGTTTGTGTATCTCGGGGATGTGGAGCTGGTTTACTTGGAGCTGGTGTACTTGGTCACGGCCTTGGTGCCCTCGGACACGGCGTGCTTGGCCAGCTCTCCGGGCAGCAGCAGGCGGACGGCGGTCTGGATCTCCCTGGACGTGATGGTGGAGCGCTTGTTGTAGTGAGCCAGACGGGAGGCCTCCCCGGCGATGCGTTCAAAGATGTCGTTGACGAACGAGTTCATGATGCCCATGGCCTTGGAGGAGATGCCGGTGTCGGGGTGGACCTGCTTCATCACCTTGTACACGTAGATGGCGTAGCTCTCCTTCCTGGTCTTCCTCCTCTTCTTGTCCTTCTTGCCGGCGGTCTTGGTCACGGCTTTCTTGGAGCCCTTCTTGGGCGCTGGCTTCGCTGGTTCAGGCATGGTCACAATTTTGCTGCTCGCAGTCAATTGTATGAATTCTGACGGTGCTGGTTCTTCTTAAATCCAGGATATGCAAATGTTACTGTGCGGTTCCCACTCTGCCATTGGCTGGAGGTGAGTGCGTCATAGAGTAACTATGCGGAAGTCTCACAGCGCCACATGTTTGCTCTGTGTGTGTGTGCGCTCACTACCTGGCTGGTTACAGGAATGAGATGCATTTTACCAGAAAGCCTAGTTTAACCTTTTTGTGATGCTTCGACGGCTGCATTATTTGTTTTGTTTATGTTATGAAATGTTATTGGAACATGTTGTTTATTGAACAAATTCCACATATTTTTTGTCATGTCAGCATGATTTGATCTTTTAAACACTAATTATCATCAAACATATTTATAGTTACGCAGTTACAGCACTGCGCCAGGGCTAGAGGAGGATATAGATCCAGTTTAGCCTCCCTTAAATCCTGATTTATACTTCTGCATCGATTCAACGGTGTAGCTACACCCTACTGTCAGCAAGTCAGCAGGACAACAACTTTTTAAATGTTTGTTTTCTGAATGGAGTTTTGATGGATCAGGCCTGTGCTCTGCTAAGTTGTTCACAGTAAAGTACATTGATGGGGTGGTGATGGCGCAGTGGATAAGACGCCTGCCTTTGGTGTGAGAGATCCCTACAGGTTCAACTCCCCACTGTGACCCATCCACCAACGTGTCCCTGAGCAAGATACTTGTATAGCAATTGTAAGTCACTTTGAATAAAAGCATCAGCTAAATGAATAAATGTAAATGTAGCTGGACAAAAGTTATAGACCCATATTTTCTGAATTTAACACTACTTCCTCGCTTACTTTTCTCCAAGCAATGTGCAGTTTTGTCCGTTTTTATGTAGTCCAGTGGAATTCAAAAACACACGGCAGATCGCTGCTGAGAAGTGCAAGTGAAGATAATATAGATTGATCTCCGTCTATATTAAAATGATTGAAAGTGCACATTCAGTGGCCGTCCGTGTACACTGAGCATGTGTGTGCCGGTATGAAGCAGATGGTCTATTTGCAATTTGAAAGTAAGAAGGCAGAACAAAGCCACTGTGGACGAGGAAAACAGCCTGTTGCACAGCAGAAACGGTGACAGTACAAATGTTTTTTACACAGTACACAATCAGGGCTGGATTGGTAATCTGACATAATGCAAAAGCATTGGGTATGGAGCCGGTGTAACGCAAATTATATACTTATATAACTGTTTTTTTAAAAATGGGCCAATGCCATTGGGTGAGGTTCTATACTGACGAAAAAAAATTCTTCAGACGTCTGCCGCCAAATGCGCGAAAACAACATTGCTACCGGGGCTGCAGTAGCTTCAACACCAGCTGCGGTACCCTGCGTAGTGCAGGCACAGGCACCTGAAGGAGTAAAGGAGAGCTGTGGCCACTGCCAGGCAGAGGAGGAGGCTACGTTAGCAAGTGACAGGGCTGAGTGAGAGAGAGAGCAGGAGGAGAGAGGAGGTGAGGAGGTAAGCATGAGTAGCTCAACTTGTAGGGAGCAGGGAGGGAGGCTCATTTACACTGGAGGCGCTGGGGACATGCAGGCTACCCACCAACAGCGTTGCCAGGTCATTTTTCCGGGGCTTTGAATGTTTTGACAGTAGCCCCTAATGAAACTCAACAACAACATAAAAAATATTTTCCATATTAGGCTAATATGCTATTATCCTCATCAGGCACGCTGTCTCGCAGCTCTTTTAAGAGCGGAGGCTACTCGCAATACTATGGCTAAATTTTTTTTAAAGTTCACGTAACGTGACCCCTTGTCATTACTACCTGCCTACAGAAAGAGAAACAGAGAGCATTGCTCACAGCTTCAGGGCTCGTCAGCAACTACTAATTTGTCCCGAGCAAAACTGTAATCAAAACATTTAAATATAAATGTTGTCGTCAGCGTCTAGTCAATGTACTCGCTACGTAAACGGTTAACAGTCGCTGCAAAGTAGTGAGAGAATAACATGACACACCTGTCGGTCTCTCTGCTGTCTCTGTCCCCTTCACTCAGAGACACTTTGCTCTGTTTGACTGTCTCTCTGCTCCAGGATGCTTCATTCCCTCTGAAGCGGCTGTGAGCTGCACTTTATCAGAGGTGCTGAAGTGAAGATGTGTGTGGATGTGTGGTGATATTTCTGTCTGATCACAAGTGTTTTAGTGTTGGTTTTCTACCTCTGGGGAAGGTAGATTTTGCTAAAAAATTGACTTAATTGTCATTTAATCTCATAATGTTGTATCTTCAATTGTTATTCTGTAAATGTCAGAGAACACAGATATGTGGGAGTTATTTTTAATGTGCAAAAAGTTTTGAACATGAGCAGAAAAGCTGCTGAAACACAGGAGCTATTAAGGTACAGGGGTTTATAACTGAATAAAAATGAATTCATTTATCATTGAGGTGAAAAGGTGCAACGTGCACATTTAAAAACTTTAGGTTACTTCAGTCATGCCTGCATGTGTGTTGACTCAGCAGGGAGGAAATAAAAATATATATATATTTGACAGCAATACAGAATGCCTGAGAGCCTTACAGCACTATATTACACTGTGCTTTTATTTTTTGAATTGTCACCTGCATTTTGAGTTTCCTTTTATATAAATAAAGACATTTCTTCAATAAAAAATTCATCAGAATGCAGGAAATGAACTGTTTCAAGCCCAAAATTTTCAGGGGGAGGACACCCAGGCCCTCCTGTTAAATCCTTTTTTAAAAATTATTATCAGTAGTAATTATAAAAACCATAAGAAATGCATTTATATGGCCTATGATATTTAAAAATTGAAATGTAGCTCAATGTTTTATAGAGTTCAGTTTGATAAATGGCACAACAAGGTAGCAGTTGGTATAATAAGGTAGCAAAATAGCACAGTGGGTATTTTTTGCATTATTGTCCTTTGGCATAGTTAAAAAAAGATTTTATCTACCTTGATTGATCACTGAATTAATTCACCACCAACACACCAATGGTGCTGAATGCTGTAAAGTTACATATATATTCATGATTAAGGGACATGAAATGAGTTTGTCCAAATCGTCCTGTCTACTACTTTTCCAGAGTTGATTATTAAAATATAGAACTATGTTTAATAAAAGTTGTCATGCCATATAAAGCAGAAGATGGGAGTATGGGAATGTCTGGACAATAAAGACCTGTATTCCCGTTTTGTATTTCTAGTTACTCAGAGCGACCACAGCTTCCTGATGATAAACATAAATCCAGTCAGAGCTCTGAGGAAAGGCAGATGCAAATGATTGTGCTGAATGTTTTTTTCAGTTCAGTTTTTATCTTTTTAATTAAAATTTTACACCCATGCAGCAGTTTTATTATATCTAATAAGAAGCATGTGTTTATCTTAATAGACTACATGTTTTCAAAAAGAAGCTTTACCCTTTAACCTTATCAGAGCTAACGATAATTTTAGAACATTTTAGCACACCATTGTCAACATTAATCATATAAAAAAATCATTTCAATTTTCAAAACAAAAATTTGGCTTGTAAAAATGCTGTGGCTAGTAACTTTGGAAAATCACAAGCCACATTGGCTAGTGAGCAAAAAAGTTAATGTCAAGCCCTGTATATATACACATATATATTTATATAAATACAAATCCCTTCCCCCTGTAACATGTTTACATTTACATTTATGCTGACACTTTCATCCAAAGTGACTTACAATTGCTTGATATGTCAGAGGTCACACGCCTCTGGAGCAAAAAGAGGTTAAGTGACTTGCTCAGAGACACATTGGTGGATGGGTCTCAGTGAGGAATTGAACCCTTTCAAAATTTAACTCTCACGCCAAAGGGATGTGTCTTATCCGCTGCGCCGTCGCTACCAACAGAACACAAATCCAGAGTAATGCATATGTCAACAACCTACACATTGTATTATGTTATAACTTACACTTTTTATTATATATTTAGTTATGGACACTACATGTTTATATCTAGCACCTAATCACAACAAATTTCTAACATTTCTGTCAATTCTGTAAAATACTATACATTTTCACACTCCATTATATTAAGATATGTACATTCAGCTGTATTCTGCTTACCTGCTTTTTATTATTTCCATTCCAGAATATCTTGATACACAACAAAGAATACCCCTCAATTTCTGATGACATTTGCCAATAATGTTCATCAGGATATTGTGACCTCATCTAATCAAATATGGAATATTGTAGTTAGAGTATCTGCATAGTTTTAATTTTTCAATAAAGAAAAACATTTTTCTTAAAGAGAAATGATCACAACTTCTTTGTTAAATAAATACACACCAATATTTTTTTTGGTAATTTATGACCAAATATTCAGAGTTTGTTTTTGAAAGACATCTCAAGATTAAGAAATGAGCTCTTTCAGAGAGTTGGGCGGCTCTTAAAAGAGCCTTTGGGTTGTTGGGAGTGTTAGAGGATCAGGTCTAGCCTCCGAAGCCGTACAGAGTGCGGCCCTGCCTCTTGAGAGCGTAGACCACGTCCATGGCGGTGACGGTCTTCCTCTTGGCGTGCTCGGTGTAGGTGACGGCGTCGCGGATAACGTTCTCCAGGAAAACCTTGAGCACCCCGCGGGTCTCCTCGTAGATGAGACCGGAGATACGCTTCACTCCGCCACGGCGAGCCAGACGGCGAATAGCGGGCTTAGTGATCCCCTGGATGTTATCACGCAGCACTTTGCGGTGCCTCTTGGCGCCTCCTTTGCCGAGTCCCTTTCCTCCTTTACCGCGACCGCTCATTTTCTCAGTGTCTAGTTTGTTCCGAAGAAAAACTGGTAACTGACGGCTCCTGAGCGCCGGTACTTAAAGTCAGTCTGCGGACGTAGTTGAAGACTAAAGGCTCACGCACAGCCCGCCATTTTTTCTGTTCCCCTCCAAGCTAGAAACTGTGAGCCGCTGCACTTCCTGATAAGGAACAATCCTTCAAAATAAAAGTACAACCATTGATAATGGCCTTCAGATTCTTACAAGAATTATTATTATTCTCAAATGTTTAAATATTTATACCTAGAATACTGGCATCACATATATACACACACACAGTGATTTAACACCAAAAAATGTGTAAAATATATGTGTAGTTGCTGTACCCAGAAAGTGCTAATAATAACAATAGCTTTAGTCATGCAGAGTTAAAATCAAACAATTTAAAATAAAACAGATGAGACATAATGGAAATAAAACAGGGTGCCAGCATTAAATATTGAGATTTGAGATGTGATTTTGATACGTACTGTTACACAAAACTGTTGTTTCATAAATTAATGCATTCATGTGTAAATAAATATGCAGAAGAGTAAAGCACTGCAGTACTAGTCAAAAGTTTTATAAAACCCTACTTTTTATAGTTTTTATTGAAATCTAAGTACTTTAAGCCTAGTGAAAATCTTAAATGGTACAAAAGTTAAACAGCAAACCGTTAAAAATAATGTTTATTTCACCAAAACAGACATTTTCAGATATAAAATTACCAATGAAATGAAGTAGAATTGTTAATTATTTTAATGTAGAATCAACTGATGACCGGTTGCTTTGTCTTCCTTCATAAATATTATATATAAGATATATAATATAGTACAAATAAAGCTTCTAAGGCTGTTAAGAGGCTGTTCCAAAGTATTTACTGTATAAATTTGTTTTTACTTCAACTTTTAAGGCTTCATTTCCTTCCACTGCTGCAGAATAACCAAAGGAGGAAAGAAAAGTTTAGGTCAGCAGAACTGAGAAATAATGTAAATTTCAGAGGTTTACAATTTCCAGGGATCAAGTAATAAGTTAACAGCTTCAGGTTATTCTGCAGCAAACATATTGAATATAATCAGAAGGTAGGTGGCACCAAACAAGAAGCAGTGAACTGGAAAGTTACTTTGGCAATGCCATTAGAAACACACAAGATATACATTGAATTAACAATGTTATGACTTTTAATCGGCTATATCTGATCAAGCTTATTATCTGCTTCTAACACTGGTGTTATTAATGACTCCTGATGTAACGTGAGCTCTCGGCGGCGGCGTTGCCCTTTTAATAACTCACAATAACCTTTTTTCACACAGTTAAAGGCAAAAATTTCTAATTGTAACTGTGTGGCCGGATCCAGTTTAAACTACTCAACTGGTTCAAATAAGCTTTGGATCAGCTTACTTTCATTAACCCTTGTGTCTCTGTGATATTCACCTTGCACATAAATTGAACAATAATTCAGCTTAATAACCAATTTGTTTTTCTTTTCATCCTGCCTCATTAAAACCCAACATGGATAAAAGTTTTAAAGTAGTGAGTGACCCCCTTTTCTTTGGTTGTGAGAAAACATAAATTGCAATAAAATACACAAACTAAGGAAACATTTCATATTTCATGTTATGTTCCAAGACAATATGCACATTTCATTTGTTACTGATGTTAGACCTCACACTTATTCCAACTAAAATAAACAGGAATAAAATAATCCTAATGGACTGAATTAGGATTATGGAAATTGTAGGTCTATGTAGTCAACAACAGACAGATGAACATTATTTAGCCAAGCATCAAAGTGACAAGTACTTAGAAACTTATTTATAGATTGTTGTTGGTCTTTGTTGCTTTATCTATAAATAGTTTAGCTCTTTGTTCAGTTTTGCTTTCGGTTTCTAGCTTTGTCTACTTTGATCATCCTTTAAACTGCAGTTTGTGTCACAGTAAGTCAAACTGTTCATGGATCCATAAAATCTGATTACTCAACAGTGTCTGAACTGATAAGGAGCCACATGAAGGATCTCTGGCCCACAATCAACACCTAAAGTTGGGAAATAAAATTATGGAGTTCTGCAATACAGTAGATTGTAGTATTGACTAGGAGCACAGATTAAAATAAATTACTGTAATTCATAATGTATCTGGTACAAGTCAGGTTGCAGGAGTTTGCTCTCAGAGGAAGTGGGTGGCTCTTAAAAGAGCCGTTTGTTTGGTTGTTTATTTGAAGTTTACTTTGCCTTGGCGGGCTTCTCGGTCTTTTTGGGCAGCAGGACCGCCTGTATGTTGGGCAGAACGCCGCCCTGAGCGATGGTGACTCCGCCGAGCAGCTTGTTGAGCTCCTCGTCGTTGCGGACTGCCAGCTGCAGGTGTCTGGGGATGATCCTGGTCTTCTTGTTGTCGCGGGCGGCGTTTCCGGCCAGCTCGAGGATCTCAGCGGTGAGGTACTCGAGCACGGCCGCCAAGTAGACGGGGGCTCCTGCGCCGACACGCTGAGCGTAGTTGCCTTTCCTCAGGAGCCTGTGGACACGGCCCACGGGGAACTGGAGTCCGGCACGGGAGGAGCGGGTCTTTGCCTTTGCTCTGGCCTTGCCGGCACCGGTCTTTCCTCTTCCAGACATCTTGGATCAGATTATTTCGTTGAGTAGAAATAAAGTGCGTAAACCTAGCCGAATCCTCTTTATATAGCCACTAGCGGCATCTAGCTGCTCGTTCATTGGTCAGAAGAAGCGTTTAGCGTGATCGTCCAATCAGAAACGATATGCAAAGACTCTGTCGAGATTACGCAACTTCCGGCGGCGGATTGTGCGATTTACAAAATAAGACATCACAGAAACTTAAAATAAAAAGAAAATGATCATAGAAAGAAAATGTAAAAAAAAAAAGATTTTTTTTTACAACTACCCCAAAAATAGTGGGAGCTGAACATCACCTCCCTCACCAAAAAGGCCCATGTGTTAAACACTACTTGTCAATAAAGCTCCTTCTGATTCTGATTAATATAAATTATACTTTTTAATGATTTCATCGGAATCAGCTATATTGCCAAGTAGATCTTATACTTACAAGGACTTTGCTTCGCTGACTACATGGTTAAAAATATACATAATATATAAATAATATAAAACTTTAACTAACTATTTACACAAGCATAAGAAGTCAGATATGTTGTGCAAAATATAGAAAGAATGAGCCACTTAAAGTCTGTCACAAGCAGACAGTTTTCTTTTCAGAGTAACTTTTCTTGCACACAGAAAAGAAGATATCCAATTACTTTTGTAAAAGTGCTCCTCTTTGTTTGTTTTTCTCACATATCTATTTATTTTGTCAGGACATCATTAGAAATAGAATAATTCAGCACAATCTTAAAAGATGACCTGTTGGGATATTCATTTTTCTGTATTACTGGCACATGAAAAAGAGTTACGGTTCTTTTGCTGTAGGTAGTTCAAGTCTTTCCTTCTGGTTTAGGGAAAAATGAATGGACTCACGTACACAGTTTATGTAACATAACTCTGATACCCAAAAACACAGACTACTACAAAATAAAACTGAACTGCAGATCTGAAATACTTCTTATGAGAATATTATATTAAACAGATAAATTAAAAATCAGTTCAGAGTGAGATGGCTGTGTCTGTTTGATTTGAAAACTGCTTTTAATCACTTCTCGCACATTAAGAGTTGCATTGTGGTTAGAGCTGAAACGATTATTAGATAATCGATTAGTTGTCAAATATTGCATCAATTGTCAACTGTTTTTATAATTAATTAATAACTCTTTCATTTGTTAAGAAAGCTCCTGAAATGTGAACATATTCTGGTTTCTTTGCTCGTCGTAAATCATGAAAATGATTAACAGATTAATTGAAAATGAAAATTATGGTTAGTTGCAGCCCTAATAGTGGTACACCCTTAAACCTGTAATAAATTACAGTACTTTACTTACAGTAAAATGTAGATCTACTTATGTCTCTTGGAAGTTTTCATGTTTTACTGTTTTACAAAGCAGATTTAATGTGACTAGACCTCAAGGTGAAAACAGAGATCTACAAAGTGACTCAAAATAATTACAAATATAAAATAAAGACCCATTTCTTCTGGATAATTAAAATAAATGTGTAAATGAGCATTTTAGTGCACATGCAAACATTCCCCAGGGACAATTACATTTAATTTAACTTATTCTGTTAAACTATAAATATGCATTATATTTTCTGAGATCTTTAAATGGCTTGTTTAAAAATGTTACAGTGGAGTAAAAAGTACCATATTTGCCTATAAAATGTATAAGACTAGAAGTATAGAGTAGCATCTAAGAAAAGTAGTAAGTTTATGGAGATACTTTTCATCATATTTCATAAACTGTTTCTAAGTATTGTGTGTGAAATCTGAATTAACTACAGCTGTTTGGAGTATGTAGTAACAAAAGACAGAAATATTCAAGTAAATTACCCTAAAATGTACTTAAATACAGTGCTTGAGTATGTTAAATAAATAAAATTAAGTCCCAGTGCTCATAAAAGGCAGATCAAACCATATATTAAAACCACATAGCTTGTACCTTTTGGGGGACATAATGTTAAAAATAAAGACACAAAAATATGTTTTCAGCATTTGTTAAAGTAAAAGTCTTGCACGGAAAATGTTGCAGATCTCGTGCTGTATTTGATGCTTTGTTGATTCTTGTATGTTGTTTCTCAAATGTAAGTTACTTTGGATAAAAGCGTCATTAAGCGTCATTTACATTTGGATAAATGTAAATGTAAATGAAAATGTTGCTCAAGTGAAAGTACACTTTTTGCAAAAAGTACTTTGGTTTCAAACATAAAAGTTATCTTCTCATAATGTTGAAAAATATAAAATGTGAGTTTTATATATTCCATTATGTTTTATTACTGATACACAAACGCGTAAACAGGATTTGTTAAAAAGTACCACAGTAACAATGACAACAGTTTCTGGTACCTGACAATGTTCAACAAGTATGAAGTGTTCAGATTATTTTGTTTTATATTCTTAATTCAGTCATTTTTACCTGCTCTTTTTTTATTTCCTGCTCTATTTCTCACAACCACACCAACTCTGTTTTGAAATGAATGTAAATGTCTGCCCGTCACCTCCGGATCTTACTGTTGCCACATTTTCCCTACAAATTTGAAAGTTTAATTTGGGTGTTTACTTTTCTAACAACTTGTATGACAGGTTTGTCCACCATTCTCATTACCCAGAATGCCCATGTGAGCAGGAAGCCAAATGAATGTGGTCTTGTTTTGTGCTCTACACATGTATTGCCATTACTTTGAATAGTAAGTCCTCCTGGAAATGACTGGATGCACCTGCTCTAAGACTGGACAAAGCATATTTCTGACGTGACAACATTGTTAAAAACTATTGTTTTGAGGAGTACAGGGAGATGAGTGCTTACCTGGTTTTAATTAAATTAATGAATTGGGAGTAATATAGACCAGAGGTAATCTTTTAAAGGTTTAAGGGTACACAAAACCTTTATAGAGTTCATAGTTTGTTCAAAATTACAATTGAATTAGCCAAACAATGGTCCCCAGGGAAGAAGCCCACTTTGCTTTGAGTGACTGTGCAGAGATGAGTACCGTCACTAGAGGTCAGAGTAGAGTGATGGCTGCTCAGAGCTCAGTAAAGTTTGGATTGGATAAAGGTTGAAAGCAAAAGATTAGAGTAAAGTAGAGTGATGGAGGCCTTAGAAGTTAGAGAGTACAGTACAGAAGTAGAATATAGTACATCGAAGTACAGTACTGTACAGAATAGAATAGAGTAGAATATAGTATTGAGAAAAGTATAGTTTATTATACAGATTAGAGGAGAGGAAAGAAGAGTAGAGCAGAGTACATTATAGTACAGATGAGAGTAAAGTACAGTTGTGTAGAGTTCAATATGGTAAAGATTAGAGTATAATTGGGTAGAGTATACTAAAGAGTAGAGTAGAGTATGGAACAGTACATTATGGTACAGAGTAGAGTACAGTAGAGTACAGTATAATAAAGAACAGCACATTATGGTACAGAGTAGACTAGAGTAGAGAACAGAACATTATAGTACAACGTAGAGTCGAGTAGAGTAGAGTAGAGTAGAGTAGAGTATGGAATGGTACATTATAGTACAGAGTAGATTAGAGTAGAGAACAGAACATTATAGTACAACCGTAGAGTAGAGTAGAGTAGAGTAGAGTAGAGTATGGAACGGTACATTATAGTACAGAGTAGATTAGAGTAGAGAACAGAACATTATAGTACAACGTAGAGTAGAGTAAAGTAGAGTAGAGTAGAGTAGAGTAGAGTAGAGTAGAGTAGAGTAGAGTAGAGTAGAGTAGAGTATGGAACGGTACATTATAGTACAGAGTAGAGAAGAGTAGAGAACAGAACATTATAGTACAACGTAGAGTAGAGTAGAGTAGAGTAGAGTAGAGTAGAGTAGAGTAGAGTAGAGTAGAGTATGGAACGGTACATTATAGTACAGAGTAGAGTAGAGTAGAGAACAGAACATTATAGTACACAGTAGAGTAGAGTAGAGTAGAGTAGAGTAGAGTAGAGTAGAGTAGAGTAGAGTAGAGTAGGAGTAGAGTAGAGTAGAGTAGAGTAGAGTGATGGAGGCCCAGGGGTCAGAGGCGAAAGGCATCCCAGCATCCTCGTCGATTGGCGAAGAGATGCCGGCCATCTTGGATTGTAGCGGGGAAGAAAGATTGATGCGGTAAGATCCTTCTTTTATTCCTTTAATTTCCTTTCACAGCCGTGACTTACCCAAACCTCCTTTAACTAAAACACCACTCGTGTGGTGGTTATCTCCTGAGCGGGCTGCGGGGGAAACGGGACAGGCCACTTTGAAGCCCACAGGCCGGTTTCATTGCTTTTTGTTGTTGTTTTGGGGAACTAACCGATGGAGGCGCAGCAGGCCCAAACCAGAACAAAACACTCCTGCACAGCGGTTTCCTCTTTGCCACCGGCAGGTCTGCATAACTGCATTTAAACCGGCGCTGTCGGTTTGCTATAAGGTGTTAGAACTGCTTACAACTGTTCCTGTTGTGGAGTTTTTAAGTTCCTGTTAGCCGATTAGCTCGCCTGTAGTAAGCGTTAGCTCTCACGCTAACGTCCCCATACATTGCTATAGAATTAGCTGTTAGCTTACGTGCGCTACTCGGCTAGCAGTAGCTCCTGACACATTTTTAAAGCTAACAAGGTAACACCAGCTAATGGCTTTTTATTTATAATATATAATATATAAACCGGCCCTTTTTATGCCGTCAAGAAACCAGCGGGTGCTTTTAACGGTGTGATTAACATTAGTCAGACAGATTATCGTAGCTAGCATTAGCTCAACATTAGCTAGCGTTTTGCGACACTGCTGCACATTTACCGTTGTGCTGAAACAAGAACAGTCAAGTTTGCAAACCACTCGTCATGTGTTTACAGGTAGCAAAGTGTTCAGGGGGTTTCTAACATGAAACACACGGATTTGCAAGCAATAATACACACTTCATTCAGCAGCCGTTGTTCATTGGGGTATCATTGCTACACCGTGGGCTGCTGCTAACAAGGATGTTTTGTGTCTACTTCAATAAACAGCCTAATCCCAGGAGAGCACTGTTTAAACACCGCTGTGGATCTATGTTTACATCACCTTGTGTTTTGTCACCCCTCTGTGATTTTAGGGTTGTAGCCACCCTTATATCGCTGTTTAACACATTGGAGATTTGAAATCAACAAAATCTACATAAAGATCCTTTATAATTATCTGCTAAAGCAAAGTCTTCAACCATCAACAACATATTTTCTGGCGTAAGAGTTGCTTTTAACCGTTATTTTCATTGTTGGCTAGCCTGGAAATAACTTTTTATAGTCCTGCATACATAATCATACAGAGTCAACTTCCTAGAGCCAAACTTGGACTTTTACATTTGTTGTTTTGTCCAACCGGCAGAACTAAAAACACAAAAACAAACCATTGAAGACTACCAACACCAGAAAATATCCGACAGTTTGACCTAGATGTAACCATGCATAGTATTGGGTTAGCTTGACTGTCCATCATTAAACTGTTAATCGTTTCAGCTCTGCTATGTTGTGGTGACAGCATGATGACAGACACTATTTAAGACGTTGTATATTGAGGTGTCTGCTGTCATCAAATGTTGTTTCACGTTAGGGCTGAACAATTAATCAATTTTCAAATCTCAGCAATATTTGTTAAAGGCAAACTGTGTGTCAAATTACTGTTTTAAGTTAAATATTGTGGTGCTGCAGAGATGGACTGGCCTACACATAATTTTCTACAAAACATCTTTGTTTGGTACAGATTCTTGCAAAAATCACACCATAATCATTGAAATGTTTTTGAATAAAAAATGACACAGGTCACACAGTATCATCTCTGAGATAGCACTGGTGAGGCTGAAACGTTCTTGTCCAAACATTTATGGTAAGTTTCTGTGAAGTGATGCAGAGAAGGGACACCATGGTTTAAACAGGGTGATGAACCTGTGCGTTGGCTGCGTTTGTCCCTTTGTTCATTTGCTCTGAGCTGATTGTGCAGGTTAATGTGTGGCCACTGCTGTTTAAGTTAGACCTGAGTCTGTAGTTGTAGCTCCACCGACAACTTAAAATTATTTCTAACCTATTTTAAGTTTATTTGCAAACATAACTGTAAATGTTTAGTTCATTCAAAGTGCAATAATGTGCACACCTCCAAATTTAATAATACTTCATCAGAGAAAGGCAGATTGCCTGAGCAGGATGTCCAGCCGCATTTGGGATGGGCTAACACACGACATGAAACTAACACAAAACGAACAAAGCTATAAAAACTCACATATGTGTGTATGATTTTTTTTGTTTTGTTTTCAGGGTTGGCCTCTGTGCCAGAATCTGAGCATTACCTCTGCTTGTGTTTGCAGCCTCAGCAATGCAGAGGCTTGTTTAGGGTTTACAAAATAGGTACAGCGTGTGAGTTGGGTTGCTCCTGATGAAAGTGTTATTCAGACGCCTAAATGCAATCACGTCTTTAATGAAACACTGACCGTAAGTCTGACCGTTTCCTGTGGCTGGTTTCCCAGGTGACACGCGGCATGTTTGGTGCTAACCGGAAGAAGTTTATGGAGGGAGGGGTAGAGAGCGACTACGCGGACGACTCCAGCCTCTACTACACCCAACAGTCCATGTTCCCTCCACACCGCGCTGACAAAGACGTAAGTTGTCTCCTAAACTCTTCTTCAGGGCTTTTACAGTACAAGTCACAATTTAAGGTCATGACAGTTCTTTCTTAGATGTTTTTTTTAGACTGTAACTATTTCATAATGTAATTTTTGCTTCACACTGTAACTTCTGGGATTATATAAACCAAAAAAGCACCAGCTTAATTGTTTTTCTTGTGGGAGGCAGGTGTTTCAAAGCATGAAGGCAAGTTTCTCTTGACTCTGTCATGTTTTCTCCTTATTCTTCCAGTTCTTGTGAACTTTACTGACGTCACTGGGAGAGTGTGCACTAGGGCTGGATATCAGTACCTCAATATCTTTATGGTACCAACCAAAATGAGTCCTGATATGAATATAAGATTTTCCAAAATCATTTAATCCAGCAAAGGTCTTCTTCTTCTACTTTAGACGAGATCTAATATTTTACAAAGTTCGACCTCTTTTTTCTTTTAAATGGAAAAACAGTTTTTTAGGAAAACCTGTTTATATTTCTTAAAAGTGAAGAAAAGAAAAAAGGATTTGACGTTTGTACGGAAACTCGGGTACTGTACCGACACGAGTATTGAAAATTTAAAAATGATACCAACCGCTATGCGTTTTTAATCGCCACCTTCACAATTGGCCAATCCCGTTCTTTCAAATCGCAGTTTCGATTTGAAAACGATTAATCATTCAGCCTTAATCTCCTCTAACTGGAGAGCCATATTCTTGTGTTGATGGGGTCTTTAAGCATCTGTTTAATTTATTTTTTTTAACAAAAAAAAAAAAGATTTTGTCAGGAAAAGGTAAAGGGTGTTGTTTGTGTTTCTTGTGTCTTCAGATGCTGGCGTCTTCTTCTGCTTCCTCGACGGGTCAGCTGTCACAGCTAGGAGCCAGCTTATATGGCCCGCAGAGTAAGAATAACACACACTCACCTTTTACTACTTTAAGTTTCAGGAACCAGTTTGGGGGGTAATGTGTACATTTTATTACTTTTCCCATGGATACAAATTGTAAAGCTCCACTCATGGTCAACGTGAGGGCTTAAATGGAGTCACCCTGTAGATGCTTACATGTAGGTTTTGATTTATAGTTCGGATTTCTCCCGTTGACATCACCACAGCGACACTAGACGGATGTATCATACATGATCAGGCTGTACCGTGCTTTGATTATATTCCCCACAGTAAGTATGTTTATATTATTTTATTTATTTTGTGATGCAGAGCGATGGTGAAAAGGTTCGCCTCGTCTTATTTCTGAATGTGCAGACGTGTTTTTATTTATTCACTCACTGGGATAGAAAGCATCATAATGAGCAGGAGATCTGCAGTGGACATGTCTTTGTTACTGAAGAGTCTCTCTCCAACTTGACTTCACGTTGTCTTCACTCTCAACAATCTAAACTTGCAGGAGAAAACACGTGCGGAGGTGTTATCTCTGCTTTAGCCTTGATGTGGAGTCACATTTTTGAGGAGGCGCATATCAGCTGCAGCCTACAGCTCAGTTTTAGAGCCTGCACATGTAGTCGCCGTAGATAGAGTATAATCCCTTAACGTGGAAGTATAAATAAAGCTTAATGTTGGGTCAATTTAAACAATTATATTAGTTCATATTCCCAGTAAGTATTTTACTTGAATTGCGCAACAGTAACTGCACCAGCAGTCCCGTATATGGTTCAGTATAGTTTGAAATGTTTGGACACATATTCTTGACGATATGAAAATCTTTGATTATTAATTTCAAGTGTTATACGTTTGTATGTCAGCATAAACATAAAGGTTTGCCTTTTAAATATACAGCAGAAACACAAAAATAAATGTCTCTCAGTTATTTAGTTTCTAAACAACAGTAACTCTGTCTGTGCAAAATATAAAACGTACTACAAAATACAACCAACCACAAATCTAAAGTGCACATTACACTAAACAGTTGCCGAATCCAAAAAGAAAATTCCTTTAATCTTCTGATGCATACATGTAAGTAGTGGATTACAAAAACATATCTGTAAAATCTTAAATCTTCATTGTAAATATCAACAGTGAAAGAGAACAGACTACTGTCAAAAGAGGTTTAATGTGCAAAACATGCACCTTATGCTAACTCCAATGCACAAAAAGCTGCCAGTCAGAGGCAGAAAAGTCGGCGTCCGGCCGGCTTTGCATGCACAAACATCACAGCCTCGGATTCTTTGTCAAGAACACTAGCATATTCACTGAAGCAGGCGTCAGTGCTGACCTTTGGTGCTTTTTTCGGCTGACCGGAGGAAAATTATCCTCATGCAGCTTTTCACCATGTTAGGATCCCCCTCACTGTCTGATGGTGGACACAGTAAGTGGCTGTTTAGCTCTCTTTCAGATGGCCCAGTCTTGTTAGTTGCTGCCCTCTTGACTAAGCTTCTTGTGTTTCAGAGGCAGACGTGCCACTCTGCTCTGGCTTTAATGACCTGGGTCTCTTCTCGACGTACTGAGTGTGGAAGCATCGGGCAAACATATTTCGCACACGTATCAGTTCTTTAACCGCACTTGCTGTTCAAGTATTCCAGTGCTGAGTTCTTTATTGTCTTGGTGAGGTCTTCCTCACTTTAATGTACATCACTGTTAAACAGCTGAAGTACAGGCTTTAAGCATGAGACAGTAACATAGTCCTCAGCAGACGGAGCAGATCTGTGGAAGAGGACCGGGGGCCTTGCTTACTGGGTCAAAAAGGACTAGGTGCCTTGCTGAACCTGGCAGCAGTGACGGCCTTTTCTTGTTCCAACAGCCGCTTCATCATCTTAAGCTTTGATCCCCAGCTGGTGGGAGATCCAGTTCTAAGTTTGCCTTGTGCCTGCTGCCTCTTCCAACTGTGGAAAAAACACCACAATCTTTCTGCAAACGCTCACTGCTCAGTCAACCTTAGTGTCCACAACGCTTCTCTCTGCAGGGAGTGAAAGAGAGAGTGAAGTCAGGCTGTTAGAAATCAATCATTTAAGATCAACATTAGCTTTGCTCTAAAATTAAATTGTAGAATTAAATTGTTTTTAAATACAGTTTCAATATCTTTATCTGGAAAAGATAAAAATAAAATATTACTATAGTGATTTGATGTGTTAATGTTGAGTTATAGTTACCTTATTATAGATGGGCTGTTGTGTCTCATTTAAATCGAAGTCCTTCTAGGAGAGTCCTGCCACTCGGCCGCCATCTTGGCAACGCCTCTGGGCAGCTATTTCGAACTAATAAGACCAGGCTGCTAAATGAATGAATGGGGAGAGAGCCAGAAGTGCATTTTTACAAGTCACCAGGACATAAAAACTACATGAATCAGCAGTAAAATCTGATAAAAATAGCCGAAAAAGTTTGACAACTTTGCCCTAAAATAAGGTTTAAAAAGCGTTTTTTTCCCCCCCAGCCGGTTATACTTCTGCTATGCAGGAGTCACCACTTCCGCGCATGAGCAGTAGGAGAATGACCCTTACATCAGTGGAACCACATTATTGGCTGAAATGTTTCCCGCTTTGGCTGTTACATTTACATTTATTCATTTAGCTGACGCTTTCATCCAAAGCGACTTACAATTGCCATTCATGTCAGAGGTGTCTGCTCAGGGACACAGTGGTGGATTGAACCCGGGTCTCTCATGCCAAAGGCATCCTTTGCACCATCGCCCTCCTGTTAAAAGCAGACGATTGGCTTTCTAGCGGGAGGGGCGGGATAACCGCCATCTTTGCCGTTATTGAGGATGTGATTGAGTGGCGTGTCTCCTCTAAAATGTCTCTGTTTAAACCTAAAATCCCAATGAACTTCCTAGATGGTATTTTATAGGGTTGTTAGCTTTGACAACATTTGATGCACCGTCTGTTGTGACAATATCACCCCTTCCTCTTTGAGATGCAATGACTAGAGAATCTCCCTCAAACCATGTTCTGTATTTTGGTCCTCTGGGGAAAGCAGCACGTTTCAAGGCCGGTGCTGCACAGCTTCTATTCTTTGTTAAAGTTGTGCACGGTCAGGCTTAGATGTGGCTCTGTAGTTCTTGTGGGCCGTGTTCGAGGCGTAGTAGTCAGCAGCAGAGAGTGACGCTGCTACCTGACCGCGGCGTTCCTCGCCACATGTCCCGCAGGGCTGCTAATAAGCTGTTTGAAGCTTTCCTTGTCATCTGTTTGGATTTGTGTCATAACTTGCTAAAGATTAGTTTGTCTGCTTGGTTAAGAGCTTGCAGCAGCTGCTCTCGAGCTCTCCTCGTACTCGCCAGGTGGTGAAACTTGTTGATTGCGTTGCCCCCTTTTGTTGTCACAGATCTTTTGTAACCAAACCACTTCCACATCCTGAAGTCGCCCCCTGTTTTGGAACCAACTCCTCCACCCTAGAGCCGGTAGCAATGTTACCTTCACTTTAAGCCATGCTCGTTGTTGCTCTGTGTAACTGTATGATATCATTACATCAACAATTGTGGCATTATCATTTATAATATATATTTTTTATCATATTATAAAATTATACTGATATATCATTAATAATATATGATACACACCTAGTGCACCTTGTGTAACCTGAACCCTTAGACAGAGCACACATCCCAACACATGGCCACGTTAAGTACATATGTAGAAAATCTTTAGGTCGCTGTTACACATGGAAAAGATGCAGGCCGTAACATTAATTGGTTAAAATGGAAGTGTGTCTTTTCATTCACACAAACATCAGAAAGACAACCGACTGAAGCTGAAATTCGCTTTGAGAATAAACATGTTTTCGCTCTTTCTCTCTTGATGTAGGTGCGTTGGGGTTTCCCATGCGGGGTTTGAACAGCAGCGCAGCATCTCAGTTAAGTCGAAGTGGGTTGAACCAATCTGGCAGCCAGCTCCCCAGTCACGCCAGTAATACCAACTCTGGCACAATGCACACGCCTCCCTCGCCGAGCAGGTACAACACACACACACACACACACACGCATGTGTACACTCACTGGCTGAGGATGAATCCTTCAAACATTGGGATTTATTTACATATAAACGTCCTTGCAGTGTTTTGTCATGTGATAAGTCGTGAAACTCGGATATGTCACTCATACAGAACTGCCTGGATCGTATCTGTAAACGCCCCGACCAAACCAACCCGTTGTGTTTGTTTGCAGTCTGAACGCTCACTCAGACATGTACCACCTAACCTCAGTGTCCCTGTGTCTAATCCAGCTGCTCGTGTTCCTCTTCCTCTCTACAGACTCCAGATTGTGCTTGAAACTCACAAAACCACCTCCTCCTGCTTTAATCCCTCTCTTGTCTCTCCTCCTTCTCGTCTCATTCTCCCTCCTACTCTCTGCAGGGGTATTTTGCCAATGAGCAGCCGGAGCGTGATGAACCACAACCAGCAGGTGGGGGGTCCGACGGGGCAGTCGGTGGGGATGGTAGGGGTAGGAGGAGAGAGGGGAGGTGCCGGCGGTGTTGGAGCAGGGAGGAGCAGCAGCATGGGGAGTCCCAGCCGGTCGTCACCGAGCATCATCGGCATGCCCAAGCAGCAGCAAGCACGGCAGCCTTTCACTATAAACAGGTAACACACGCACTTAAATCTGATTAGTTTAATGTTTTGGTTTAATCATTGTTGTTCTGGGATCCAATCTTTTTCTAAAAGGATGTTGTTCTATTTTATACTCACTGTACAGCTGCAGCTAGCAATTATTTACATTACCAAATCATCTGCAGAATATTTTCTCAATTATATCATTTATGGGTGGTTTAAAATGTCAGAACATAGTGAAAGATGTCCATCATGTTTATCCACAGTCCAGAGTCAGGCTTCAAATAGTCCAAAATTTGTCACACAAACACCAAACAAACAGACACAAGAGAGAACGGACAAAACCTGCAAGAGGGAAGCGGGGGAAAAAGAAAACAACAAAAACAACGAGACAACCAGCCGAACAACACCAGCACACAGCTGACATTCGAAAACAACTGAGAGAGAATGAAAAGGAAAGAGTCAAGCAAAAGAAATAACACAGCACAGCCATGAAAGCTGGAATAATAACACTTAATTTAAAATTAATGAAAAGCATAAAGAATAGTTCTGCCTGTTACAAACAACGATCTAGAAACAAAAATGATGTCGCACACAGGCCGAGTAGGGGAGACTATCCAAGCACAATAAAATCAATCATAAAATGCAATAAACAAGTTGAACAGCGGGCAGCAAAGGAGTGGGCACATGACCCAACAGCTTTAAGCATCCAAAAAGAAGTGTTCAAGAACAACATAGCGACTCCTACAGGACTTAGAATAAGGGTTAGGGTTAAATTTGAGATGCAGAGTCTTGAGTATTTAACCATCGCAAGTAACATTAGTTATGGGTTATTCTGTATGTGGTTGTGGCACATCTGGAGACGTTATAATAATATATGTAATATAAGTCTCACTTGTAGTTTTTATAATCTATAAGCTACAAGTGCAACGTTAAATCGTTCACACAGGAGGCCGTTTAATTGTTTTTTTGTGGAGTTATAATTTAGTAGTATTATTTGTTATTGCTAGCCACATTAGCTTAGCCGCTAATCCACTCATTATGGGCAAATGTCAGTTTTAGCAAAAATGTGTCACTTGGTTAATCCACTTATCTTGATGCATTATAGATCATGCCATAAGAATTAGAGTTTAAAGGCCCCCTCCAGTGTATTTTGACATTTCTATGATATTTCATATTTTTCTGAGTCACTTCCTCACAATGTTGATTACCCACATAGTTCGCAAAATATTTTTTGAGAAACAGCTTAATTTTGTGCTCAAAGTTGCAAAAGTTGCTTAGTTGTAAAACGGGGTGGTGACATATGACTATAGTAATTCCATAAGGCATACATCATTCTCCAAGCTTGCGCAGGCGCACTGTTACGCCTCGTTAAAATGTCACGCCGTCACGCCTCGTTAAGTCAGAGCATCAAACCAATAAACATTGTCGTGAGCTAGCTAACCAATTTATCATGTAATTTACTGAGAACTTACTGTAGGTATGTCTCTCTGTGTCTGATTGTTGGTTTGTCTTTCTAGTTTCGTTAGCCAGGTGTAGTTAGCTAGCATAGTTATTACAGAAAGTTGACTAACAGAGGATCTTCATTTTATTTTTTAGTTTCCTCCTCTTGGTTTAGTGTGTTGTTTATTTTCATTGTGGCATTTGTGCGTGCGGTGTTGGAGGACAGATGACAGAAAACGTGTCACACTTTCTCCTGCCACGACTTGTATACCCCCCAGTTTAAGACAGAGCTCTGTCTTAAATTGTATTGCACATGGTATTGACTCATAAAGTGAACATGTTAAATGTAAAGAAAGCCTGTTCGCTGCTTGCAGTGTCATCACATCACTATAAAATCACTTTCTCCTGCTCTCTAACTTCCACGTTAGTTTTCCAAAAATGAAATATGATATCAGTGCGGCCGCGAGGAATGTGGTTAGATCGATAAAAGCAGTTTGACAGACTTGGTCGGTTTCTCCTCTTGGTTTCGTTTTGTTAAAGCTGAGATACAACTCCGGTGTTTGTATGTCCCTGACATGTCTCTGTGTTTCTAGTTGTTTGATTATAAAATATTGATTTGATCACTACTCATAAATGCTTCCTGCTAACCGAGGCACAGAAGGTGAAATATGAGATTTGAGACAGTTGCGGAAATGTGTCCTAACACTAATGCTTAATATTCAGTAACAACAAATTTTCTGTTTCTGTTAGAAAATAGACGACTTACTTAACTATGCATGGAATTTAATATACATTAAGCACTCTGCTTGCAATTCAGGCACATCCTATTAAAAATGGTTCAATAGAAACATTGGTTAAATGCTATAAAAAAGCCTATTTCCATGCCTTAAAAGTGCCTTTATCAGTAATATCAACCAATAAACAAGTGAAACATTGTTTTATTTTGTGCATCTGTGCAGTCGTCTGTTCTGTATTGGGCTGGGTATCGAGTTCAATACTTTTTAGGCACCGACCGAATTGCTTCAATACCACCGAGTATCAAAAAATGCCTTGTGTTTCGGTACCAAAGTTCGATACCTAAAGGTTCTTGTTAACGCCAATGAGCCAATAAGCATGCAGCATTCTTGATGTGCCCACATCTAAAAGTGATTGTAATTGGCTGTGGTGATGTAAACACTAGCTCACGCCGGTTACGCACAGAGACGTGGCTTGTGGATGTAAAAGACGTGGAGAAAATCAAAAGTGTGGCTTGATGCAACAGAGCGACATAAGATAATTGCTGCCAAGAGACGACACGACAAACCTGGTGAAGCCTTTGACTGTGCGTGGAATAAACTTAAGAGCAGAAAGTCGCTCCGTCTTTGCTGCAACAAGACAGAGCCGGTGCATCATCGTCTCAGCGCCCTGCTGCCACCGAGCTGCTTCAACTAGCTCCACCGTACGAGCAGCGTTGGGCAGCAGCGTCGCTACAAGCAGCACCGTTACTAGTTTAACTAAGTTTCTCAGTAGCTTGGTGGCAGCGTCGCTGTTTTCTGAATCAAATCAAAGCTCTTTTATTGGCAGAGTAGCGCGGCAGCTTCCACACACGCTACATTTTCCCAAGTGTTTCTGAGGGAACAGCTAAGTGACGCCACCGCCGCACACGGACCTGCATGTGCAGCTGGCGGAAGCGCTTCCGTGTGACAGTGACATCACGTAGCGATCCTTGGGCTGATGTCTGCGACTTTGCTGCAGAGGATTAAAGAGTTTACTTTCTATTGTGATAGCTGTGCCTGGCCACCTCTTCCTCTAGTGAGGAGGAAACTTTGATATGTAGAGGCAGAAACTTGTTTCCACGAGATGAGAGATTTCTCTCTTTCTCTCAGGCCTGTTGCCATGAATGTTTAGGTTGCCATGGTGCCAGAGCACAAATTCACATATAAACAATAAAAAATATATAATTAATAAACAATGAAATGACATTATAAAAACTAAAGAAAGAGGAATAAAAACAACAAAAACACAATATAGGCCGATGTTACATTGAAAATATGTCTTGGTTTTGACAAGCAGTAGCATTTTTCAAAGGAACAATTATTAAAATAAACTATTAATGATAATAATGTGATAATTAAGTTACTTTATACAAACAACAATGGTTCTCCGTTTGTTGAGAAAATATACCAATTTTAATCGAGAAAAGTATAGTTCAGGAACTGGTATCGAAAATCTTTGAACGATACCCAGCCCTAGTTCTGTATCACTGTCTGTTTTGGTTTCAGTTGTGGTTTTTTAGGATCACAGAGTTGAAACAGTCTGTTTGTGTCTCTGTCAGTATGTCAGGGTTCGGGGTGAACAGGAATCCAGGCTTCAACATGAACAACTCCCTTTCCAACAACATCTTCAATGGCACAGGTCTGTTTATTTTCACCCGAATGTCATTTTGTCCTCGATTTGTTAGCTGTTGATGTTTCCGTATCAGATATTTCAGGTAACTTCTCAGGTTTAAATGTTTTGTAGTTGCAGTGATGGATTTTTTTAAAAACACTGTTAGAAGCACAAATAGGTTGTGTGTTTATTAATTTTTCTGTGTGTGTTGGCTCAGATGGCAGTGAGAATGTGACGGGGTTGGACTTGTCAGATTTTCCAGCGTTAGCAGACAGAAGTCGGAGGGACGGAAGCTCGAATCCTACGCCACTGCTCAACCCGCTGGCCGGTCGGGCTCCTTACGGTAAGAGAAACCTGCGCGAGTGTGAAGCTGCATTAAGTTTACATTTAGATTTATATTTACTCATTTGGCAGAAACTTTTATCCAAAGCAAGGAACAACATACAAGAATCAACAAAGCATCAAATACAGCACGAGATCTTCAACTGACAATAAACAATAAACAACAATAAAAACTAGTAAGATAGCACTAATGGAATAAATGGGGTAAAAACTTAGGGAACCTGCAGTTGCGTATGTCAGGTAATAAAATCAGTGTTCTTCTATCCAAAATCAGCACAAACTCCACTAATCTTTTCATAAAGAAAGACAACAATCTCGCCTCAAAGTCCACTCTGTAGTTGTTCCGGAGCTTTCAGTCCAATGACCTGATCCTCATCAGCAGATGGAGTTTGCCCAGTTTCCAGGGAATCAGTTCAGTTCAAATGACCATTTATTCTGAGCACTTTCAGGGCTATAAAGAGGAGTTTTTATTTTCATATGACAGATAAAAATAGATATAAACAAAATAATTAATCTGCTAATACAGAAAATACTTAAATCAGATACTGAAGCAGATAAATCAATAATGAAACTAACAGTTAGTTGCTGACCTAAAGGTTTTAAATAAATTGATCCTGATGAATTCTGATAGTTGCAAAGTATTTCTTTTGTTGTGTAGCTGTTGGCTTATCTCTTATTATGTTATTATGCTTTAATCAGTCCCATTTCTAACTACTCTCCCTTTGAATTTTCCAGTTGGAATGGTAACCAAGCCGTCCAGTGAACAGTCGCAGGACTTCTCCATCCATAACGAAGATTTCCCAGCTCTCCCCGGGCCAAACTACCAAACAAAAGACCCCACCAGCACCAGCGAAGACAGCAAAACGGTTGAGATCCCTTTTTTAGTTTTTCCTTTACTCGTCCTCTTCTTTACTTTCATCGGTCTCCCGTCTTTGGCTTTCTTTCTCCGTGATGTTTATTTTTTACTTTATTTACGTCCCGTCTTTGCTCCGCTTTGCTGTGCTTTTAATGTCCTGA
Source organism: Lepomis macrochirus (assembly GCA_024633595.2). Lineage (NCBI taxonomy): Eukaryota > Metazoa > Chordata > Actinopteri > Centrarchiformes > Centrarchidae > Lepomis > Lepomis macrochirus. The sequence goes on from JALXJV020000024.1 coordinate 21,937,272, forward strand.
CTCGTCTTTTCCCTCCTGTTTTCGTCCAATCAGAATCTGAACTCATCAGGAAAGTCCAACTCTAACTCAGATGGTCCAAAGTTCCCCGGCGATAAGAGCTCTGCACCTAGCAACAACAACCAGCAGAAGAAAGGGATTCAGGTTCTTCCTGACGGTGAGATGCACACAGGACGGGTCACGATGCGGCCACGTAGAAATAATGCTAAAACTGTTGGATAAGCGAGCGCCGTCTTGGGTCCAAACCGTGTGTGTGTGTGTTTTCTGTGTACCTCAGGGCGTGTGACCAACATCCCAGTCGGTATGGTAACAGACCAGTTTGGGATGATCGGCTTGTTGACGTTCATCCGGGCAGCAGAGACGGACCCCGGCATGGTCCACCTGGCGCTGGGATCCGACCTCACCACGCTCGGCCTCAACCTCAACTCACCTGAGTACGTCAAAAAATTTTACCTCGATTACGATTAAACAGCGATTATTTGTTTTATTTGTTTCAAGTTTTTTTGCCTTCGTAGTTTACTGGTGAGGTTTGTATTGTAAATATGCTATTTAAGTTGGGACAGTTTTTTTCGATAAACTGAAAACATAATGTTGACCGAGAAAAGGGCAGCGCCTGACAGTCTGTGCACGTAACAGAGACGTCCTCTCTTATGTTCGGCGCTTCGCAGCTGCTGAATGAAGCGCTGCTTCTAAAATTTCACACAATCATTAATATCAATGTGACACTAATGATTGGTATCAGTAACACTCAACGCTTGGCAAGCTTCCCTCCTCATTCGTCACAGGACATCTACATGACAGGTGCTGTTAACAGAGCAGGAAGTTAGGTGACGGAGCAGCTCCCATGCCAGTACTGCAACCCAATGGGACAAACGCACACTATATACAAAGAAAGGAATAACGTCATGCATTATGATAAAACAAAATTTACAAGAGGGGATCAGTAATAACTTTTTGTAGTAGACAGCGTTTCTCATCGTTTATATTTTTCCCCAAACTCAACAACTCACAAAACTCTGATTTTTTTAAGGGAGTTTTGGGCGGATTAGCCGCCACCTCTGCACAGTCAGGATGTTTTCTCGCCTTTAGAAAGGATGAAATTGTCCGGTGTTGTCTAATCTTGTGCACTCGGCAGCAACACGTTCTCCACCTGGGAACGTCGCCATGAGCGATGCATCGTTCATGATTGTAAAGTCAGGGCACTTCTGGAATGTGAACGCGGCCGTTGTGTATCATAACTATGTGCTGCTCTCAGCGCCATTAACAATCAATCAACCGAAATGACCGAGGGAAACTGTATAGATAACAGCTCATAACGTGAAGGAACACGGCTTTAACATGAAGCTAGCTCGCTAACTAGCTTACCGAGACGAGTCTTGGATTAAATAACTAAAATAACCAACATGGTAAAATTACATCGGTTAGAGGTTCTAAATTTCGGTTTCGATTGCTTTTCAATTAATCGTCCAGCCCTACTTTACAGTCAGATAACAGAGCCAGTACTGACCTAGGATCAGAAGAACATCAGCATCTTTGAAGTGTAGGACAGAGTCATGTTTTATAAACCTGTACCTGCCTCCCTGTTTCTGATAGTTGTCTCTTGAGACATGAATATGGACCTGACTCAGCATGTTAATGGTGGATCCAAGTGAAACATAAAGATGCCTTATTACATTAACATTTATTCATTTAGGTGACGCTTTTATCCAAAGCGACTTAAGTGTCTTGCTCAGGGACACATTGATGAATGGGTCACAGTGGGAATCAAATCCAGGTGTTTCACAGGTGCTGGGTTACAACAAGCTGCACAAATGAACCCGGAGAACAGTGTGTTGGTACTTTTATTTTGTATTTACTTACTTGAAGTAGACTAAAACATTCAGAAACACCAGCCTCTGGCCTTGGGCGCAGAATAATTCAGTTTGATCTGATGTCGTCTCTTATATTCACATCATGACACAATTCTCATATGTGGTTTGAACTTCTATAAAACATCTCTCTCTCTCTCTCTCCATCAGGAATCTCTACCCTAAGTTTGCGTCTCCCTGAGCGTCGGCTCCGTGCCGACCGCAGGACATAGGTGAGTTTAGATTTTTGACACCTAATGTGTTAGGGATGCACCGAATGTTCGCCCACCGAAATTAATGTTGCACTATGAGAGTCCTACCTGAAGAGAGGCTGTGAAGTCTGTACAGGATGGAAATAAGATTAATTGGATTATATTCACAGAAAGTATAAAACATATTACATGTGTCCATTAAAAGGAAATGGACACATGTAATTTGCCCCGAACCCCCCCACCATAGTCTCTCCACATCATTTGGGAAACACTGAGGAAAAAGGTCATTTTGACTATTTGATTCATGCAATGGTTTAAAAAAGGCAAAATAAATGGAAAAAATGTGGATGTACTTGTTTGGTGTTCGGCTTATTATATTATTATTATATTCGGCTTTGGCCAAGAATTTTCATTTTCGTGCATCCCTAAAATGTGTGATTATTTCATAGTATTTATGGAAGGGATATTGGACTTAGATTCACCTGGTGGACACAAACTCCAACGTGACAATCATGTTACTCTGAGTCTCACTGAACAGATACAGAAACTTCTCTGCACTGAATGTCTACCATTACTTTTTATGCTTGTTCACAAAAAAGGCTTCTCCAATAGGGCAGGAAAATAAAACAATAACAATAATTATTGCATTTTTTTTTCAATAACAGTATAACAAATGTTAAATAAACATTCAATAAATATTTGACTTTATTCACTTGAGTCATACACATTAGGACATACTTTTTTTATTAAGATGTTTATTTTATTGAGAAAAAAGGACTGAAAAAAGCTTTACTGAATTTTACTCGTCCATATTTGTTGACTAAGATTTTATCATAATTATTTTGAATGTTCCTCCTCAGATTTGTGAAGTGATCTTCTGTTTGGTCTCAAGTGTTGCCCATAAAGTTTAAATCACAATTAACCGTCAGGTTTCTTTAACTTTCACTCAGGAGCAGAAATCCTTTAAACTCGAAAGAATTTAACGATTTGATACTTATCGTGATAATTATCGTTATCGAAAGATATGAAACTATTTTATTTTTGGCCGTATCATCCAGCCTTGTTCTCTAAGTTTTAATTTTTTCTACCAGTCCTGACTGATACATTTTTTGGTGGATGAAGCAGTACACACAGGTTTTACAGTGTTTTCAGCTCTTTTTGGCTTCTTTTCCTGCAGACTTCCACGTCCCCTCAGAGTATTTAACCAACATCCACATAAGGGATAAGGTATGTACTCCAGAGGGATCCTTTTTCTTTCATTGTAGTGGTAAAAAATCTATGATTTGGCCCAAGTCTAGACTTAAATTAAATGAATCTTTAATTGTAGATTTGTTTCCTTCCTAAATGCCTCCAGTTAGCAGCTATCAAGTTGTCTCGGTATGGTGAAGATCTGCTGTTTTATCTCTACTACATGAATGGAGGAGACCTGCTACAACTACTGGCTGCAGTAGAACTGTAAGAACACACACACTCGACTAACACGTGCAAACTCAAATTCGTCTTCCTTAAAGGAAGACGTTTAAAGAGGAGCGACACACTTAAGTTTGTTGGCATATCATGTCAGTTTAGATGAGCTTTCTATTAAAAGATGTACTGTGTAAAAAAAAAACTGGTATGTCTCTGCTTGGATTTTAAGGTTTTGTTTAGTTAAATACAAAATGTACTAATAAAAAAAAGCCGACTCCTAATAAGCTTTTTCAACTGAATGTTTTAATTGAGTTATGACTAACAGTCAAATTGTAGATTGTTTCTCCCCAAGTCTGATGATGTTGAAGTTTGTCTTTTGAATTCTAAAATGTAAAATGGCACCAGAGTGACGATAAAACCTGCACACGTACATACATTTATAAAGAAAATAATAAAATGTTTTTTTCCCCAAAAGTTTGTCTTTGAATTATAAAATGTAAAATGGCACATACATCTATAAAGAAAATAATAAAATATGTTTTTTTACATGTCTTTTTCAGTTTTATAGAGCAAAAACAGCTGGATGCCTTTAGTTGGCATTTTTCCCAGCAGGACACTTGTTGTAGCAGGAAAACAGTTGTTGCTAATAACAATATTGATCGCACTGTTCAATACAAGTGTCACAGTAAGTCATTTAAAACAGTCCTGCCGCTGTGAGTTTTAATTAGTTATAATGTTAGAGTAGTCAGAAATGAACTGTTGTTCTGTGTGTGTGTGTGTCTGTCTGTGTGTGTGTGTCCAGGTTTAACAGGGACTGGAGGTACCATAAAGAGGAGCGGGTTTGGATCACCCGGGCCCCGGGTATGGAGCCCACGCTGAAGACCAACGCCTACGAGAGAGGGACCTACTACTTCTTCGACTGCCTCAACTGGAGAAAGGTGGCCAAGGTAAACACACACATTTTATACCAGTTAGGTTTTAACTATGAAATTAATCACTACTATAGATTAGGGCTGAACGATTAATTGCATTTGCGATTTTATCGCAATTTAATAAAACGTGATTTTCTAATCGCCAAGGCAGCGATTATACTCCGGTCACATGACACCCAAGCGGAAAGCAGTCTGACGAAGTTAATGCTTCGTCTGCACGTTACGCTGTAACTTGCCTTCTTGTTGTAAAATGGCCTTAAGCTTGACAGAAGCTCAGCTACATAAACTTTAATGTCACATGGAATGAAAGCAGCCGCCACCGCGGGTAACTTGGTGGTGGTGGGTGAAGTCGTCGGGCCATCCGCGGCTTTGATGGACGGAAAAATGCATAGCAGAAAGAGGCGTGTATTAAGGTAAGCGTATTGTGGCGATCGGCGCCTGCGTCACACACACAGCCACCAGTCAGCTCAGGAAATATCTGTAAATTGGCCTTTCAAACTAAACGCAGAAAGAGGCCCAGTCTGTCCCGAGCTACAGCCTGGTTAAAGCCGGTGCACCGGTCACCAGCATCGAAGGCTGCGAGGGAACTCTTAACTCTACTAAGCTTGTCTATTAAACACGAGAGGCGTCACTCTGTTCTGTTTTAGTTAGCCAACTTTTGAATTGAACCTCAAACTGAGTATTTTTAGTTTGCTTACGGGGACACAGAAAGATGGACTCCAGGAGATTTGAACTGAGATCAGGACTCATTGGTGGTTGAACTGTGTGTTTTGTTTGAGCGCTTACTGTATAACACCCTGTGGTGAAAAGGTAGGTCGACCTGATGATATTTTATCATATTATTTAATGCCATGACTTTTTCATATTATTATAATTTGATATATCTTATTGCTCATAATAATAATTCTACCTTAGTCATCACAACACAGGCCTGACCCACAAGACAGAACAGTTTAAGTTTAATCTATTTAATATCATACTATACACTGATTTACTGCTTGTCTGTTTTGAATATTACAGAAGGTAAAGAGCTTAAAAATTAATCGCAAATTAAATCATAATTGCAATATTGGTTGAAAAAATCGCAATTAGATTATTTTCCAAAATCGTTCAGCCCTACTATAGATGTTGATAATCGATCCGTTTGAGTAGCTTTTTTACGTCTAAATTCTCTGATTTCAGCTTCTTAAAGGTACAGTGTGTAATATTTCTGAGGATCTATCGACAGAAATGCGATATAAGATCCTTAACTTTGTTATCAGTGTGTAAAGACTTTCCAAAATAAACTAATATGTTTTTATTACCTTAGAATGAGGTAATAAAAATAAATGTTTCTCAGATCACGGTATGTGCTGCACTGTTTTTGTTTCGGTGTTTGATCCTCATCCATCAACCTACGGACGCTTTTTCATTTCCCCAGTATCTCCAGGCAGAGGACATTTAGGGGAATCAGTTTTCTGATGGCTGTTTCAGAGGTGTGTCAAACAGCTACAGACTCTTTTAGTGTCTTTCAGAATTTAAAAACTCAGTTCAACTCCAAATACTGCGTTACTGTAAACAAGCTTCTCATGATTTTATTTTGTAGGCAAAACCACTTAAGAGGAAGTGATTATGTGAGGAACTGTTGCTGTCATGACTGAGATCTATTTCAGCATCGCTATAAAAGCATTTATTTATTTATATTTTTTGCCGCTATCAAAGCACCATAATCTGGCAGCGGGCCAGATATTAACGTTGGCGGGCAGTTTTGGCGAGGGTCCATAATCACAGAGAGAATTAATTTGTTTCCCTTGTCAGTGTTTGTATACAATTTATTTAATAAACTTTATCTAAACTTTATGAGCCAAGAGTGCGACAATGTTTCACACTCTTGGCTCACATTTTCCACGTTGTCTGTCAGAGGCCAAGTCGCAATAACGTGCTTTTACTGAATAATTAAGTAAATATCATTTCTTACTAAATCTACCTAAAGAAACCTCATTTCTTGACGGGCCACTCTCTGCTGTCTCAGAAGACACGCCTTTTGTGCTGTGTCAGCCACCGTACGCTCTTTGAAAGGTTAGGGGGGCAAACTGTTGTTAGAACTATAAATGAGCAGTTTTATATGAAGCGGTATTGTGAACACTTAACACAGAAAATAATGAGCCCCATCTAAAATGTAAAAATGTCCTTGCACAGATGTAAATCTGACGTCTCTTTGTTTTTTTAGGAGTTTCATCTGGAGTATGACAAACTAGAAGAGCGACCTCACGTTCCCTCCGCATTCAACTACAATCCTGCCCAGCAGGCCGTCTGATTGGCTCTACCTCCTCCTGCCTGCCTGCCATTGGCCCTCCTGGCTCATTAATCATCACCCCCTCTAGGTTTTTCCACCTCCACACACTCAAAGTGAATCTGGCCAATAAGTAAACGGGACGGGGAGAGGACGTCCTGCTTCCTGTTCTCCAAAACACTTTTCTGAACAGACTTGAAGATTTTAACTTTTTCAGAATTTTTTTTTTTTTTTCGTTTGTTCTTTACCTCATTTTCTTTTCTTTTCTTTTTATTTCCCACCCCCTCCTCCATGAGTTTGGTTTGGTTGGTCTGTTATGTGGAGCACAGACTTAATGTCAACAGACAGCACAGTCACAACACACACACCGACACAAGCACTGTAAATAACTGTCCATCTGATCGAGTGATTCGTGTTTCTATTCAGTCCCAAGAATTGACTATTTTTGTCTAGAGAAGCTTTTAAGAAGAACCAGATTTTAACAGGATGGATAATTATTTCACACACTGTGTCACACCTCTCTGACCGTTTGGCAGGAACTGAAAGTATCTATCATTTCTCTTTGTTTTTACCAGGTTTTCCCAGCATTACAAATCAGAACACACGTAAACACATCAGCATCAGACAGTGGGGAGTCAGGAGAGGAAATGCAATGTACATTGTAGCACTATTTCATAATAAAAGAGGAAAAAAGATCTTTTTTTGGTTTGTTGATGTTATGTGGCGACACCTGAAGCAGCAGAGAGATGTACGCAGGTTTTTAAAAATTAACGAGGTGAAGTTTAGCAGCCGGACAGAAACACAAACAGATAATAGGTCAGAAAAGTGACCCAGAGCGGGATGGGTTTGCCATTTTAAATTCATTTTATTGTCTTCCCACCAGGCATTTCAGTTCCTCTTAAAGGAAATATCTGGCTATTGTCTGTAATGTTTCTTAAAGTCAGTAAATCCCATGTGCAGATCTCTCAACACATGTTCAGTAGTTTTTAGCAAACAAACAGGAGGAAATTAGCCCTTTTGGCTTTATGACCTCTTAAGATGAAGCGACACCCCTAAACCCTGCCCCTCCTCGCAGGTTCTGGCCTCGGTGTGGACGCGAGCTGTGAGCAGATTCCCTTCTCAGATTGATCCATGTGAAGGTTTTCAGAGGCCCAAAGAGCTGAAAGTATCCTCTGTTACCAAGACAAAAATCTACATAATCTTGTGTTTTTCTTTTGTCATCACCATTAAAAAAATCTCCATCTTATCTAATCATTGCAATAAATGATTTTCATTATTGATTAATCACCTACTTTATCATTTAGTTTAAGAAAATTACATTATAAAAAGTCTGTGTACGCTGAAAAAAAATTTGAAGCTGTTATTTTAAGATAAAATTACAACATAATGTTGCTTTAAGAAAATAAGACCATCAGGACACAAGAATTTGGTACCTGAACGCCACTAGTGCGTGGAAGTGAGTTCATGGTGATGAAGGAACATGTCAGGCAGTGCAGAAGTGTTTTAATAGGAAGAAGAGACATCACACTGTGAGACACACCGGACTCGTTAGGAGATACGTTCACTGTTAGTTTGAGTCTGAACATGGGATTTAATGACAACAATAATAACAAAAAAATTAAATTAAACCGCATTAACATGATAGCCAGGAAGATAAATTATGCCAAAGTTTGGTGGATTAAAGTAACAGACTCTTCCACATCGACACAGCTCTTCCTCAGTTATCCCCATATTATTTTTCATATTTGTTTTGTGTTTCCAACATTGCAGCTCTGTCAGTGGAGCTCCCCCGTTCCCACACTTCAAATATTTAATTACTTTTTTCTTTTTCATAAGTTCTTCTACTTCCTCCAACGTTTAGTGGCAGTCTCTTATTTTCTGCCCGGCAACAGTCAAACCAATCAGACTGACGGAGTGACCTCTCTTTGGATCTTGAAGGGAAAGAGTTTTTAAGAATTACACTTATTCGCTTTCTTGCCGTGAATCTTTGCGCTAAATGTGAAGCCAGGAGACCGTTAGCTTAGTTTAGCATGAAGACGACTGGTCATTCTTACAATTTTTTGTACGTTTTAAACAAATGACATAAACAGCACCTTGTTAATTAGCCTAAAAGGTGCTGCTAGGTGGATTTTTTTTTACTTTTGGACGGAGCCAAGCTAACTGTTTCCCCTTGTTTTCAGCCTTTATGCTAAGCTTACTTAGCTTGTATTAGCTTCATGTTCATCGTCATCTAACTCTCAGCAGAAATGGGAATAAGCGTATTTCTAAAAATGTTGAACCTTTCCTCTCAAGGTCATTGCCACTCCAACAAAAAGCAAAATTAACCACAAAGGTCCCAATTTTTTTGCTTAAATATCATAAAATTATTTGCTTTTCATTACGTTATTTTCAAAGTTCCTCCAGGAGGCACCAATGTACAGTTATGTATATATATATTTAAATACATATACATACAGACAAGGCAGTATTTTTAAGAAAATGGGGGAAAACAAAAAAGAGAAACTTGTCTTAAACGAGGAGACCCTCCCACTGCTGGCCGCCAGTAAACGATGCAATACTAGACTTTCTGTGGTAACGGAGACGGTTTACAGGGGACCACGCCCGACTCCGCCCGACACCGACCACCTTTCAGCAGCAACAAACCGGGGCGCGACGTGACAAGCGGCGACATCGGTTGCAACGACCACAGGGCCCAGCTCGTTCACACTGCAGCAGCAGCAAAGCCAAGGACACGCCCACAGACCCATGTGACCTGTTTGAGAAGATTTGATTGGAGGATGAGGACTGAGGCACTTGGCCGTTGGCTGTTTTATTAAATATGGCAGCTAGTGTTTTAATAGGAAAAAGAATAAAATAAATATTCTGGTAATGAAACTGAAGGAGGCGTTCTGGTTTGTTTATTTGTGTGTGTGTGTTTGTAGTTTTTGTTTTTCCAGGATTAAAAAGTTATCAGAAGATCCTGTGAAGTTTGCATTCATGTGACGGGTTTTCTCCGGTTTGTCCTCGTTGCTTCTCAAAGAAGACGGTTACCGGGTAACTGCACCACAACACACAATTGGTGAATCAGGAAGCCCCGTGGTCTTAAAAAGTCTTAATCGCCATTTAACAAGGTGTTCAATTTTGAAGATATTTTTTTCAATGTGAAAATCCTGTTTGTCCCAAGGTTTGTTAGCTAAAAGTGTAGGTGAACGTATTTATTTATAGTGCACAGCCAAAAACACGTGATAGGCAGAGAGGAGCGACTGTGTGATTCGTCTCTGTAACTTTGGGCGCAGGGATCTACCGAGCGCCTGTTTCACTCTTAAACGCTCCAAAAAATAGATCCGTGCAACCGGAAAATGATTTACGACTACAACCGGCCGGACCCGCAATGCTGATCGTCCAAAACATATCGGAGTGGCGATCAGGACCAATCGGTCGCTCTGTGGCCGCTTGAACAGCTGTTCCTGAAAAACGAGATGCGCCGCCAGCAGCTGAATCGGTAAGACAGAAGACAACAGGGAGAATTCAAGGGTTTGATATAACTTTAGCTGGCTATTTAGCTAAATCGGTGCCTTTTATTGAAACACATTAAACTTTTCATAAAGCCGATGCTCTCCTTAATGTCACTGTTTGGGAACAGATCTATCAGCCTGGGTGGAGCAGGATTTTTAAAAAAAGTTTGATGTGCTGCAACAAACTTTATGAATTTTAAGTCAATGTTCTGGATATATGGTTAGGATTATTGATGAGTTAGTAACCTGCCCAAAATCAAGGTTGGAGACTATCATGTAACCTGGAGCAAAGTCAATGAATAAAAAACAACCCCAAAGTTATATATTATTTATATGAATATATAATAAATAATATATAGTATAGTAAAATAAATTTACTATTAAATTAACAATATACTTTTAATTTAATGTCATAATATTATACTAATCCAGTCATTTAGACTAGTTCCTCCTCCAGGTTGTGTCCGTGCTACACCGCCTACACTACTTAACGTTATTCATCACTCAGTTTATTCTCTTCTTCTTTGTTCCCTCCTGGCCTATTTGAATTTTGTTGTATTGATCAAGTGGTCGATGAAAGTTATCACACATATCATTGCAGGCAAGCTCACATTATCTAGTTTAAACCAACTAAAACACTGTGTTTCACATGATTTGCTGTAATGTCGCGAACATAAACGTCACAGCTTATGTAAGACAGCTGCTTCTCACAGGAAATCTGACCAGTCCTTCACATAGAAAACTGTTGGCTCATACAGGCTGTTATAACTGAGAAAGTTGGCGAGTGCCTCAATTTTTAGGTGGTGTTACAACCTGATGACATATAGGCAATAAATATGTTAATATAAATATACTTAAATTCCTTTTTAAAAACTCAAAAATGTCCCTTTTAAAGGTGTGTGGCTGATTTAATCGGTTAGCTCAAAGTGGCGTGGCAGTCTTAAAATATGTTGAAAAAGTCTTGAAAAGGTCTTAAAAAGGTTTTGAATTTTACTTCAGGATTCCTGTATTTACCCTGCATCAGCTTTTTGGCAAATTTAACTATTTGCAGTGGTGGAAGAAGTATTCAGATCCTTTATTTTTATACTTCACTACATTTAAAAGTCCTGCATCCAAAACCTTACTTAAGTTATGTAAGTATTATCCCCAAAATGTTTTTAAGTACCACAATAAAAGTGCTCATGCTGCAGTAAAATGTTTCTCGTTTATATTTATCTTATGTTTATGTTTCTGGATTAATATTCCTGTTGCATTAATGTGTTTGTTACATTTTACTGCTGTAGATGTTTAAGGTTGAGCTTATTTTAACTCCTTTATATATTATTGGGTAGTTTAATCTGCAGTAATGCATCATGGTCTATAAGATCACAATGTGTTTGTTGTGTCTCTGTCCTGTGAGAACCTTGTGTCTCTAAACAGTCAGAAAAACAGCCTGTTTTCAGCTTTGTGACAATGCACTTTCCAGCTGATCCAGGGAGGTTTAAAGAGTTTATTCAGCTGAAGGAGCAGGAGGATTTTCTCAGCACATAAAGGAACTAAAGCTAACACCTGGGTTTTCACTGGACAGGAAGGGGATGATAAACTGTAACCAGAAAAGTAATAAGTTCAATAATTTCCTCTGAGATGTAGTGTAATGGAGTAGAAGTACTAGATAGATAGATAGATAGATAGATAGATAGATAGATAGATAGATAGATAGATAGATAGATAGATAGATAGATAGTCTGGATAAAGAACACCACAAGATATCACTGAAGACAGACATCAGATAAATAATTTGACTTTGAAAAAACATAAATACAATGAAGCATATATTTTAATCTGATGTTAAACAATTTTTTTTAAATTTTACTGTCAAATCTGTAATTTTTGATTGAAGCTCAACAGCCAGTAGGTCTCAAAGCCTTGTTTTTCTTCTGATATATATCTTGCAATTTGAAGTTTAAGTGTGACCTTTGATTTGCTTCTTCCCTAATAATGAATAAGAACAGGAACTTTAACAACTGATTTATGTTCTTCCTAACAGAGATGTGTCTTCACATGGAGAAGGGGTTCATGAGAATATATGAGAAGATCAATAATTTGCCTTTTAGTGGGATGCATCTCATTCAGTCTAGCAGCTACTGAGGAGCTTTCAAGCATAGCACACGGTCTTCACATGAACATGAAGGGCTCCCAGTTTAGGACTTCTTCTCAACCATATTGGCTTAAAGGTTATTAAAAGCTCATTCATTACCTTTTGGAAAAGCAGCTGAGAAATCGGCCTCACTACAAGGTCCAAGGTGAGATGGAGAGCTTTGGAACAACTAAATGGACTGTGAGACGAGTGTTTTTTTATCCTGTGATTTAGCAGTTTTTCCACATGAGGGAGCCATGTGATTAAGGAAGATCAACAGACAGGAAGTCAGGTAAACTTGGCAGGATAGGCTGATTTTAAGACATGTTGTCAGTCTATAAATAAAGGTAGTATTGTTGAACTTCACCATACATACCAAGTTTTTAGAAGAATGAATCAGTCACCTCATCTGTAAGTTATCAGTAGTCTTGAAAGTGCACTCAGCATATTTCTGCTAAAAACAAATCAGTGTATTGACATTTCATTACAGCAACCCTCCACTCCTCCGGAGGGGACTGTGTGTGACAACAACCAGACAATTACTACAATTAAGTTTAATGGAGACAGGACGAGGACTGGTTTATAGCCTGGAGGTAAACACACACACACACACACACACAGCTGTGTAAACAAATACACAAACAGACAAAAGGTTACACACTGACACTCTGAACACAGAGCAGTAAGGTGAAAGCAATAAATGCTTAATGTGGTGATAACAGGCAGGTTTTACTGCCACAGCAGAGAAACAGCGGTTATTAAAACCTTTCTGTTAAAATCAGGAGAGGAAACTAGTTGATTTGAGATTAAGTCTGAAGCCAGTGATGAATCTTTAAGAGGACAGATGAAAATGAGGAAGAGAAGTGGGATATAAGAAGAGGATATAAATGACCAACATCAGATTTACATACAGATCAGAGATTAAATTTACAAGTTAAGGGTGAAACAAAATCTCTTTTAATCTGGCCACACATAAAACAGCAGAATTAAAATGAAATCAGAATGCATAAATAAATTTATGACTCAGACATAATAAAAAGCTAATTACGTGTCATTGTTTGATTTTATATATATAAATTCATTTTAAAACGTCCAAGAGATGGTGATCTCTTCTTGATGAAGAGAACCCAAATATGAACCCAAATATTAAATTTAAGTTTTAACATCTGCGTGTTTAAGCTCCTGCACTGGTTCATAAAAGAAGTTAATACATTTGCCTGCAGAGACTTTTTCAGGAACGTCTTTAAGGAATCAGAAACTTAACCTTTGTGAAAACAAGATATAATTTAGATTCAGGTTCCAGTTCCCAGTAAGTCCCTAGCAGAGCTGGAAGTATTCAGATCCTTTTACTCAAGTAAAAGTATCAATGCCACAACATAAACATCACGCATATTAATTCCTAGAACACAGGTTTTACCAACAAAATGAACTTTGGAGCTAGTTTAACTACTTTTTTGTGGCCTCTCCAGTCTGTAGATTTAAGGCAACATATAATAATAGTTGCATAACTGGGATGCCAAACACAAAACGACTGACTGCTTTCTTGTACTGGAAGTCCTGTTAGTAAAAAAGATCCCAAGATAAAGTATCTCACAAAAGTGAGCACACTCACATTGTTTTATATATTTGATGTATCATTTAATGTGACACCACTGAAGAAATGACACTTTGCTACAATATAAAGTAGAGAGTGTGCAGCTTGTATAACAGTGTAAATTTGCTGTCCCCTTAAAATAACACATCAGACAGCCATTAATGTCTAAACCGCTGGCAACAAATGTGAGGACATAGCTATTGCAAAGCTTCTTATAAAAGTATAAAGTAAGTCTTGTTGACATTTCATAGACTAAACCAAGAAAATAAGTGCCAGAATATTCGATAATGGAAATAATCTCTAGTTGCAGCCCTTATTGGGACATTGCACCTGTGCATGAAGCTTTACTTTCACTAACTGAAGTCTAGAATTTACTTTTTTATTTGTTTCACAGGCCCTTCTATATGCAAAGTCGTGCTTTCTTTTATTTATTTAATTTATAGCCTTTTTTAAAAACAACAGTTATGTAACTGACTAAACCTAAAAAACAGTGTAACAAAGAGTGTGAGAGTGAGTGGGCGAAGGTGCAAATTTAAACAGAAACTTTTCTTAATTTTTTTCATTAGCTAGTCACGCTGTCTTATTAAAGAAGGAGAGCCACAAAAAAAACCTCCCTCAAACATCACAGTCGCGCAACATTAACTGAGAACAACATTGTGGCTCTATGTTACTGTGATATTGCAATAAACAACGCAAACACGTTGTGTAGTGGAAACATCAACACATAAAAAATACTTCTTGGAATGATTTGGTCTGGAAGTGATAACTAACTCCAGGACATGACTCAGGGCTGCTCCACAAGACTGAGGACATCTTTAGATAATAACACAAGAGCTGCTGGACTTCATAGAATGTGAAAGTGATCATATTAGCAATAAGGTAGGTAGATAAGATTTGAGCTCTCCTGGGGGTCCAGGGTCCCAAGGTAATTGCCCACTTAGTTGTCAAAGTTCCTGTATTCCCACAGTGAAATAGGAAAAAACATCACAATAAAAAAAGTGCATTAATATAAATCAATGAAGGAATAACAGTATGACTAAATGGTAAAGAAGGAAAATAAACTAAAAATTTACAATTTAAAAACAGTATTTAATAAAAGCTGCAGGTAATGTTGACGGGCCCCTGCACCGCGTGCAGGGGCCTAAATTCAGTCACTGTTGCTCTGAATTTTCACACATTTTTCGATGCAGCACGGAGACCACACTGTGAAAATGTAAATCAAAGTATTGTCCCACAGGGCTCACTTCCTGTTGCCAGTAGGTGGCGCTATGACAGTGACTGAATGTTGGCATATGGATGTGTTCAGGGCTCTTATCAAACATGTAAAGTCTGGTGCAGATTTGACCATGTACTCTGAAGTTACAACAACTTTCTGTTTCATGGCGATTCATCCATTTTCAACGCCACGCCACGGGCACGCCCTTCTACGAAAACTCACCGTCAGAGAAACTTTTAATTGTCAATATCTTTAGAGCTCTCTGTGAAAATCTGAAGTCAGTCTGATTAATTCTGTAGGAGGAGTTTGTTAAATTACGTGTTTCATGCTCGGGCCCTAATGTGTATTTTTCCAGTTAAAACAGTTTTATTTTATTTTAGTTTGAACTTTACAAAACAATAATGCAAAGCAACAGCGCCTCAAAAATGTAACTAACAGATAGATGGTACAAAGAAAACAGAAAAAAACATTTAAATGAAAACAGTTGATTCAGAAAAGCAAAAACATAATTTAAGGATCACAAGACGTACTTTAATAAAGAACCTGTATAAAAGCTGCGTATTTATGTTCAAATACTGCTGAAATATCTTGTAATCTCGACATATGACACATTTTAACAACAGGACTTTCACTGTTAGAAAGCAGTCTGTCGTTCTGTGTTTGGCATCCAAGTCATGAAGTTGTTTGTTGACAAAATACTGCATTAAAAAAATGATATGTTGCCTTAAATCTACAGACTGAAACCCAGATATGCTGCAGTGTCACTCCATTGCATTTTTCCATCATAGTGCTTTCAGAGAGAAAGCCATCATCTCCATAATGAGGGATATTACCAGGCAGTAGTTCACTGTTGATGAAGGG
Source organism: Lepomis macrochirus (assembly GCA_024633595.2). Taxonomy (NCBI): domain Eukaryota; kingdom Metazoa; phylum Chordata; class Actinopteri; order Centrarchiformes; family Centrarchidae; genus Lepomis; species Lepomis macrochirus. The sequence goes on from JALXJV020000024.1 coordinate 21,953,220, forward strand.
ATTTTCAGCCAAATGTTGCCTCTGCTGCAGCTCTTTGTACCAGCGCTACTTCTGTTTTTTCAGGACAGCAGGAGCAAATACTGTGCAGCCTAATCGCATCATCTGAATGTTGATTTGAGGCGGACGATGCCTTTTTCTACCCGTTTTATTCTATTTCCGGAAAGCCCAAATCCCGTCCACAGAGGATACCAACTGTCGACACAACCTGTCTTTCAAAAATCTTTCTTGTTTTTCCTATATTTTTGTCTTTCTCATGCATCTCACGAATCTCACGAGTAAAAACACCCAAAATTATTCAACCAGTGAGACTTTTGGGGGCGTTGGCCTTCAAACTGCTGTTTTTCTAAAGCCGGTGTTTATCTGTTTGCGAGCGCTCTGCAGAGACACGTGGCCCCCGTGCTCTTCCACGCTGATGTCCGTTATTATTTGTAATCTTTTGATCTGCAGAGATGATAATAATCCTGCCACATGCCTCCCTGATTACCAATGCATAATGCTGAGGCTTTATTCTGGAGCCCTCAGCGCTTTACATTTATGCAACAGGCCGAGGCGAACCGGAGCAGAGAGAGATGGTGCTGGACTGAGCTAGAGGTTAAAGGATATCATTGTTTCAAGGGTGATATTATACAGCGTGGTTATAGAACGCTGACCTTATCGCTGAAATTCATATTGGTAGTCTTTGAATATCATTATCTGACCATTTACACTTCGATCATTTGTTTTTTACTGACCTGTTTTGCTTTATTTCAGGGTAGAAAAGCTTCATTGAACAGCATTTAGATGATGAAATGAAAAATGTTGGGAAGATTTTGTGCTTTTTTTAAGAGGTCATTTAAATTATATTTTTATTTTGATGCTTTAAATTGTATCCTGCATGGCGCAGCTAAGTGATTATTTTCATTATCAACAAATCTAACGATTCTTTTCTCATTTAATGCACAATTAGCCATGTTGTTATGTAATTGTCAAGCAAGTTTTAAGCATTTTGGAGCAAATAAACAACAGTATAGGTTGCAAACCATAAACAAAGACGTTGTCAGTAATGTGTTTCAACCGGGCAAGTTACTACCAGCCCTGTTTCGTTTTTAGAATATGGGGGAAAACGCCCATAGCGGAAACATCTGATCGGTCTGAGGTATATATAAGGCAAAGGTGTTTCCATTTCCCATTAAGCGCATTAACTCTTCCACTTCAAGCAACCATAAAAAGTTTTTTTTTTCAAAATGAAGGACATTTTTTTAAATGCTGCCGTTTCTGTCAACCTTTTCCAATGCAATACTTAAAATAAGAACAATGATGGAAACACGATTATGTTTTTGGTCTACAGAATGTCATTTCCCAAAGTCTTAGTGACTCTTTGTCGAACAAACAATCAAAAATCCAATGTAATTCCTTATACATTGAAATAAGACAAAGAAAAGCACCAAATATTTATATTTGAATATGTTGGCGTTTTTCACAGGGAAAAATTATTTTAAAGAAAAGATTATCAAAATGTTTGCAGATTTATTGGCTAATCATTTCAGCTCTTGCATCTGGATCCTCTGTGTTGTGAAAGTGCTGATCCCACCGAGAATGAACAGCCAAGTTTGAGCTTTTAGCCTCCTTCAGCTCCTTGTTTCTCTGGCTGCACTGTAAAGTTGAGTCTTCTCACAAACCCTTTGTGACGATGCATTTTTCTGCTGATCCAAGGATCCAGGTTTATTTAGCTGAAGGATGAGGAGGATTTTCTCAGAACATAAAGGAATTCTTCATCCTGCAGTTTAAAGCCAACACCTGGAGATACGGGATGAAAAACCGTAATCTGTAACTAAAGCTGTCGGACATATGTAGTGCGGCGAAAAGTACAATGATACCTCTGAGATCTTGGGGGAAAAGAAGTATACAGCTGCATAGACTGGAAATATTAAAGTACCTTACGTTTTTTACAGTACTTGAGTATAATATACTTCACGTACATTCCACCAGTGCTTTTATTTTATGTGAAATCTTTTGCTTACAGCTGAGAGGAACTGCTACTTTTTGCTTGGGTAAAATATCTTTCTAATGCTTCTTTCAGCCCTGGCAACAGTTGTTAGATGGTCTTTGGCTCGTCAACAGGTGTCTTTTGTTAAACTCATTGGAGTCTTCACTGCAGGAGAGGGAGAGAAATCAATACATCTCAGCCCATTGATCATTTAGTCCTTTGAGGCCATTTTGGGCGCCTGGTTGCATCTTTAACACCAATCGGACCCTTCCAGTCTGCACATACACACATGTGATGAAATGAAACTCTTATTGATGAATGAGAATACAGCCAACGAGGATGATTTTGAAACATAATCCAATGAAGGGAAGAGCACATTAAATTTCTAAGGCAAGGCAAGTTTATAGGCTGTGTATAGTACATTTCAACAACAAGGCAATTAAAAGAGCTTTACATTAAACATAAAAGCAACACATTAAAATACAAATTTGAAAAGGGTGAAATAGAAAATAAAAAGAGGAATTAAAAAATAAACAAACAGGGTAAAACAGGACAGAATGTAAAGACACTACAGCCATTTCAAACGCTTTTCAAATTACTGTACAAATTAAATCACTGTACTATGTATAATTCAAAGAGGCTACACTGTTCAGTAATACAGTCATGTTTATAAAATAAAGCTCAGACAGCTTTCGTATACATTATAATTAGGTTATAGCCTAAAGTATTGTACTGTTTATAAACACAGTAACTCAGTAGTGCTAACAGGCTGATGAGCCACACCTCAGCTGGCAAAAGAGTTTGAAAACAAACATATTTATGAAATATTCACATTTGTTTCCCCATGTTTTCATGTATAAAAAGACTCAAAATGAACAGTGTAAGTGGACAACTTGATTACTGTAAGCACATTTTTTAAATGATTCGGAGCTGTTTGATCCAGCGTTTGATCACCTGTAACCCTGAAAAGGTGTTTCCACTGTATAAATAATAATAATAATAATAATAATAATAATAATAATAATAATAATAATAATAATAATACATTTTATTTGTAATGCACTTTATATTTGAAGCAAATCTCAAAGTGCTACGAAATATATTTTCCTGGAGATGTATCATAGATAAACTGGTGAAGTTGAAGATAATTGTGGCCCTGAAAGCAAAAAGCAAAACAATTTCACAACCAGAGAAATTAAAAACAACAGTGAAAAGTGAAATCCAGAAAAGGCACATTTATTTGAAAGTCAATCATAGTGAAAAGTTTGATACTTGTAAGTACAAGTAAAGTACAATACTTGAAAACATAATTAATCAAGTTTAATCTTGACTTTGCCAAACAGAAGTTGACAGAATATTCTCACCACAGGGTCCATTTAGTAGCTGTTCTGTCTGCTGTTCTTTGTAATACATGTCAAATAGTAGAATTTACATTTACTTCACTTTCAAGCCAACATGGACGAGAAGTCCTTAAAATCGAATGTCTGCAATTTTAAACTCCAAAGTCCATCTGCTGATGAAGATCACATGACACTGAAAGCTCCAGTGGTTCTAAATAGAGATTATTTCAATAAATATGTGAAGAAGAAATCTGATCCCTTCAGTCATCAGTGTGAAGAAAGTTCGTTGTAGTTAAATACATTTAACTACAATATTTTTGCCCTGAGAAACAGAGAGAGTGGCGTACGAGCTCTCCCTCGGCTTAAGAGGCTTATCTCATCCATCCTGTAACGGTGAGCGAACAAGCAGCCGCCTGCGAAGTAAAACACAAATCTGGATTGAATCATCGGGCCACCGGGGCGACCGGGCATCACTCAACCTGCTGAGAGGAAGAGAGAGAGAGAGAGAGATGAAACCATAGAAACATCCCAGATAGCTGCAGGCTGCACTACATGGCCATAAGTATGTGGACACCTGAACACCCCTCTTCTGGTTTCAGGCTTTTCAGCAGGTGGTTGCACCTGACTGCAGGGATTCACTCGCAGCATTACAGTATGTTGCTGTCCTGTGAAAACCATGTATCTCCAAAGAGTGAATTTTTTGAAGATAAAATGTGTTTTTTTTTTCTTATAAGCCAACAGGGTTTTTTTATAAAGGATTATTTGTGCATATATATATATATATATGTGATTGTTTTCAACCCCTAAAGGAACATGAGACCAAAACTACAAAACGACTGATACTCAAACTCACAGTAACCTGGGAAGAGCGCATGGAAGAAGCCAATGAGAGGAATGCGGCAAGTACCAGGAACTGGTTGAAATGTGACTGGACGCAGGATTGGTGACCCTCTATGAACCCATAGAGGGGGGCTGCAGGATGCTCACTCTGCATGGTCCCAAACCGACCGGGCATCACAGGGGTTGCAAAGGAGAGGTCCATCAAATCTGCAAGGTGTCTTTGGATTAAGAGGGCTGATCTGTGAACAGTTGCTGTTGCCTGATCAACCCCATCTGGGTCGCCAGGATGAGGGTGTCCTGAAACACCTGGGAGTCCCCGGTTACATCACTGATAATCCAGCACATCCAGAAGACTGTGATTTTCTCAAACCATAAAGGAACACTCAACCCTGCTGTGAAAAATGCACTAACTTTGGAGATACATGGCTTTTACTGGACAGCAAACAAGTTAAAAACAAACTATAAAACTGTTTTTTTAATCACATTTAACAGAATTTTCTGATCTTGCAACAACATGATGTTTGTTTCTAATCCGACTCCTCTGTGATCAGGGTTCAGGAAGAACAAAAGGTTTGAAACAACTACTTTGATGTTTGGGAATCTTTGCTGTCGTGGTTAAAAAAAACAACAACACGGTCTCTGGTGTCGAGGTCACACGTGTTGTTGATCCAGCCGTTCACCATGACCTCCTCCATGAGAGGTTATGCGTCTCTATTATCAGCGTCACGCTACCTGCTCCTTTGCTCCTGAAAGAAAATAGCTGTTATTTGCGCGGCCATTAAAGGCCACAGTCAGGTAAACACAAGTCATGTTTTGGCATTTGAACAGACGACTTATTTTTTAATGATCCTTGTTATTTTTCATGGAAGGGGTCTCTGAGGTCCAACGCTGATGTTGGGTGATGAAGTCTTGCTCACAGTCGGTGTTCCAGTTCCACCCAAAGGTCGGTTGCAGTTGGTGCCGAACGCAGCAGCAGGGCTTCTGACAAACACCGAGGGCCTCGGAAATCTAAAGTGTTTATTCGAGGCTGGAAAGACGTGGGAGGACGGGGTTTCTGATGGGGTACTTAGAGACCATCTCTCTCCAGTTCTTCCTCGCTCCACACTTTGGCTCTGAATTCTGCTCCTAGACCCCTGAAGTCTGATGACCAAATGTTAAAAGCTCCATGCTCCAGGCTCAAGACAAAAGGAGAGTGCTTTTAATGTCCAACACTGTGGAATAAAATCCCCTCAGCTGAGTCTGAGACGCATTTTAAAAAGCTCTTAAAAACCGACCTGTATAGGCTGGAGTACTCGCTAACCGTGTGTAGACGTCTGCACTTTGGTGACTGACACAGCTGTTGGATGTCTTAGATGTGGTTCAGACCTTCATGTTCCCCCTCAGTAAAAACTTTGATCCTCTGACTTTTCCTCTGTAGCTCCACCATCAGGCCAACATGTTTTTTTTTTCTGATCTCTCAAGAATCTTATTACTGCCACACACATCTCTGTAAAACTTTGATGTTCACAAAAGGATAAACTCTTCTGATATCAGTCAACAAAGATCTTTATTGTGTCCATCCTCCAGCTAATTATGACATTTATTAATATTAAAATTCTAACATTTTAATCTACATTTTTTATCTCGTGTAGCTGTAGACCTGAGGCATCTTGTACCGGTGTTACAGAAATAACATTTGCTAACTAAAACATCCCTGTGTGTTGCGCCACTAAGATTTCAAACCATGAAATTAGATCCAGACTCAAAGTAAAACCAAACCAACCAGTTAGACTTCATCCTTGCAGTCTTTTCTCTTCAGAAAACACTTAAGAAAAGCATAAACTTCACCTTTGTGTCACCTCTCAAAGTGAGTTTTCAGAGAGATTTGTACAGTTAAAGCCTCAGTAAGAATATTTCTATTGTCCTAATTTGACATATGCAATATTATAACTCTCAGAAAGGACTCTTATGTCCAAGAAGTGCTTTTACTTTAATACTTTAAGTGCAGTTTACTGTGTTGGCTCATTATGTAAAAGCAGTAATAACACAGTGTACAAATCTTTTTGATATATATTTTATATTCAATATATGGATCAATAAAGTTTATTTTCCATCTATTTATTTGATAATTACGTTTTTGGTTATCGATCTGAACCTGCAAAGTAACTAAAGGTATTAAATAAATGTATTGGAGTAAATAGTACAATATTGGCTTCGAAAATGTACATGAGTGAAGGATGGAAACACTCAAGTAAAGGTACAAGTACATCAAATTTGCTCTTCAGTACAGTACATAAGTAAATGTGATGACTTACTTGAGCATATTTTACTTAAGTAAATATCTGAATACCTCTTTGGAAACAGATATTTAAACGAGCAGAGTGAGAGGAAAGGATAAATATTGTGAAGGAGGGAGGACAGGAGGAGGGTGAGGAGAGGCAGCAGAGTATAAAACAGATGGAAGAGGAGGAAGAGTGGAGGAGGGAGGGAGGGAGGATAAATGAAGCCAGAGGGAGATGAAACAGGTTTGGAGCAGGTTTGGAGACAGAAAGCAGCCGGCGCTTAAACTCAACAGTCTCTCAGCAGCGTCGACTCCACCTCCTCCTCCTCCTCCTCCTCCTCCGTCCTCCACCCATCCTCCTCTTCCTCTCCTCCTCCTCTGGTCTTCCTCTCCATGCCGGCGGAGGTCTCTCCGCGGGGCTGCCATGGCGAAGATGCGGGTGTCGTACGAGTACTCCGAGGCCGAGGACAAGAGCATCAGGCTGGGGTTGTTCCTGATCGCCTGCGGGATCCTCAGCCTCTTCATCCTGGGCTTCTGCTGGCTCAGCCCGACCCTGCAGAGCCTCCAGAGCAAGCCGGCCAACTGCACGGTGAGCCCGGCTACACGAGCTCCGAGCAGCCGCTGCCGCCTGCCGGAGCTCGGCGCTACGCACTAGTTGTAGGATCCTGTTGGTCGGTCGTGCAGAAGTAGTAGCTCGTAGTAGTTGTTGTAGTAGTTAGTGTTAGAAGTATCAGTTAAAACATGAGCTCCATAGCCTGCTTTTATCTGTTATTGTTATTTTTAGCAGCGGCATACTGGTGTAACTTATTACAGTGTATATGTGTGCTTGCTGCTGAGTATTTTTTATTACTGTTATTATTAGTATAAGTTGAAATAGTGCCATTGTTGTCGAAATTAGTGTGGGTTTTGGTACTGGTAGTGCTGTTGTATGGTGCGAGCAGCAGCAGCAGTGATAAGCTTAGTGATGTGCAGAGGTGGAGGAAGTATTCAGATCTTATAGTAGTAATACCACAGGGTAGAAATACTGTTACTAGTAAAAGTACAAAATCATTAGCGTCAGATTATACAGAAGAAGTCATAATGTAGAATGACCCATTTCAGATTAATAGCCTATATGTTTTATTACTGGATTATAATTATTGATGCACTTGTGTGTTCATGGATTTAATGTTGCAGCTGTTTAATATGGAGCTAATTCTACTGACTTTAAATACAGGCTGGGGAGCTCTTTGTATAATAATAGAAAATTGTGTTGATTATATTTTGTGTTTGTAATCTAAATATGAAAAGTAACTAAAGAAAAAGTAAATACTCAAGTGAATCAGATCAGAAATCAGAAACACGTTATTGATCCCAGAGGGGAAATTGTGTTTCTAATTAGAGAATTAGAAATAACAATAAAAATTTGGCCGGTAGAAAATATAAAATATAAATAGGACTCTGGAAATATGTACTATATGTGAAGTGTAATGAATAAATAACCAAATCCATAAAAGCTAAATCCATAAAATCTGCAGTACTGAGACAGAACAAACCAGAGTTTTGCACAGAAGTCTAGAGTAAATGTACTTTTCACCACTGGTAACAAATAAATAGGTGATGGTACTTGTGACAGTGGAGGTTACTATTAGTATTAGTAAGTCTATTAGAAGTATGTTGTAGCAAGTTTGAATATTAGAAGCATTTTTGTTAATATCAATATTAAAATTAGCTTTTAAGGAGTAATAGTTGTGTTTGATTACCTGTATCAGCTTGCTAATATTACAGCTTTTATTTGTTTATTAGCAGTAGTAGAAGTGGGGATTAGCTCTGAAACAACTGGTTAATCAATAGATTCTTATATTAGAAACTATTTTCATGATCAGGCACAGTCTTTGGTTCTAGTTTCTTGAAGTATTTGTTGCTTTTCACAGTTTTAAATCTTTGTAAACAAAATATTTTGGACTATAGGTTGGACAGAACAAGACGTCAGATGTATCCTGTTGTTATGATATGATCTCATCATGTTATTGATCTACAAATGTCCAAAGTAATCATTCCTACAAAGCTCTTTATGTATGTTGAGTTGCACAAGAGTGGAACACAATGAATTGCTCTGAACATCAGTTTGGTCATTTTATGCGTTATTTTGCAATTTATCAATATATTTATCAATATATTGATCAATATTCTTATTAAAATCGTCATAATGATTTCACCCAGCCTAAATTTCAAGAGTACATTTAAACATGTTTAATTGCATTTAGCTGACACTTTTATCCAAACTTAGGCCTACAATTGCCGTATGTCAGAGGTCACATGCAGCAACTAGGGGTTAAGTGTCTTGGTCAGGGACACATAGACGTGGAATCGAACCCTATATATATATATATATATATATATATATATATATATATATATATATATATATTATACTGTTGATACTGGTGATGAGAACAATGTTGAGGTGTTAGGTGCTGATGTCAGAATCAATACTATATGATTTCTGTGACCTAGGTTGTTAGAATCTATGCTAATTCTTCTCTGGACAGAGTGAAGTGTTAAATCAGGAGAAAAACGAATACAGATCAGTCGCATCCGTGGATCTGACGGACAGTGATGACGATCAGTCTGTCCAGGTCTCTCGTAGTGAGCCGGCAATCATCAGTCACGCTGTCAGTGAAACTATACGTCACTGTTAGTTTTAGCATCTGCACTGTCATTTCTTTGTTTCCATGCTGTTTTTAGCGGCTCCGCTTTGACTGGAATATTTCGACAAATGTCCGATGAATTTTCACTAAATGTTGAACGGACATTTACGGTCCCGTGAGGATGAAGCTTTATAGCTCTGGCGATCCCCAGCTCCAGATCCCACAGAGCAGGGTCCTTAAGGGGATTCCAGGGGGGCCCCAACAATCTAAAAGCCAAAATCCTATCAGATGGGCAATCCTGGGACAAAATCTTCTAGTGGGGGGTCCGTGGTCTAATTTGTGTCAGTTTAGGGGTCCTTGACGAGAAAAAGTTTGAGAACCACAGCGATAGAGAAGCTCTTTATAAGAAGTTTACCATCATCTGATCAGAATCCTCCTGGGTCTTTCCTATGGAGGTTTTCCTGGTCACGTCCAACTGGTAGGAGTATTAGATCCAGAAACACGGTACATGTCGGGATCCCCAGGAGGAGCTAGAAAACGTTAGGACTACCCTGCTTTGCCTGCTGCGACACAGCCTGGCTAAGTGACTAACATTTACCAAACCAACATTTAGTCCTCATCTTTCAAATCTTTTCTCTTGTAAAACTGAATAATAAAGGGAAAACACTTCACATAAAGTATAAAACTCATCTTTGTGTCGTCGTCTAAGTACGCCCGCGTTTTTAAGAGTAGGATTTTCTTGTCTCATTGTGGTGCGCCAAGCTTTAATGGTCCCATTACTGCCCCCCGAGGCCTGATGGCAAAACACACTCACTGGTACCACAGACTGTAAAAGAAGTGGGCGTAGCCAATGAGACATCACCCATTTGTTTGTGGACTACCGTTTTGAAGCCTTGAGTTTGACATTTTGGTCGTCACCATCTTGGTTTTCTTGGTGTGACCACATTTGGAGGAGACGGTGATGCATCCGTGATGAACGTTAACTGTGATATTAACTGGGATGCTAATTTTGGCTTGCGACAAACAGGATTAAAACAAAACATGCTTTCCGGGAAAAAAAGACTCCTAATAAGATTTTTAATGGCGCTGGTTAAATGTGCACAGAGCATGTCACCTGTCAGTCCAAAGGTAGTCCCGCCCTAAAGCATCCCTTGCTTTCCTGTTCTACTTTCCTCTGAGGCTCCATCCACACTACTCCGTTTTTGTTTAAAAACTGAGTTTTAAAACAAATTCGATCTCCGTCCACCGCAGCGTTTTAGCTGCAAATCAGAGTTGATCTCCTTCTATATTAAAACGACTGAAAACGCACATCTAGCGGGCGGTTCATGTACATGTGCCCGAAGGTGTAAACATGAAGCAGATGGTCTCTCTCTTCCGTAGTTACAGAAGATTTGGCGAAAGAATAAAGTAATGCAGACAAAGATCCACACCAGATTTTAATTTTCATGGACCAATAATGAGCTGGGATTGTTACTGAATGTAACACAGGAGTTAAAAGCGGCAGTGGCGACGGAAAACAGACTGGTAGTCGTCACAAAGCAAGTACGGCAACATGCACAGTACAAACGTAGGCTGTAAGTGTTATTTGCACTGTGCAAAATTATTTTAATAAAAATACCAATTCAATAACTCTGTCAGTAATATCGTGTCTCTGCTTTGCATGACTTATAAGCCCCAATCAGAGAGCCAAACGTGTTTGTCTGCGTCATTTTAGTTTTTTTCTACCCGAATTTTCAAAATGAAATACGGGGTTGGCAGGGTTTTCAAACTTCTTTTAGGTCTCTGTTTTCGTATTTTAGTCTGGACGGGAGGTGCAAACGTGGCAAAAGGTCTACATTTTAAAATGAAAACATTAGTGTGGATGGAGCCTAAATGGGACCATAATTTACTAAATGAACATCATGCTGTGTTGAAGAAGACTTGAAACTAGCGACTGAGACCATAAACTCATCAGGAAAGTGTTTACTGGGGTAATAAATCAGCTGAGAATTTTCTCATAGACTTCTATACAATCACACTTCTTTCTGCAGCCGGTGGAGTCGCCCCCTGCTGGCTGCTAGAGAGAATGCAGGTTTAAGGCTCTTCTGCATTGGCTTCATTTTTCAGACCCAGAGGTTCATGCTTGACTGGTACTTTTCTATTTTTCACGAGAAAAGATTTAAAAGATGAAGTCTTAACTGGTTGGTTTGACAAACGCATGTCAGGTTAACTCTCCACTTCTGTTAAAGAGCAATGAACAGCGACTTCACTGAGCTTTTCTTTGGGATCAAATGGGGCTAGGTGATCCCCTGATTTTTCATCAAGTGCATTGAGCAGGTTAAAGTTTCCAAATATCCATTGATACACAGTCCTTTCTCATTCGAAGGTCATCAAATACCAGCCAATTTATATTTTAGCATCAAATCTACGCCGTACCCGGACGCACACCTCCCCATAAATGTAACTACAACATCGTGCCACGGCAGACTACAAGAACTGTGACTGGTCATCTGTGAAAGGACAAACAGGACTTTTGTTTGTGTCGCTTGTGAAACAAAAAGTCAATGTTTGCTTATTTAAAGTTTTAAGTTACACAGTGTGATGGACTTGTTTTACCCCAAACCACAATCTTTTCCTGAACCTAAACAAGCAGTTTTGATGCCTAAAACGAATCAATCTGCAACGTTTCACAACATTAACTACGTGTTAGAAAGGTGTCAGATTCCCATCCATCCCTCTTTTCATATCACATGCATTGAGAAGGGACATCCTTGTTTTCATAACATTTCTCCACAGTTGCATTTACATTACTAATTAGTGTAAAAGTGCAGCCTCACCTACACTTCTCACTTGTTGTGTACGTTGCAGTTTACTTAACAACTTTTTAAATTGGCTTATTTCTTCAGCCAACATGACAAATGTTTTGCAAACTGCTCCTTGTAACATCAACCACAGCTTTAAACAAAAAGCCAAGCAGTCTGATTAACAGGCTTGTTTTCCATATCTTTAAACCCAAAGTAAATCTAATCTAATATTTCACCTGGAGGTCCTTCCACTCTCTTAATGAGAGTTATTGGAAGCTTTAAACCGGGTCGCAGACCAATAGTGTTGTCAGTCTTTGTGCTAAGTGTAGGTTATATTTTCAGTTTAAAAGTGCTGTCTTGTTGTGTTCTCCTTCACCTGTGAAGCAGAAGAAAAACATGACCTTTAGTTTTGACAAAAAGTTAGAAATATTGTTTGAAATTAAATCTCAACCAGCCTTTACTTATTGAGTCCTTTATTTTTGTCGATACAAAGTGGGTTTGTCCTTCAGGTCATCTGGTTTCTTCATGCTGCGTCACTTTCTACTTGCACAGCGTTTTAAAGCCATCGGGAGTTTTGGTGACATAAATCACAGCCTGCACTTCTGGCTGTTCACCGTGGATGAGGAATTCATACGAACTTGATTTATTTGGCTTTTAGCTTATTGCATCATGGGTGGATGCCTTTTGTTTTTTTGCTTTAAATCTCTATGATCCAAACCCATGTCGCAGTAAGAGAGTCCACTCTGTCATTCACTAATCCACAGCTTAATATAACATAAATCATAATATTGGACTTTATTGCAGTTCCCTGACCTCTTGAGCGATGAAGAAAGGTCTGACCTTTATCAAATCTGTGTAGAGTGATTGTGTATTTACCATTTATTGAAGTTTATTCTCATGCCATCGGCTGTCATTTCAGTCTGTTAATGAGCAGGGAGAAGAACACTCATATATTCAAATCCAATTGTATAACTATTTTCTTATCCATACATATTTACTCACAAATTCGCTGTTTGCTTAGCTTAGTTTCTGTTGCTGATATGTTTAGCTGTGTGTTTTTGATGCGGTTTAGTTCACAATGATAACGCGGCAGATTTACCATCAAAAATCATAGTAAATTTAGAAACAATAGATCATTTTAATTTAAGACAGGAGTAGACTAAAGCAGGTTCTCATTTCTATTCAACTGTAGCTGGCAGATTTTAATCAGCTCGAGCTAGCCAGAGCCCTGTAGAGAGAGAGTCGCGTCAGCGGGGGTCCAAAATTTCGTCACATGGTTCATGGAGACCACAGATAGTTCCCGGAAGTCCTAGGCAGGCGATTCAAAATGAGAGAGAGAGACAGACAAAACGGCGATTTTAAGCGATTTCTGGTAATTTATACAATAAATGCGTTTATGTTACAATATTTGCACAGACACTGATACATGCAGATACATTACTATTTTTTTTAAAGGAGGACATATAGATTTGACAATAACAGCTACAATCACCTACCTTGTGGACATTTTTTGGCAAACCTTACATTGGAAAGTGTTGCAAACATGTTTAAAATTTAGATGAGATTTACCTTTCTAACATACCTTTTAGTAATCCCATGGTACCAGGGTTAACTGAGCTTACTGACTAATGTAATCTTTAGGACTTCAGATAGAACAGACAGGTGATTATAAATGATTGTCATGTATTAATTTAATAAATCTCCAATAAACTCAGATAACAGCATAATAAGTGGTTTGTGTCTGTGAACTGTCTGACAGAATAATTGAGTATGAATGTTTGGTTTCCCAGCTGACGTGGGGAGGAGGAAAAAATGGTTGAATCAGGTCAACTGGAGCAACCTTACAATCACTAAAGAGGCTAACAATAAAATATGTGAGGAACTTTTTCCACAAAGAAAGTACACATCCCTGGCTTAATGTTTGGTTTATTAAAAACATCACTGCAGATAATCTTCAGTCTCCACTGGACCCCTGTGATTCTTGTACTGAGAGAGGAAGAACAAGAGAAAGAGTTAGACAAACCTACACATCTGTAAAGATTCATCCAGGTCATGTTTATCCAAGAAAAGTTGAATTTGGAGCATCTGGACGTTTCAGAAGAAGCCCAGTTGCCCTCAGTTCAATCTTTCTTGTAAACGGCTACAGGTATTGCAGCTGATGTTGGCATCAGTTACTGTATAAGTGAATGTTTTTGTTTTTTCAAACAGTTCTCACACACAGGAACTTTGATGATGATGTGATATGAATTTGTACAAAGTAATTATGTAATCAGAGTAAACATATCCAGTAAGAATTGAGTGTTCATCAGTATTAATGTGGGTAAATAAACCTGAACTGTTGTGTGGAAAATAAGCTCATAAGCTAAAGAAAATATAACTTTTTAGGTGTGATTTCTTATAAATGGTATAATCATGTGTTGTTTTCTATCTCACCATGGTCCACTCAGTACTCTTTAGCATCACTGCTCCTCCACCTCACAGAGTCTACTGCTCTAATATAATTAATGTTTATTAGAGGTTTATCAGAGGAAGTGTTCTCTGAAGAGTCTTTAGAGGCTTCTTGAAGTTAGAGAGGGACGCCGTGGCTCTGATGGCGTGTGGTAGCTCGTCATGATGATTATTATATTAGACATTAAAATTTCTCTTCTTCCTGCAGGTGGTGTCGGTGTTGCGTCCGGAGGAGATGTTTGAGTGTGTGTTTACGTGCGGGACGGACTGCAAGGGGACGTCGCTTTATCCCTGCCTGCAGATCTTCGTCAACAACTCGGAGTCAAACTCCGTGGCCCTGCTGCACTTTGACGAGCAACAGCTGGTCCTCAACCCGAAGGTACGACAAACTGATTATTATTGCACATCATCAAGTGGCAGCTGCAGGAAAATACAATATCAACACCTGAAAAGTTCCATAATGAGATTTTACTTACTTTACCATTTTATACTATCCCACTTTTAACACTAGCAGACAGTTACTAGCTAGCAGTACAAACTAAAGTTCTTGTAAGAAGAAAGGTTTTGCAGAATATTTGTAAAAAATTGGAACAAATTTGACAGAACTTTCACTTTAAATGTTCGCTAAGCTGTGATATGTTTAGTATTCGCTGTGTCAAGTGTTGGAAAGTAGTTAAGTAAACTCACACAAGTACATATGTAGGTGTCACTTACACTGGAGACATGCCCATTTGTTTAAAATGTTCTGAAAAATATCAGCAACAAATGTTAAATAACAAACAAAAGGTTTATTTACATACTAGAGAAAACATGCAATACAACGTAAATATTGAAGAAACAAAGCTAAAAAAAAGCTACTGATTACTGAATTATAACTTTATGTTTTGAATTGTCACCTGTCACCTGATTTGTGAGTTTCCCTTTATATAAATAAATACATTTCCAACATAAATTGGTGCAGGAAGTTTAGTGTTTAATTCCCAAATTTTCAGCATTCGATATTTCTTCTTGTGAACCCGGTGTTGTGCTTTGTCTCGTGAGCTAAGTGAGTCGTCACAACCCTAACCTGAGCCCTTATGTCCACACCTGTTTTCAATACGAAGAGACGCCCTTGCTCAAGTAAAATTTTGACATGTACTTTCTTTGAGTATTTCCATTTTATACTTCTTTCTACTTCTACTCCACCACATCTCAGAGGGAATTATTACATTACATGTATTTGATAGCGTTACTTTGCAGACTCTTGACTAATAACACAAAAAGTAATCAACAAATAAAATATGATATAGTATTTTTAGATTACCAAAAAATGGGGGGTTACAAGCTGCCCAGAAGTATGTAAATGTTACGATGATTGAGTTAATGGATTTCCCAAAAAACATGGTATATTTTGGTTGATTAATTAATTTATTTATACATGTATACAGGTTCTGGGTCAGAGAAACATGGTGTTGAGCTGGTTACACTGGTTGAATAATTGCGCTTTGGGTTGATTAGTTCAGTGTGTGAATGGGAAATCAGATCAATCAGAAGTCAACAGTCTGATTTTAGAAAGATAAAAATGGAAACGTAGCGGCAATCTTGTGAATTCCATGCTGTTGTTTGGTGTGTGTGTGTGTGTGTGTGTGAGCGTCAGCTGAGTGTCAGTCGGGTTTTTGTATCGCAGCTGCCTGAAGTCATGAGCTGAACCGAAATAGATGGAGCGAGAATGAAGAGCTGAGACGCCATTAAGACCCTCAGTGTCTGAATGAAGGACTTGACAGTAAACACACCACAGCTGACGCCATGTGTGATCATATGTGTGTGTGTGTAGTCTCACTTTAAACGCCTGCACGATCAGAACTTTGGTCAAAAGTTTATGGACACGTCATGTTTTTGTCTGGGTTTGTTTTTCCTGGTTTGGTTTTGGCTTTTTAGTTCCAGTGAAGGGAAATCTTAATACTTTGTGGCAGCAGAATCCACTTCCCACATGAGCTACACACGTTTTTCATTGCTGCATGTAATTAGGGTTCTATCTTTTGTTTTTAAATCACTTAAAGCTGCACTTCTGGCTTCTTATTACTTGGAATGTACATTCTTCAAAAGTGTTCTTGTGTCATACCTCCATTTTTGAGTGTGTTGGCAACGTCCCAGTGCTCAAAGCGGCTCCAATAAAGAAATGGCTTCCCCAGTTTGGTGAGGAAGAACTTGACCTCAACCCCATCCAACACCTTAGGGATGAACTGGAGCACCGACTGTGCCCTAGTTTTACTTCTTCGAAATATTTTAGTCTCTTCCTGCTTTCTTTGTTTGATTTTAAAAACAGAACTACAGATAACAAATCATTAAAATCAAGCTTATTATTTGTTTTTAAATGTTATTCTTTCATATTCTTCACATTGTGTGGTTAAAATACAAGAACACTAGCTGTCCTATGGTAGCATCTTTTTAGGGTGTTTACAGCGTGCGTCCTTACACTAGTTTGAGGATTGTGAGCATTGTTCTTGCACATTTAGTTTGGGTGATCGCCTGCGCTCTGTGCTCCATCCGTAGAATCGAATCTACCGCTTCAAGTCAGGTTGGGCGTGATATTTAATTGAGCGACTCGTCGGCATCATTTACAGATTCTGTGTCACGGTTTGGAGGCTTTGTTGTTTTTGGTAAGAACCGCGTCATTTGTTCTGTTTCCTGTTTTACTTTGAAGCTGTTCTGTCCTTGGTGTCGTCTTGTTTTACTTCCTGTGTTCAGCTGATTGGTGTGGATCACCTGTCCCTCTCTCTGTTGTTAGTTCCATGTTTATTGTTTCACTACTGTTTCACCAGTGTGTCTCCTTGTGCTTCTGCAGACATCTCGTTGCCGGTCTTCCCTCTCGTGTTGCCCTGTGTTTTGTGGATGTCATATGGATTTATAGATTACTACCTGTCACATGTTGTCTGGTTTCAGACTGCCTCACTGTTCGCATGCGAGTTTTCACCTGTTTATTTAAGTAAACCTCACTAAATATACCTCCGTCTTGCAAATATCTGTATCTGGGCCCCAAAAACCCTGTTTCTGGTGTCAGCATAATGTTTACTTCACTTAATCTAAAAATATACTTATTTACATCTCGTATCTGAACTGTAAATTCCTATTTTAGCATGAAAACTAACAGATAGAAACAGCTGGAGATGGACATGTATTTAGTTATATTTCTGCAGTAAAAGCTGTTTAAGATTAAATTAAATCAACAGTTATTTGAAAGTGTTGATGCGATTTGTTTCCAGATGTATGATATTCAGGATGCAAATCCAGCCATCATTACATAAACTGTTATCGTCGCTGGTCAGAAACATGAGTTTGAACTGGACTTGATGGACTATATTTCATTGTCTCAGTTATACCTGAAGCAACACGTGACGCCCCCTGCGTGTTTTTAACGCTCTGAATGGGAATGAGTTTCTGCAGCCAGCCTGCAAAATCTGAACCCAGAGCGGCAGAGGCTGTCACAGCGGCACGTTAATGAACACGGTCTCAGAATGACATGTTCATCTATCACATGAACGTGCAGGTGTCCACATACTTTTGGCCGTGCGGTGTAGGGAGCACCCCTGATGCGAGAGACGGGGAGGAGGGGGAGATGGGCGGGACCTGAGGTGAAAGACAAAATAACAACACCAGCGGAGACGAGCACAGCCGGCGTCCGCGTGTCTCGGCGGTCCGTGGGACATCCGCCTCCTCCTAATCTTCCTCTTCTTCAGTGCACGTCTAGGTCATCGCCACGGCAACAGAGTAAATATAGAGGGGAGAGACGGCGCGTCATCGATGCCGCTCAGTCGCCATGGTGACCGCAACGGAGATGATGAGTAGAGCGAGAGAGAGCGAGAGACAAGTCACGCTTCATTCAGAAATCCTTTAATGTCTAATGGAGATAGAGAGAGAGGGTGAATATTAGGATTGATGTCACACTCTATCATGTGACCTTTAATATATAAACAATGGGAGAGAAACGAGGGAGGAGGGGAGTCACGCTTCACACAGAGGACCTGTGGAGCTCCGCCCCCTCCAAGGTCTGAATTTTGAGAATGAAAACATCATTAGCTTGTTGGCCTTCAGTGTCACACAAGCGTGTGTGTCTGTTAAATACCAACTAATACATGCAGATATGAACAGTAAAATGCACATGAAATTTGTCCTCTGCATTTAACCCATCCTAAGTAGAAGCAGTGGGCTGCCAGCATGCGGCACCCGGGGAGCATTCGGGGTTCAGGGCCTTGCTAAGGGGCACCTTCACCAATGGTCCATGGTGGACTTGAACTGGCGCCCCTCCAGATCCCAACCCAAGTGCCCACATACTGAGACAATGCATCCATGTTCGTGTTGTAAAAGTTTCTCCAATAACGCTTTTCTGACTTATGTTTGGGGTAAATACAATTAGGATTCTAATATTTGTCAGGACGCTCTAAAATATATCCCACCTGGAGATAAATATTAAGGCAAAGAACTACCCTCTTATGTTTAGAGCAAACACTTAAATAAATAAAGAGCTTTCCAAAATAATTTGTTTAAAAAAGATTTAAAACTGAGAAAAGCAACAAATACTACATGAAACCAAAGAATATTTGTGCCTGATAAATAATAATAAATGATCAAAATTGTTTCTGATTAATTATCGGTTGTTTCAGCACTAATAAACTATTAAAAACACTAATATTCCAACATTTTAGTTCCTTTTAAAGGTGAAACTTATACAAGTAATCCAAAACTACTACTTCAGAGTTATTCACACAAACAGAAATACTTATGCTGCAACAACTTTTACTACCTCCACAGTCACTACTACATCACCAACTACTAACTGGGACAGCAGTAAAAACACTAGCTACAGCTAATGATACTACATTACAAGTGGCAGATAGTAACTGAGTAGATTTACTCAAGTTCTGTACTTATGTGCAATTTTGAGTTACTTAATTTGAATATTTTCATTTCATGTTACTTTACACGTCCACTTCACTACATTTTGGAAGCCACTAATGTACATTTTCTTTACTCCACTCTTGGTTTTATTTGATAACTTTAGTAACTATAATACAAAATATAATCAACTAATACATTATTTTATATTATTATTGATGAAGCTACCCAGCAGTACTTAAAGTCATTAAAATTAATTCCATATAAACTCATGAACGCATTTAACAAATATACTCCAATAATATAATAGCATGGTGACCACATCTCTATTTGGTACTTTAAATTTCTTTAGACCGTTATGTACTTTTGTTTTTACCTGTTACAGAGTATATTTATGCAGTGGTATTATTACTTTTACATAAGATTAAATAAGCCCCTATGAAACAAATGAAAACAGTTTCCTCTGGTCAAACTCTGGTGACCTTTTACCTTCATCTGACAGACAGACAGTAGAACAGCTGACTGCAAGACAGATGAAGAGAGAGAGACCTGGAGTTAATTGGTGTTGTGTCTATAGGGGGCGATTAGTTAATGGAGCCGCCTGTGGACCAGATGACTGACATGACATTAAGATCAACAGCAGCAGGAAAGACACTCTATGTGTTAAAGGGTTATTCCCCTTTAACTTGGCTCTTATTTTCATAGTTTTGTTCTCCATTTCCATCGGCGATAATTACTCTGTACTCGTGTTAACAGCTGATGTCTGGGAAACAAACCAAGAGGTCAGACATGTTTATTTAGAAGAGGAAACAAAGACAAACGTTACAGTTTTTACCCACAATGTCCATCGTAAACATCCTTTACATTTATATTTATACTTAGAGTTAACAAAAAAGTGCAATCAGTACAAGAGAATTGTAAGGGGATAGAAGAAGAAGGGCACA
Organism: Lepomis macrochirus; assembly: GCA_024633595.2. Taxonomy (NCBI): domain Eukaryota; kingdom Metazoa; phylum Chordata; class Actinopteri; order Centrarchiformes; family Centrarchidae; genus Lepomis; species Lepomis macrochirus. Next base: position 21,973,303 of record JALXJV020000024.1, read on the forward strand.
GGAAGTGCATGTTAGAGGTTAGGGCAGTGTTCTCGGAAGAGATGAGTTTTTCAGAGTTACTTAAAGTTAGAGAGCGACGCCCCTGCTCGGATGGCGTGTGGTAGCTCATTCTACGATTGTGGTGTCACAGATGTTTGCAGATCAACTTTACTCCTTGTACAACTATAGCTGGGTTCACACGGTTTTCCTGTTCAATTAAAAGAGAATTTTTAAAAAAATGTAAATGAAAATGTAAATAATTAAACAGAAATAATTTAAATTTCAAATAGAAATAAACAATAAATAATACAATAGGATACATTAAAAAAGAAAAAGAAAACAGGATGTTAAAATAATTAATAAATTAAGATTTTGAAGAATTTTTTTTACAAATATACATGAAATATAAAATAGATCAATTTCAAAATAGAAATAAATAATAAAAAGGATTCATTGAAAAAAGACAAACACAGGATATTTAAAATAAAAGAAAATTTAAATTAAATTTAAATAATTAAAATTTCAAAATAGAAATAAAAAATAGGATAAATTAAAAAATAAAAGCTTTATAAAAATTTTTAAAATAAGATTCAGAACAAGAAAAAACATAAAAAATATATAAATAATTAATAATAACAATGCACTATATTAAAAGATAAGTTTGGAATAAACAGCCATTAAAACAGAGTTGTAAAGTCACAGACAGGATCTTGTGCTCTTGTTTTTAATTAAATACATTGAAACTTTTTTCTTACACCAGGTTAACCCACCACATTGTCGATCTGAGGCCGCTCCAGATGCTTATTATATTATATCTTATAGTGCAGGGACTTTTAAAGTCTAAGACTGTGGGCCTCCTCTTTGCTTGCATAGTTTTGCTCAATTCCTGGATGCCTAAATGGTCATGAGTATGTTATTTAATCCCATCCCTAGTGTCCTTCTGATGAGAAAATAAACTGAGCTGTACAATTATTTGGATTTGTACGACACTGAGGGGCTCTGTGGAAGCCGTAATAAAAACACAATAACTATCTGTTTGCCATTAACTTGAGCATACAGAGACGCAGGCGCTGGGATCATAATTTAAAAAACTATGAAAGTCTTTTAATAAACGGCATATTACCAGAAAGTCTCTTTAGAGACAGGTGGGTCTGAGCAGAGGAGACACATCGATGCGTCAGTTTGATAACCTCTCAGAAAGGTATTGTGGGAGACACACACACACACAGTAACACACACCTGCTGAACCATCTCTGGTTTATTGGGGTCGGGAGTTCATTTCATTTCTGTAAGAACAAAAATGAACTGTGGAGAGACGAGAAAGAAAAAAAATAAATGGACCACCAGAGTTTTCAACACACGGCTGGGCTGCTTTAAGGTGTGTGTGTGTGTGTGCATGTTTTGTGTGTCAGACATCCATCCAGCGTCCTCACACTCTGCTGGTCACTAAACACGAACAGATAAGCTTGTGACCAGATAACAACTAAAACCTGCTGCTGTAATTAAAATGTGGCAAACACATCAAACGAATGTGTGTATATGTACATTTATGTGTGTGTGTGTTCATGCATGCAGTTCGTCAATAAAGCACCATGTTCATTGGAATCAGTAGGTGTGAAAACAGATATTCAGAGCTTCTGACTGGACATGCTGTCTGTTTCTGTTTTGTCTCATTTGGATCTGTGAAGGTGACATTAAAACTCTTTTATTTAGCTCTTTAAGGTCAGTTATTTGAAAATTGGGAAACAGCGGTACATGTTTATATCTCCTGTCAAACCTTATTTTGGTAGTTTTGTCAGGCACAATAACTGCAAACCGTTGTCGTTTTAGGAATCAAAACTCTTACTGTCTCAAGCAAAAAGGAGGAAATTTGCTAAAGAATAGAAAGGCACTGTGGTGCACAGCGTGTAGAAGTACAACTCCTTCACCACTCATCGCAAGCTTTGGATGCTTGGTCAAGACCCCTTGGCATTGCTTTTTAATGTCCCTTTAGCGTCAATAGCATAAATATGCAACACCAGGTGAGACTGTCAACATAAAACTTGTGGTAAACGTTGTGAAATGTCGCAATTTGGTCAGGTTTGTGCACCAAAACTACTTGGTTAGGTTTAGACACCAAAACTACCTGGTTAGGTTTAGACACCAAAACTACTTGGTTAGGTTTGGGCACCAAAACTACCTGGTTAGGTTTAGACACCAAAACTACCTGGTTAGGTTTAGACACCAAAACTACTTGGTTAGGTTTGGGCACCAAAACTACCTGGTTAGGTTTAGACACCAAAACTACCTGGTTAGGTTTAGACACCAAAACTACTTGGTTAGGTTTCGGCACCAAAACCCACTTGGTTAGGTTTAGACACCAAAACCACTTGGTTAGGTTTAGACACCAAAACTACTTGGTTAGGTTTAGACACCAAAACTACCTGGTTAGGTTTAGACACCAAAACTACTTGGTTAGGTTTAGACACCCAAACTACTTGGTTAGGTTTCGGCACCAAAACCCTCTTGGTTAGGTTTAGACACCAAAACTACCTGGTTATGTTTAGACACCAAAACTACTTGGTTAGGTTTAGACACCAAAACTACTTGGTTAGGTTTAGACACCAAAACTACCTGGTTAGGTTTAGACACCAAAACTACCTGGTTAGGTTTAGACACCAAAACTACTTGGTTAGGTTTAGACACCAAAACTACCTGGTTATGTTTAGACACCAAAACTACTTGGTTAGGTTTAGACACCAAAACTACCTGGTTAGGTTTAGACACCCAAACTACCTGGTTAGGTTTAGACACCAAAACTACTTGGTTATGTTTAGACACCAAAACTACCTGGTTAGGTTTGGGCACCAAAACCCACTTGGTTAGGTTCAGACACCAAAACCACTTGGTTAGGTTCAGACACCAAAACTACCTGGTTAGGTTTAGACACCAAAACTACTTGGTTAGGTTTAGACACCAAACCTACTTGGTTAGGTTTGGGCACTAAAACTACTTGGTTAGGTTTAGACACCCAAACTACTTGGTTAGGTTTAGACACCAAAACTACCTGGTTATGTTTAGACACCCAAACTACTTGGTTAGGTTTAGACACCAAAACTACTTGGTTAGGTTTAGACACCAAAACTACTTGGTTAGGTTTAGACACCAACAGTACTTGGTTATGTTTAGACACCAAAACCACTTGGTTAGGTTTAGACACCAAAACTACTTGGTTAGGTTTAGACACCAACAGTACTTGGTTATGTTTAGACACCAAAACCACTTGGTTAGGTTTGGGCACTAAAACTACTTGGTTAGGTTTAGACACCAAACCTACCTGGTTATGTTTAGACACCAAAACTACTTGGTTAGGTTTAGACACCAAAACTACTTGGTTAGGTTTAGACACCAAAACTACTTGGTTAGGTTTAGACACCAAAACTACTTGGTTAGGTTTAGACACCAAAACTACTTGGTTAGGTTTAGACACCAACAGTACTTGGTTATGTTTAGACACCAAAACCACTTGGTTAGGTTTGGGCACTAAAACTACTTGGTTAGGTTTAGACACCCAAACTACTTGGTTAGGTTTAGACACCAAAACTACCTGGTTATGTTTAGACACCCAAACTACTTGGTTAGGTTTAGACACCAAAACCACTTGGTTAGGTTCAGGCACCAAAACCACTTTGTTAAGCTTTGGGCACCAAAACTACTTGTTAAGTACAGGCACCAAAACCACTTGGTTAGGTTCAGGCACCAAATGTACCATGGACCCTGCATCCATCTGTGTCAACTTGTCGTGACAACAGGTTGTACGGTTGTGATCAAAACTCTCATCCCATAAAAGCAGATAATCTGTGATGTTATAAAAAGATACCACTAACAGACAAGGTCATAGTACATCGTTTCCAGTCACATGGTGTCATTCAGCTGGGGAATAAAACGGAAAATTACATTTTTCATTCATTTCATTCAATCATAATTCTAATTACAACTGACTCAGTAGGTTTATAGGCTGAGATCTGTGAACACACAATGTTGCTGAAAAATACCATTACATTGTACTTTTCATTCTGTTGTCTGTTACGTTTGTTCCATTCACACTATGATTTACTTTTGTCTCCTGCCTATTTATAGATATGTATATACTTCTATATATTATTTGATCTTTATTTGATCTTTACAGCCACTAAGCTCTGTGCAGCATTAAAGGGTGGCTATCCAATGTCATCGTACTTGTGCAGTGACACCAAAGTCATTCAGTCAACAAAGTGTTTAGTCAGATGATCAGACAGGTCGGAAACTAAGCGACAGATTATCCAGATTATTTCAAAGGCTTTATTTGGAGGTCAAAATGAAAGTGAGCACCTGTCAGCGAAGGTACTTTCAGACAGAGGGGAAGCTGCTGCTGCTGCTTGTGTGCGCGCACAACATTTTGCTGCTGCCGTCGCAGCTGATGATGGTTGAATTTTTGGTTCAACTTGTTAACAATATTTTCACACTGCCTTTTTATATTTTAAAAAGCCTCAAAATAAACTGCAGGTTATCAGCAGGTAGCAGAGTTTGAATTTGCAGACAAAGCATAAGCAAATTATGAAATCCTACTTTGACAACATGTCAAAACATTTGTTAGCAAAAGGCTAGTTAACAGCAGATATCTTAGATTTTAGCTAAATTCCCAACAGCACTGACGGATAGCTGACTTCAAAAAGTCATCAGACTGCAGCAGCAAAACAAGCCGGATGTGTGCATCACTTAGAAGTGTCCCCTGGAAACAAGTTTGTTGTATTTCCTTAATGTGTTGTAATTTATTTGGTCTCTTAAGGGCCACTGTGGTTTTAGGGCTACAGCCTGATTATAATTTAAACTACGAAGAAAATAGTCATCTGCTTTTAGCGATCAGTTAGACAGACCTGAGGTTTCCACTGTAAACAATATTAACAATATTATTAACAATGATTGTTTATAAAACTGTAGAGCTGTAGATTAAACATTATTTCCTCTAGATTAAAAATAATTTTTCATGACAGATGAATCAAGAAGACCGCTTGTTTGTTTGTTTGTTTTACTGTATATAAACTTAACATTAAATGTGATGGGAGGAAAAGTTGCTTCTACTCTCTGAGAGCCGGGTTGCAGTTTATTGCTCTGCGTTCACAGTGTTCCCCTGGCTTTCCATCAAATATAGACATCGATGCTTTCACACACACACTCTCTACACTCGCTTCAGGATGCTGTCATTAGGTGCGGGCAGAAAAGCACTCTGGGAAAAGAGCCGACCTGAGTGTGTGTTGCGTGTGTGTGTGTATGTGTGTGTGTGTGTGTGTGTGTGTGTGAAAGCAGTGAGTTATGTCTATATTCCCAGACAGCACATGCACATAATACTAATGTAGCCAGTCTTGCTCGGCTTGGCACATTAAACTAGAAATGGATTGAATTGTGTGTGTGTGTGTGTGTGTGTGTGTGTGTGCGCGTGTGTGTGTGTGTGTGTGTGTATCCATCACACAATATATTTCATAAGTGCGGAAGTCTTAACAACAAACTAAAGCTGCTTTGGCTTTGGAGGAGATCTGCAATATCTCAACACACACAGATGTTGGCTTTCTGATGGGGATTACTCTCCAGCTTGTTGCGCTGCAGAGGCCTTCTGATTCTGTAGAAACACCAGCGTCTTATCTTTGGCAAGTGCTTCTTTTTTTTTAAATTACCAAACGTGATGGTTTGTCAGAGAGATAAATTCTGCATTTTGAAGTCTTTGTTGGTGACATCAGGTGCAACAACAAAGATGTTTTATTTTAACGCTTACTCTTTGAGGAAAAATGAACTTGGAGCTTCCGTACTCGAAGTGACTAAGTAATAATAATAATAATAATAATAATAATAATGATAATAATAATAATAATTGTGTTGGTTATCACCGCATATTTGTGCTGAATCTGAATCTACTGAGTGTAATAAAATATTAACGACTCGTTCATAAAATAAATACTTCAAATCATCATTCAAATCATCACCGTTGATGAACCCCACAAAGGATATTAGAGCGTTTAAAAGCATTATTTGGAGGTGCATGCAGAACTCTGCATAACACCATAACATGCGGAGACATGGCTGGTAGCAGTTTGCCCGCTTGAAACACATTTCTGAGGACCTCTCTCCATTTTTCTAAGATCAGTGGCCGCCAGGTTCATGTGACTGGTTTAGTTTCTGGTTTGGAACCCAGACGTCTTGTTTATTACAGCCACCTGTAACGTCAACTACTCAACTGACGTAGCTACGCTCGCCGTAGCCTGGTTTATTCGGCTCCAAACCAGCTGATGGAAACGCACATATTTCACAACTTCTTCTTTTTTTTTCCTTTTGTGACATTTCAAAGGTACGCTTAAAATTCGCGTGACAATTAGATGAAAACATGGCTACTGAAACTGAAACTATTAATCGTTAGTAGCTCTAAACTCATGAAGTACATGTCGTTTTAACCTAATTATCATTACATCAGCAGAAGAACACTTTCTCATGTCCAGGTTTTAGTGGAAAAGCACATACAAAGTGCGTGTCAGACTGAAATTGGAGAGCTAGAAATGTTCAGGAGAAGTGATCACAGGTACTGATCAACACCTGCAGATTCACGGAGACAAGCAGCAGAAGAAATCTCACTCGTTCCATCTGTAAAGAAGATTGATTTGATTCACTTCCTTCCACTTCCTGTTATTTAAAGACCACTGAAACATGTGTTTTGAGCTCTAAAATGGTGACGTGGCTTCTGAATAGAGGCCGCGAGAGCAACGTGAACACAGTATGACAGGAAGGAAGCGAGGAGATGAAGGCAGGTGGGTGGTTTCGCTCAGCCAATTACTTGCTGAGTAATTTCCTCATTTATGACTTAATTATGTTGTGAATGTAAATGACAGGAGTGGCGGGGAACCAGAGGGCAGCGCTGCTCTGCTGACGGGGCTGACTGACGTCTCTTACCTCTAACTTTCACATTTTAATATTAACAATGAACTCTGATCCCAAACTAATCATTTTTAACAAGTCAGACATAATGTTTGTTATTTTTTGTCTTCTTCCTGTTCGTGCTTTATGGGGACATTTGGACCTCATTGGTTTAGAAATACAGCAACAAAAACACAACAAATCAGCTGAAAAGGTCAGCAGAAAGAGCTATTAATTTGTGAAAGCATGCGTTTCTTCAGGAAGAAACAGCCAAAAAAACACTTGATGTAATCACTGAGCAATGACGACATCAATAACAATGTGTGTGTGTGTCTGTGTGTGTGTGCTGCTAACTTAAACTAATTAAGCTTAATGAGGCAGATCCTCTGGAGCGCCAGGACGTCAGGTTGGCCCGTCGGTAACTCCCTGCCCAGCCAGGAGCATCTGTCTCACTCTGCTTCAGTCTCTATTCAAACTGTACTCTTAAAACAACAATCGGTGACACCAGGAGGACGGAGGGCCTGTCCTGTGTCGAGTGTAAAGGGATAGAAATGCCTTTAAAACAAATGTCTGGAATCTGGAAAATGTCCTTAAAGTATTAAAGCAGTAAAATGTCCCTGTCGTACTATTATATCTCCTCAGATGCTTCTTCCTCCTCATTAATGCAAAGCAGGATGTTGCTGCTGTAGTTGTTGATCTGGAGCCGTATTACAGAAAGTTCCTATCTTAAGTCTTAAGTTAAGACAGGAGGAGTCTAAGATAAGATTTTTCTCAATTTGGTATTACAGAAGCAAATCCTAACTAAAGTTAGGGAAGAAATATTGATTTAGGAACTGTAAATCTGTAATGGCCTTTTTCTTAAATCAGTTCCTAACCTTTATTATCATGGTTACCAAGCAGTTAGGATAGGATCTGCCGGTTAGGAAGTTTCTGTAATAGGCTACGACCTGGAGCTCATTCTGGACCTCCATTAAATCGATTGTTGATTTGTTTGTTAGGATTCTGCCATCACAGTTACACAGAGCCCAAAGTGACTCCTTCACAACCAGCAATCTAAAGCTCAACGTCATCAACAAGCATCACAGTCATTACAGTCATTCAGAGGAAAAGCAGCAAATCTTCCCGAGAGAAGATGAAACCATCAGATGTTTTTACATTAAAATGATTTTAACCATCAAAACAGTTGCAAATTACTTCCCTGCTAATGGACTAATTGATCGAATATAATAAGTAGTTTTGCACTGACATAAACTTGTTGCAGGAAACAGTCAAAATGCTCATATGGGTCATTTTGAAAAGGCAATGAATTTTTAATCTTTGGTTCAGAGGCCTCGTTAGGAAGTGATTTTCTCTGGCTCTAGATGGTAGTTTCCTTTTATCCAGTCAGGTAGCAGGACAAACACACGCTCATCTGCTTAAATTCATCCGCCCTCGTGTTAATCTGTTTAGCCGTGTGCAGAGATGGAGTCAGACAGAAAGGCAACAGCGGGTCACTGAAGACAAAACACACACACACACACAGGTCCTGATTATCTATTTAAATTCATAATGAGGTTGTATGACAGCAGCACGCCTTCCTCTGATAATGTCAGCAGACAGTCTGGATGGTTAATATGTTCATGTTTTTAGACTTTAGTCTCTGGATTAATGCATTTTCTCAGAAACTGTTTTCAGTGAAGGCAGACACAGATTGCTGCTCTCATGTACTGATACCAACATGCAGTCTTTAGCTGGAGCGCTTTCACTTTCATATATATAATTACTTATAACTTGATGTCTTAGATGGTTGGTTGATGTCGGTCCGTGGCTTGACAGGGTTTTATTAAATAACTTTTGCTCCAGTCGGCGACCTTTAGATTATGTCTGGAGACCCGTCACACTACAGGATCATTGGGGCCGATAATCTGTAAAGACTAGTCTCGGCTCGAGGATTGATTGTCGGGGAATCAGACCCAATATCTACCCAATCATCATAAGTCCAGCGCGTAGAGCACATGAGCTAACGTACAGCATAAAAATATAAACTCTGGCTGGAAATAAGTTTTCTTCTTTTTAGCACACACAAAAATTTGAGTGGATCACATTGAGCACCAACGCCCCCGGTACCAGGGGCAGCACAGGATTTTCGCGTAAAATGCAAATGGGAAAATCATGTATTGAACAGCTGTTTTTATGCACATATAGCCTGTTTATAAGAGCAGTTACAAAACATTACTTTAGCGTAGGGTGACCAGACGTCCCCGGTTTTAGTGGCCTGTCCCCGTCTGGAGCTGACCCTGGAAATGTCCCCGGTTTTAACTGTTAAACTGACTGTTTAAGGTGTTAACAGACCTGAAATCAGATTTTACGTGGACAGAAACAATTGGACAGCAGAGCACACAGGTGTCATGCCAAAAAGTGATTTGTTCGCAGAAAACCGATTCAAATCAGCTGATTTGTTTCTAAAAATATCTCCATGCGCCATCTTGATTTTTTGTGCAGTACCCGGGAGCTGCGTCTCTTGCCTTTTTCTGGGTGGAGAAGCGCTGCTTTGGAACAGATGGTCTTTATCGCGGTCTGGTTGCCGACCTGTAGTTAGGGCTGGGTATCGTTCAAAGATTTTCGATATCGATACCGGTATCGATACCTCAACTTCGATACCAGTTCCTGAACGATACCTTTTTCGATACCAATTTTATTGGTATAAAATTTGTATATTTTCCCAACATACGGAGAACCATTGTTGTTTGTATAAAGTAACTTAATTATCACTTTACTATCATTAATAGTTTATTTTAATAATTGTTCCTTTGAAAAATGCTGCTGCTTGTCAGAACCAAGACATATTTTCAATGTAACATTGGCCTATATTGTGTTTTTGTTGTTTTTATTCCTCTTTCTTTAGTTTTTATAATGTCATTTCATTTTTTGTTAATTATATATTTTTTTATTGTTTATATGTGAATTTGTGAACATTGCAGCCTAAACATTCATGGCAAGAGGCCTGAGAGAGAGAGAGAGAGAGAGAAATCACTCATGGAAACAAGTTTCTGCCACTACACATCAAAGTTTCCTCACTAGAGGAAGAGGTGGACAACGATCACAATAGAAAGGAAACTCAGCCGCGCGTCTTTAAACTATCTGCAGCAAAGTCCCAGACATCAGCCCAAATATCGCTACGTGATGTCACCATTATCTTCCGCCGGCTGCACATACAGGTCCATGTGCGGCGGTGGCGTCACTTAACTGATCCTTCAGAAACACTTGGAAAAATGTAGCGTGTGCTGATAGCTACCTTGGTACTCTGTCAATAAAAGAGCTTTGATTTGATTCAGAAAACAGCGACGCTGCCACCAAGCTACTGAGAAATGCAGTTAAACTAGTAACGGTGCTACTTGTAGCGACGCTGCTGCCCAGACGCCGCTCGTACGGTGGGCGTGTTGAAGCAGCTCGGTGGCAGCAGGGCGCTGAGACGATGATGCACCGGCTCTGTCTTGTTGCAGCAAAGACGGAGCGACTTTCTGCTCTGAAGTTTATTCCACGCACAGTCAAAGGCTTCACCAGGTTTGTCGTGTCGCCGCTCTTAGCAGCAATTATTTTATGTCGCAAATATTGCATCGCGCGCTGTTGCATCAAGCCACACTTTTGATTTTCTCCACGTCTTTTACATCCACGAGCCACGTCTCTGTGCGTAACCGGCGTGAGCTAGTGTTTACATCACCACAGCCAATTACAATCACTTTTAGATGTGGGCAAGAATGGTGCATGCTGATTGGCTCATTGGCGTTTACAAGAACCTTTAGGTATCGAACTTTGGTACCGAAAGACAAGACATTTTTTGATACTCGGTGGTATTGAAGCAATTCGGTCGGTGCCTAAAAAGTATTGAACTCGATACCCAGCCCTACCTGTAGTAGCTACACAGACATCCAATACACCAAATGATTTGTGTGCTCAAAACGAAGAGAGCTGTTGTGGAAGTATGGGAGTTCATTTGGTCATAGGAATGTTGATGAATATTCACTGTTTTTAATCGATATTTCAATGTTTTGGAAGATTTATGTTATTTGGAATGTGGTCGTATGGAGAGACATAGTGTTTTGAAGAAAACTCCCAATAAAAGTGAACATATAAACAGTAAATATGGCCAAAACATGGACATTCACCTGGTATATTTTGGAAAAACTGTCTAATAACTGTTGTATATCAGTCTCTTTTCATCAAATTTACAGTTACAGTTGTATTCCAGGTATATTAGAAGCTATTCTGTTACATTATAATCAACAGGATGATGGTTTTGATGGTGATATTGCTATTAAAATATAGACTTTATACCATGAAAATATCCTTTTTTCCTTATTGCATCTCCATTTACTCTTTAATAGCAAAATAAATAGGTTAATTTAGTTTATTCAGTTGATTCATATTCTTTAGCTCTGACCTGTCAAAGGAGACCAGAATTATTAGGAATAATTAGGAAATAGGGGCAAATAGCTGGTAGTTACCTACAGCTTGTGACTGGCTAGTGTTAGCATACCTTTAGTTGCTCGTATGTTCACGGTTTGCTTGCTTTCTACCCCTTTCACGTCAGAAAGATTCTGGCACCTCATATTTCATGAAAAGGACATGGAGTTTTTTTGTATACTGACATGATTGTCCTCTTTCTCACTCTGCTGCTCCTGAGCTTCCGGCAGCACAAAGTTCCCTTCTTTATTACCGAGCTATCAAAGAACTTCTCTCCTTGACTGATCCAATCAGGACGAGCTGTGTTTGCGCTGTCGGGCCTGTCAGGAAGTGATTGATGCTCGTGCACTCGCACTTAATTGTTTGTGTGTGTGTTGTGTCACATCCGTGTTGTTTTGGTCGTATTTGGTTTGAGGGACTGGAGAAAAGTTTGAAATCATAAGCTTTGGATTTAAAGTGTCCAAAATCTATTTATGATTCTGACCGTTTGGGCTTAAAGATTCAGAAAGGGACCAACATGATAAAACATTTCGCCAGGTAGAGACACTTTTTATAAATGTTTTTTTATGTCTTAGATATTTTTCGGTTTCTGTGCTTAATGGTTTTGGATAGTGTAATTTCCTGTTTTATTTTGTTAAACCCTTTTTCTCGTGGTTGTGTTTACTTCCTGTCTCTGTGTTTTCACGTTCTCTGTGTTGTTTATACATCCGTTCTGTTTCCTGTTTTAGTTTGCTACCTACTTCTCTTCTGTCCCTTGTTATCACCTCCCTCCTTGTGTATTTAGGTGATTGTCTTCCCAAAGTCTGTTGTCGGCTCGTCTTCGGCTCGTCTTCGCTCGTCTTCGCTCTTGTTGAGTGTTCAGGCCTTTACCCCTGTGTTTTCTACCCAACGATCTGGATTTCTTTAAGGATTTATGGACTTCGGATTATATGTGTGTGTTTTTGACTTTTTGCCTTCCTCCACACCACATAAGCCTGTTCACCTGTTTTTTAATTATTAAATACACCAAGATTTGTATCTGCTCTGCCAAGTGTTCTTGCATTTAGGTCTAAATCCCTTTTGTTTTCTTGTGTTGGCGCTCTGCTACTGTGACACGCTAACTTTTATCCTACTTACCGTTTGTTATGTTGAAACACTCTAAATAATATTACTGAGATATTTATGAACAATCTCACCACAGTGACAGTTCAGTTGCTGATCTGGAGCCTTTGGTCATATCTTCATCAGCAGGCCTAGTTTTCTAAGCAATAGCTATAAATGTTGTAATGTATTGCATTAGATTATTGTTGTACTGTATGTTTATAGCATCTGTCCCTATCAAATAAACATTATATATGTTTATTAAAAGGCTCTCAGAAAAAAAATGGAAATTTAATTGTATGTACTTTCATGATTCTACATCTGAGGAAGATAGTGTGATATGGTCGAAAGCTCCAGAACAGCTAGTAAATGCACCTTGTGGTGGGATTGTTTTGTCAACCAGCATGCGCTTGCTTAGAATAACTGATTTTAAATGGACAAAACTTTAAGACATCAACACATTACAACATGTAAATACCACGGGTGGTGACACAATGTCATCATGTCTTCTGTTATTTCAGCCGTTTCAACAAGAGAAGGATCAGCAAACCTAATCCGAAAAAAACGCTTCAAATGCATCCGTGCGTCCCTGCTTTGAATATCAAAAACCCTGAAATAACGCCGACACCTGAGAGCAGAATTTAAATGAGTTTAGATTTGGTGGAAACCTTTTGTGTGTGTGTGTGTGTGTTCAGACTGTTACTTCATCCTGAGCCGGCGTGTTCGTCCTGCAGGCCGTCGCTTCATAAAAAAAGAAGCCCTCCACATGTCAACGCACACACACACACTGATCCCATTTAGGCCATTTATTAGGGACCAAAACACACACACACACGCACGTAATTGTCACCTCCACCTGTTGGCATGGCAACCGCAATCACCCGGCAGGGCGACCCATTTGTGGCGTCATCGGGGCGAGGCGTGTTTGATTGGCTGTGTGATGAATGGTGCTGAGGGTGAATGGCTGCGTAGCTGAGCGGAGTAGTAAGCTGACAATCACCTGAAACACAGGGAGAGAGATGGTCACTCAACCTGCACTCAGCATGGCGAGATGTAATCAGACATAAAAACAAATCCAGATCTGATCTGATGAGCTTAAAGTACCAAGGTTGTCACTTTTATTGCTTAAAGGTCCAGTGTGTAATATTTAGTAGAATCTATTGATTGAAATGCAATATAATATCCATAACTATGTTTTCAGTGGTGTATAAAGACCTTAAATAATAAGCCGTTATGTTTTTATTACCTTAGAATGAGACATTTCTATCTACATACACTGCAGGTCCTCTTACATGGAAGTCGGCATGTTGCACCGCCATGTTTCTAAAGTAGCCCAAACGGACAAACTGCGCTACAGAGCCACAGTTTCGGCACTACGCTGGATACCTAAGAAGAAGAAGAAGACAAAGGTTTATTAGAAGTATGAAAATAAGTGAAATTTGAGCCGTCAGAACGTGTCGGCCACCGTAGCTTCTCCTGCACGCTTGCAAAGGGAGGGGTGAGCGGCGACTGAAGGTGCATTCATGTGGTGTCGGATAATCACAACCTTTTTTTCCTCCTTAAAACTTTATTGCAAAAAGAGCAATAAAGTGTACATGGGACATAAAGAAGTAAACAAAACTTTACTAAATCAGGTATTGCATTTACATATTTTACAAACATATAATCTGTGATATGGTGAACTAGATGTCTGCATGTTGTTTTTATGCTCTGATAATGTTAATCCGACAATCTTTGTAGTGGCATCCTTGTCGATTCCACATTCAGTCTTAAGAGCACACTGAAGTCGGAAGAACGACTTCACAACTCCAGAAAAGGGACAATCCGAGGAGCATGTGAAGGCACCATGATTCATGCCACTGGTTGTAATTCACAACCGTCACCACTAGATGCCACTAAAACTTACACACCGCAACTTTAAACCAAGCAGTGGAAGCTGTGGTGTCGTGATATGGGAGAATATTGTACATGTATATGGACAGATTTCTCACTTAATGTTCTCTATGGAGACACCTGGGAGTGTATTATACCTTTAGACTTCATACCACTGCCACTTACCAAGGGAACAAGGAGAGGGACATGCGGAACAATATAGCATCGGGACGCTTTGTCAAAACCACATTATTCTTTCCAGACGGGCATTGTGCAGTCAGGCTAATTACCACCTTTTCTGTGGTGTTTTTATTCAACGTGTTATTAATGTTTCAGATGCTGTAGATGTACTTTCCCTGTTTGTGTTTATCTCCTTACCTAAAAATAGAAGCTGCATTTACAGTGTTAAAGTAGAAAAGCAGCTGTGGGTGTTCAGATCACATGCAGCCTCACTCACTAATGGACACGATGCCCCTTTTTTGAATTCAGCCTATTTTTACGGTGGTTTTGGACTATTTAAAGTGAAGAACATACAGTACATTATTTTCTGCTACATTCATGTGATATGGCAAGTTATGTTTGGCAGCTTTTCCAAACATTTAGCTCAGGTGAATGCAGGAAGTCACGTCAGGATACTGAGGCGGAAAATGTATGTATGTGTGTTAAAAATGACAATAATTTGTCTAGTAGTGAAATATGAGGCTATTCTTAGGCACAGAGCCGCTAAATGCTAACAACGGGGTGCTAACATGCATATATTTTGCAGGTATAATACAACAACTCCTCCAAATTTAAAAAACAAAATATGTTGTCTAGCCTCTAGAGCAACACAGAGGCATCTTCACTGTTAAAAATAAATCTGTTTTATGATGGGACGTTGTGGTTTGAGTTGAAATGAGTCTGAATCTTACGATTAGGCGGCAGTTGTCATCATGGTTACAATGATGAACACGTAGTTTGTGCGTCACATGATTGAGTCTTTGTTGGACACTTCTAATCCACCACTGAAAATCATCCCCAACGAGAATGTAACTATACCAGAAATTTAGTCAGTGGACATAAAGTTGTTACTGTGATGTAGAGACAGAGCTCGGTTAAAACTTTATGGATGAAAGATCCTTTTGTTACAGATTAATAACTCACCGCTCTGAAACTCTTGCTCCAGTCCATGTTGCCAAGCTGGTCGGCAACACGTACAGCTGAACCCGAGCTGTTTACAGGCTTCTCGCTGACCCGCCCTACTCTGCTTCTGATTGGCTAGTAGTCCTTAACTAGGAACTGAGCATGCGCAACTCCCAACAAAGATCATTTAGAGACAAGATGTATCACTCCGTAGCTAAAACGAAGCCTTCAACACAGGGTGAAAAGAGGAGCTGCAGCAATGTGCAGTATGCAAAAACATATGGTGTTTTTTGAAAACCATGTAAACCTGTTCTGGTACAACCCCTAAATAGGATTCTGAACCTGAAAATGAGCATAATAACACCTCTTTAATAAAAAACATTTGCATATTAAAAAAGAACAACTAACAGCTGTGAAAGCTGTGAGAGGATGTCCAGGACAGATGAGATGTGGTTTGATGTGAATATATTCATAAGTAAGCAAGTTATTGAAATTAAACCTTGAAATGTACATATTTAATTAACTAATTAATTAATTTTCTTTTCTTTTTTTTACAAACCCACATGTGTGAAATGTTTAAGGGTGATCACTATCTATATTGGCAGTGGTTTGAGATTTGTATGTTGGAAAAATGACTGAAATGGATCGTGTTGCCCTTTTCAGACGGTCCCTAACTCCTTCCACAGTAACAGGAGCGTGGGACAGACGTTCAGTTCTTAGAGCTGCAAACTGCATAGTCATCTTTGGTGATTTTCAGGTGATCAAACTGTGAAGTGTCTGCCTGAATTAGCTCTCCAACAGATTCAGAACTGGGAGAAATGTTTAACGACTGTTAAATATTAAACTAACTCTACCCCGGTTTCCATACACGACTCTGTTTTTGGCATCGACTTGGTACCAGAGTGTCGGTTCTTGTGACATCCATAGTCCCCAACAAATGCACTATGCCCTCCTATTTTTTTATAGTTTGATAGAAACAATAGTGAGCAGCTGTTTTAGGAAACTACTGAGAGTTTTTTTAAACATGAAACCACATATTTGTGAGGTGATTTTAAAGACTCAGAAGGAACCAATGGGCTCAGAGCTCAGAGCCACAGACAGGAAGTTGTAAAGATTTTGGACTTATGTTGCACCTGTTGAGCAGTGTTTTTTTTTTGGTGTTTATGTTCCTGATTGTTGCACAAATGTTCTGAAATGCTGTGATAGTAAAATCTCTCCCTCCACGGTTGAGACGTAGTAGTTGATGTAGTTTATTTGTAGATGTTTTTTTTACTGCCTCATCTTTCCTTTTGATTGTATTACTGTTCAGTGTGTTGAGCTGAAATGTAGTTTAGGTTGCAATCACCAAACCTCCCTCCTCCTCCACCCCCTTCTGTGTACCAATCACATCATCGTCATAGCAACCAGATGATCCACAGTAACCAGCCGGGTACCAATCAACCTCCTGCTTCGAGGATGTGCGTGTGTGTGAAAGAGATTATGTTTTGGAAGCTGAAACTAAAACTAAACAGAAGAGGAAAAGAACGATGAGTCAGTATCAAACTTGTCACCTTGTTTTGACCTTATTACAGCGCCCCCTGCTGCTGGGTGATCATCACTGTCATTTTTGTTTAGAGACTCTCAGAACGCCAGAGTGATGCAACTAAAAAAATTAAATGTACGTTAAAACTAACAGTTTGTTTGTATTTAGGTCACAAACCAAGCAAAATATGCTTGATTTGCTGCTTTTCTCTGTTTTATGTCTTTGTAAACTGAAGCCTCTTTAGATATTTGTGTCGGTCAGACAAAAAAAGACGTTTGGAGACGTCACCTTGGACTCTGGCAGGGCCGGCCCGTGGCATAGGCAACATAGGCGGTCGCCTAGGGTGCAAAATGTCAGGGGGCGCCGCATGAGAAAATATTTGACTCTGCGTGAATCACAGTAACGTGACTGGTAGGATACAGTTTTGCAACATAAACATCTTAAAACTGGGAGCTGCACTGCTGAAGTTAACGTGTGTGAGATTTCTGCCTGATCAGAAGTGTTTTTACTTGGTTTTGGTTTCACGTGCGGTCCCAAAATGTGTCCGTCAAACAGTCTAAAGGGGATAGGATATATGCCAGCGGCTCAGTAAGTATTGTACAGCAGAGTAGAGGCCAGGTGGAATTAAAAATATAATGAATTCTCATTAAATGATGACGTTAGTCTGGACCTTTCAGAGAACACAGATGTGGGGGGAGAGATTCTAAATGTTTCTGAATAAGAGTTTTGAACACGAGCAGAAAAGCTGCTGAAACACAGGAGCTATTAAAGTCCAGGAGTTTATCACTGAATTAAAATGAATTTATCATTAAGGTGAAAAGGTCCAACGGAGAAAACATATTTAAAAGCAACAGCTGCAGAATGCCTAAAAGCCTTACTGCTTTATATTTTATTAAATTTTAATGTATTTTTGTGTCACATACTGCCTGAATATTGTGTTTCCCTTTATATAGATAAAGATTAACCATAAATTTGTGCAGAAATATTCACCAGAATGCAGGAAATTAAGTCTTTAATGCTCATAAATGTTCTGTGTGACGACCCCTAGACCCTCTTTTTTATTTGTCCCCTCCACAGGTGAAACTAAACCAGAGTTCTTGCATTTCAGGAAAATAACCCCTTAAAACAGTGTTTGGTCATCATGGGGTGGTACAATTATTATGTGATATTTGTCAAATTTATAATAAGTTGCTGTGTCATCATCAGCAGGAGACGTATCCCTTAAATGTTGCTTAGTTTTCTTGACAATTTTGATGTTTGAACTATTGAATCCATATAATTATTATATTTTATTATATATTGTATGTACTCGTTATGTACTACTAATCGTTCATGTATTTTTCCATTTATGTATTTTATCTATTTTTTTTTAAATGTACATAACTACTGGTATTATTGTAAAGTGTTTTTGAGTGTCCTGAAAAGTGCTACAGAAATAAAATGTATTATTAATATTTATATTATTTATATTTATTAATAATATAATATACTCTTACTATACATTTTATATTCAATGCTATTTTGCTTTACTATATTATGTTATAATATGTTACTATACTTTAGGGCTGTCGAGTATTCTACCGATTCATCGAGTAAGAAATACTTTAGCTCGCACCTGGTGCCGGGATCATAACTCACGTCTGAAACATTACAACCCAAACTCACCAACCGACTAACCAGTCGGAGAACATTAACAACAAATGCACGTTTATATATTTTCAGCTAAGAATTGCGCCTTACCTTTGCAAGCCTTCATGTCAACTAGCAATCTATATTTATGTTAAATGCTAACGTTAGCTTGTTCGGGGTCCGCTCCGTGGACGCGATGCTTTCTGCTCAGATGCTGAAGCGTTGCCATCGTGCCGTTGTGGTTGGCTGGTTCTGTTTTGCAGAAGACACTCTCAATTTCACAATTACTGTCTTTTTCTTTGTCCTGTCTCTTCATCGCCCCTCGCTATTTTCTCTTTCTTCCTCCATTTTGAAAAGTGCACTATTAAATCGCGTCGCTATGAATTGTTGCAGCTCTACTATATTTCACCGTATATTTTATGTCCCTTACTATATACTCACACTGTTTTATTACATTATCTACTACATCTTATATGTGGTGTTGATTATGACCTGTTTTGTGTGTCTCAGTGTTCATACGTCCCTCCCTGCGAGAGGGACAACCAGAAGAACAAAGACAGTGTTTTGTGGTGGGAGGATTACTTCACCAAAGAGGTCAGCAGCCAGTCCTTCACCTGCTTCTTCAACCAGCAGAGGAGGTGAGACTCACACACACGTTTACAGCGTCGTCTATTTCATGGTGTGATACAGATAAATTGGAAACCGGGGACGTGTGATGTTGTGAAATTTGCCTCGGTGACAGATCATCGTTACCGCAGGAGATTGCATGGGCGTCTTTCTGACAGAACCTTTTCCACTTCTTAATTCGCTGCCCCTGACCTTTGACCCCACAGAGGTGACCCTTGACTTTAATTTAGCTGTCTTACAGCGCCTTGTTCAGCCATTTTGTGATGGATGTTCTTCGCAAGAGCTGCTGCTGCTGCTAACAACAAGAAGCACAGTCATCATGTTTGAATCAGTACAGAGTTTTAGTTCTTTGTTTTTTTCTGTGGAGATAATGTCAGGTGACAGTGGAGCGCTTCAAGTCCTGGATGGACAGAAAACTCTCCTGATTGAATCATCAGTACAAAAGTTGAGCAAGTGTGTTAGAAAATCTCTGATTCTTTGAAGGTACAAGAAGCCCATGGATATAAACCTCAAGGACAGTCAACTACCACTCCCAAGGTGCATTTCAGTAAGAGGCATCCAATCACAGAGCTTAAAATTCGAGATGGAGTTAAAGATTTCACTTTGTAGAAACATCATAAAACATTCAGCAGTTCAAATCTATACACTTTCAGATTCTGGATTGTCTTTGGATTAGATTAATAAATCTGGCAGTAATGGGTATTTTTCCTTATTAGTAAAAAGTATAAATGTGCCCTGCAGTCCTGCATTCAAATCTTTTCTTGAACCTGCCGTGCACCTTCTGGCACACAGCGGCGCCAGGCCTTATCTGTTGACACGTCCGTCACGCACACCCTGCCATCAGGTTCTTATGGATCACAGCGGTGAGCGAGCCTCGGACACTCAGGCGTCGGGCCCTCAACGTCTCACCCACAGTTTGAAGAGGGGAGGTTTGAAGTCCAGAGTCCCAGACTCCAGCCGTGCACGGTTTAACCTTCAGCTGTCCTGCCGACAACGGCAAAATTGAGTTTTCAAATAAACAGCTAAGGAAAACACTTGTCTTTCTGTGAATCTTAGGTGTTATTCACACCGGGGACCCCGGGGACATGTCCCCAACACTTTTTGAAATGGCTGATTTTGTCCCGACCATTTTTTAAAAGCATAATTTGTTTAAAAAAACATTCTGAACTACAGCTTGCAGTTAAATAACAAATTAAAGTGCTTTAAGAAAGGTTTATTTGCACATTAAGAAAACATGAAATGCAATTAAAATATAGAAGAAACAAACGTGCATTGTCCAAAAAATAGCTTAAGCAAAAAAAAACAAGCTACTTATTATAAAATGACTCTAAAACGTGCAGCATCAATCAGTAACTTTAACAACTTCTTGTCACAGTTTCTTTTTGGCCAGTTTTCCATTTTCTCCCTGTGAACATGACAAAAGGGGAGTGAAGACTAAATCATGCCTGCATATGTGTGTCCTCAACAGGGATGATATTACATGAGAAAAGTGAGCAACATTAATTACATGACTGTGTTTGGAGATGGGACTCATGGAATTCCCATTACACTGCAAAAAACACTGTCACTGTTAGTATGGGATGCGTTTTGTCAATGTTAGAGCAAAACTAACTAAAAAGGCCCCATCCACACTACTGCGTTTCGTTTTAAAACTGGGACCTTTTGCTACGTTTGCACCTGCCGTCCAGCCTAAAACGCTGCCGACCCCGCTGCAGAAACAGAGGACTTCAGAAATGCTGACGCAGACGCTCGGCTCTCTGATTGGGGTTTATAAGTCATGCAAAGCAGAAACAAGTTTTAGACAGGGTATTTTTATTAGAATATTTTATACTTTGCACATAACATTTATAGCCTACACCAGTATACTGTGCATGTCGCTGTTTACTTTGTGACGACTCCCAGTTTTCCGCTGCCACACTCCCGTGCTACAATCGGTAACAGTCCCAGCTCGTTATTGGTGCGTGCAAAAGAAAATCTTCGTCTGCAATATTTTATTCTTTCACCAGATCTTCTGTGACTACAATCTGTTTCATGTTTACACCGCCAAGCAGTGTACGTGAACGGCCACTAGATGTGCGTTTTCAGTTGTTTTAATGTCGACGGAGATCAACTCTAAAACGCAGCTAAAACGCTGGTGTGGACGGAGATCGTATTCGTTTCAAAACTCCGGAGTAGTGAGGATGGAGCCTAAGGTAGCGTGGCAGAGCGTGGCGGAAGGCGCAGGAACCAACACCCAAATACCTGGGCTCACTGGCCAGGTGCTCCCACTTACCTTGATCGCCTGCAAAAACACACACAGACGCAAATATTTTACAAAAACCAACCTCACCAAGAGTATCGCAACATCGAGTCTCTTCTGTCAGGCCGTTCAGGTCTTGGCCTCAGGTTACCAGGAGCAGTAATGAACCTAAAGATACCCAACACCTTGATAGCAAGGAGAAGCGACAACAATGGTTATCCGTGTTAGTCCTCGCCGCCCATCACATTCTTTTTTTTATGTAATCCTTCCTCTGATTGCTGAGTTTGTGTTTTGTCTGGAGATGCAGAAATTCCCAAAAGCGTCTACTAAGCAAATGAATGCAAAGGATGACAATCATACAAAGCGCACGTGTCTTACAAGACAACGCCGTCAAAGTAACACAAACTAAATCGATCATAATAAACAAAATAAACAATTCTCAATGATAAAGGTTCCCTTCAATGGACGAATGGATGGCGGCTCTGCGTAGCTCTGGTTTGGCAAACATGGCATTTGAATTACTTTAAATATTCCTCCTGGGTAGCTTCTGAATTTCCCCTCGTTCATCAATACAGTCCTAACTTAATCTGTAATAATACAACACCATTTATTTCTTGATTACATTTTGTATTATTGCGCTAAATCTGCAAAATTACTATTTCCTTCTAAGATGTAGTGAAGTAGAAGTATAAAGTCAATGAAAATGCTACCCAAGTACAGTACTTGAGTAAATGTCCTTAGTTACACCTTTGGTTGGCTTATTTTCCATAACAAGAGTTCCACATGCTTCAAATAAACTAGTATGAAGTGTCGTCCAAACAGGTTTAGGGGAGTTTTGGAAAGTCACAAGACCTGCCCGACACAGCAGAGGTAAGGAAGGTGTGGAGGAGGGTAACTTCATTTGAAGAATACAGAAGGCTTGTGAGTAGAATAATAGAACTTGCAAATATTTTCAATACCAATCTAGGGCTGGGCAATAAAACAATAATGATAATTACCAAAATATAATTTTCCTCAATGACAATAAAGCAAATGTTCAATATATCGTCAATTAATATTTTATTTAATTCATTAGAATCACAAACAAATTAGTGCTTAATTGAGGAAAAGGGACTGTAAAAAAAGCCTAATCATATTTTTTGAAGAAAAGATTTTCTCATAATAGTTGTGAATGTTTTACCTCAGATATGAGACGAGATCCACCGTTTGGCACATTCTGACCATAAAGTATAGTTTAGCCATAACATTAACCATCTGGCTCTTCAATTTTCATTCAGGGGCAAAAATTTAAACTTCAAAGAAATAATGATTTGACAACATTTTTGGCCATATCCAGGGGGGCCGCGAGGAATTTTGGGCCCCATGACAAAAAAATCAAATTGGACCCCTCTCCCCTATACCAAACAGACACAGACAAAACAGGATTTCTCTGAAACAAACTTGAAGTACTTCAAACTGATGAGCATAAACATAAAGTGGTGATAAAACGCTGCTCCTCTCACATCTGTCTCAGCAACTGTCCTGTATGCATGAGAAAAACACTCAAACTATGACTACAATCTGCACCAGGTCCTGAACTTGCACCAAAACAAATTGAACTAAATAAAGAAATGATGATTAATGCACAATATCCTCTGTACCACTTGAAACTGAAGGTTCTTCTATAACCTGGAGAAGACACTTTATTATAAAGCTGCAGATTGTCAAAGATAAAAGAAGCTCTCCTTTTCTTTTTTAGTAGCGTTTGCAAATTGATGAGACTGAAAATAAAAAGAACAGAGATCTCCTTTAGCGTGTCAGCTTAATCTTCCTATTACTCACAGACAATGCTTACCGGTGACCTTGGCTGGCTTTATTTTTATCTCTGCACCAGAAAGAATCAGAATGAGGAAACTCTTGCTTCATAAACGAGGGCCCCAGCGGGAGCTCGTCGAGGCGACAGAAAAGCTTTTCTCTTGTATTTTACAGAGAGAAAAAGAACTGGAACACTCAGACACTGTTAGTCACTTGATATATGAGGTTGTTTCAGATGTGGCATGAAAGTTATTCCCCAGAACCTTCTGTAAGAAATCCAAATGCAGCTCTGTAGTTTTAGTAATACACAAGGCTGCCTTGTACTCTACAGAGGCAGCGGCAGCATGGGGTAACAACGGCCCTCACAGAAGTGTAATTGGCCAATGTAAAGTTAGCTTTATGCCTGGTGCAAAGGTAGGTTTATTTGTGATTTTACAACACAGCATAGTTCCCTTTATGCTACTCACAAAAAGCAAATGTTATGTACAGAAATAAAACACGGTGCAGTGCTGAGGATGCATTTATGCGTCTCACAGCCTGAGTGGAAAAGTTGCTCTGTTGTCTGGTGGTACGACAGCAGATAGGCTGGTGCATTAATCATCCTTTCCTTATTGAATGTAGTTTGTTTTGGTGCAAGTTTAGGGCCTGGTGCAGATTGCATTCATTCTTTTGTGTGTGATATTTTCTCATACATACTCTTTGGCAGACGGCAGCAGGGTGAACAGACAGGTCAGTTAAGAATCAAGTCTTCTTTACAATGACGGCCTGGTCGGACTTTAAAAGGGCCTTTCAAAGTGATTCAATCACAAAGGAAGTATAGCAAAGATCAACAGCATGGTGCTAACAAGCATCAACCAAGCACACAGTACGAAGCAACAAACGTAAAAGCCATAAAAACAGAAGAAAGTGTTAGCAGCGCAATGACCGTCATCACAGTAAGCAATCACAGATTTCAGTAAATGTGTCAGAGATTTTGTTTTTAAATGTGGAAATAAAGACAAAAGTTTATAGTTGTTTTTTGTAACTGGTTCCAATCAATTAAGTGCTGCAGATTGAGAGGATGGACGACCCAGAGATGTGCTGGGTACTGTCCTTTAGTATCCTTCGGGCTCTGCGTAGGCACCTCGCTGATATCACTGATGCTCAGGAGATGGGTACCAATAATCTTCTGAGCAGTTTTAATCCCCTGCTGCAGAGCCCTCCGGTCCTGGGCCGTGCACATCCCATGTTAGTGATGTTTCCAGTCAGGATGCTTTCTATTGCTCCTCTGTAAAAGCTGACAAGAACATGACACAGGATTTTGGCTTCTGAAGTTTCCTTAAGAAATCCAACCATTTCCAAGCTTCTTTGATCAGCCTGGAGCTGTGAAGTGATCATGTCAAGTTTTCTGTGATGTTGATTTCCAGGAACTAAAACTGTTCACCTGCTGCACCTCAGCTCCGCTGATGTAGACAGCAGTGTGTCTTTGTCTCCCTTTTCCTAAAACCAACAATCAGCTCCTTGTTTTTGCTGACGTTATCTCTGCAGCTAACTCTGCTGGGATAGCTGATGTTGCACAACAAAGAACTTAGCGCACTAATGTTATGTTTATTAGCAGAGGTTATATACAATATATATTTGATTACAAGTCATTTTGCCATGCTACGGTGACGTAGCATGCTAGCCCCTGTTCCTGGTTCTGGATTACGAATAACTTATCCCGGAGCCTAAGTCACTCGCTTCCTATGGGACCTTATTTCGGAAAAAATATGTACGGTAGTCAATGGTGAGAGGCAACTTTTTGATCCTGTTTGAACTGAGCCCTGAATTACACACGTTTGCCAATTTTGTTTTGTGTTTAGACTGTTCCATGAACTACATCTCCCGTCCCGCACAATATACGTCTGCAACATGTTAGCGCGGTAATGCTAGCTAACGTTTGTTGCTTGGTTGCTGCTAGCTGGATAACGTAGCTATGTTCCACGTAGAAACACACGTCCACGTCGACCTGTTAAATTTACAGCCGCTCCTCACGGCCAACATGATA
The DNA here is from genome assembly GCA_024633595.2 of Lepomis macrochirus. Classification (NCBI taxonomy): domain Eukaryota; kingdom Metazoa; phylum Chordata; class Actinopteri; order Centrarchiformes; family Centrarchidae; genus Lepomis; species Lepomis macrochirus. The sequence goes on from JALXJV020000024.1 coordinate 21,998,554, forward strand.
TTGCATGGTGCTCCACTGGAAGGGGAGGGACTTAGGCTCTTTATGCTGTGACATGGTTTCGTCCTGTTAGCTGTTGGATTGCAGTAAGTTTAGCTATGCTAACATGAAAAATTGAGCAGTAAATAAACAGTGATCAATAAAACTCTAAAGTAGAAGCAACTGGAAATAATGACATATTGAAAAACAAAATTTAAAACATTATTGAGTTTAGAGCGATGAAACTCGAGCTGTCAATTCTGCTGTTTTTTTAAATGTATATTTTCTTGTGATTTCAGACCAGATGACGTGTTGTGGCGCCGTTCCCACGACACCAGCGTCCTGCTGCACTGTGTCCTCTGGCCAATGGTGTCGCTCCTACTGGGCACACTCATCGTGCTCCTCACGGTGTGTGCGCGCTCCCTGGCTGTCCGAGCTGAGGCTCTCCAGAAGAGGAAATGCTCCTACGAAGTGTGCCAAGACCTGTCCGCCGGGCCCTCTAATCGGCGCGGCAACAAGGCCGAAGACCCCCTCGCGACGAACTCTGACCCCGAGCTGTCGCCAACAAGGACCCTGCCACTTTTCGCAGTGCCGGTGCGACGCCGCGATCGAGAACATTAAGGCGAAACAGAAATCTGTTTCCACGTCATGAAATTCAATCCCTTAGGAAGAAGCTGGTGGGCGAAGTCGACCTAACTGAGGACGCCACCGCTGCTACCTGGTGTGGTTTGATCTGAAATATGAAAAGAGGACGAGGGAATTCCACCCTGTTGCCTATTTCAGCATAAACATCAGCACCTTTTCCTCTGAGTTTAACAAACTGGATCAGTAGGGAACTCCTGGTCGCTGCTGAGTCGAGTCTTCAGATTATAATCAGCATTTCTTCTGTGCTAGAGTCGTGACGAAGGGTTATTATAATCACACCTGTGCTGTGATAGATGGTTCAATGAATTAAGTGTCAGGAAAAGTCAGTCAAACTCCAGGACTGACACTGAACAGCTCCTTTCTGAACTGTAGCTCTTCTATTACGATAGTTTTCCCTTTGAGTCCCAGTAGCCATGAATGCTAGCTGCTGCTCCTCTAGCTTCTGTGACTCAGTGCAATCTTTCATCGAGGGTTTCTTTAGTAGATCTTTCTGATTATTAAAAAAAAAACTTGGGTTTACATCACATATTCCAAGGTAAATGAGTGTCTTCTAGAGCACTTTACAATTCTTGTGTGAGATTAACAAAGTCAAACGATTTATTTCTTTGCATTCAAAAACAAAAAACAGATATCATGATTTCTTTTCCCCCTGTGCTCATAATGTTTCTCCCACATCCGTGACATCCACCAACGCTCTCTTCAGACGTCTTTGCATCCTTTGCAGCTGTAATCTCAGCTGTCGTCGTACTATTGTTACAGTCATGTCCTATATTTCTAAGATTATTTTTGGAGTGCCATCTTATAATAGAAATCCAGACAAATGTCCGGCAGAGGTCCTCGGCTGGAATCAACGTGTATGCATCACAACCATCACAACCCATTACAGCCAAGACTTCACTAGCTCCGCTCAACTGGCCGCTTCTGTTGAGTTGGTGACGTTTAACCAGCAAAGGTCTTGGAGTTGTAAATCCATATTGGAAACGGTGTTTGTCAAAGGCTGCTAACAAAAGAACTTTTTGTTTTTTAAATGACAGTCCTTACATATGCAGTTAACGACACGACAAACTGTAGAGTAAAGTTTATTTGTAGGGCTCAAATACATAATGAGCTGTCGTCAAACTTCAATTAAAAGCCTAGTCCCTTTTACTGGCCTGGTGTAGCCTCTTGTTTTGACAAAAAAACACAGGTCTCAATTAGAAGCCTGGTCTGCACGAACACGCGTATTTTCAAAACCGTGACTTTTTCTGTGCGTCTTGGCCGTTCGTCCAGACGGAAACGCAGCGTCAGTTAACTGAAACCGAACATTTTTGAAAACTCCTGCCTGGGTGAGGATCTGAAGAAACTATATATATAAGCCAGCGTGGCTTTACGGTTAGGGTCATGTTGCCGCCTGTTGGTTTGACATGCTCTTGACAGTGCTTGATAGTGTGTTTTTGTTTTAGAACGAAGGAGGAAAAACTCTGGTTATAAAAATATGTACGTGTACATGTGGACTAGGCCTTAAAGCCCAGGAGTCGCCCTCTTGAGCTACTTCTAAGCTGCTTAGATGGCACATTCAAAACTTTCGCCAGTATGAACAATGCCACTCTTCGTTCCATCGGTTAGATTCTCCGTTATTCAGTCGTTCAGTTAATTTTAGGGAAACATATCAGATTTAAGCGCGTATGTTCAACAAGAGAGTTGAGAGAAAAAAATAATTTTTATACAAGTAATCTTCATACTGGTTGAACATAAACTATTTGATTATAGCATAGCAGGAGTTTTGTGTGAAAGGAATTAAAGGTGCCTGTCTCAGATATAGGCAGGGTGAGTAAATGAATAAAAGCCTGGGCTATTAATTGAAGTTTTACGGTAAATAAATAAGAAATTTATTTATTTTATGCTCCTGTTTTATCTTTTACCGGCTCTTTATTATTTCTCCTTTTCATTATCATGTAACCGGTGGTGGAAAAGTACTCAAGTCGGAGTATTTCAACGCTTAGTCATTATTTGCAGCATGGCAGAAATAAACTTATCCATCAGTAAAAATAATACACAATAAACAGAAGTAACTATAACAAATAAACTTATGAAGACAGGTCAAACTAGTAAATAAAAATAAACTAAAAAAACAGACAATAAAGCAAATTAACTGATACATTTGTACATATGAAAAGGAATATTAATGTTGTCAGACCACTGGTTTATAATGTTGCGGCTACAGTAATGTGTTGTATTATGAGTTTATTGCATGTTTTAATAATAAATATAAATCTGCATAATAACCAGCTGACACAGACATGTAGTGGAGTAAACAATGTACTATTTTACCCTGAAAATCTAGAAAATATCCTAAAATGGAAACACTCAAAATTGCACTTCTATTTTTATATTTCAGGAAAAGGAAAAATTGCTGTGTGAAAAACAGGAAACATGAAAGGGTTAAAAAAAATAAAAAAGAGCCAGTAAAACAGTAAAAGGGAGATTTGTTTTCAGATCAACTTGAATGGAGGTGAATTTAAATTATTTAACTTTATCATTTATTTATGGATTCAAATACACTGTTGACTCATCAGAGGGCCCATTAGTGGCTCCTGTTGCTTCTGGGACTCCAAACCGCCTCCTGGTTAATGATGTGAGAGCTCTTTGAACCACGGAGGTGTTCGCGGCGGCAGGAACAAACCACAGACCCCGATGCTGGAGGTCAGACTGGGAACAAATGTTACGGGACCCTTCCCTTCAGGTCAAACCGAAACAAAGACGAGACACAGCATCGTACTCTGGAACAGAGAAGTCAGACTTTCATTTAATGTGGTGGGAAAGAGTCGACTGCAGGCGCTGGTGGAAAGTAACTTTTATTCAAGTACTGAACTTAAGTTTGTTTGTTTAAGTGCTGGAAAATAATTGTGACCACACAAAATATTAACCCTTTGGGTCCAATATGGACATTTTCACTTAGGGGTGGACTCACTTTTGTTGCAGCGGTTTAGACATTAATGGCTGTGTGATGTGTTATTTTGAGGAGACAGCAGATTTACACTGTTATACAAGCTGTACTTTCCATTGTAGCAAAGTGTCATTTCTTCAGTGTTGTGACATGAAAAGATATAATCAAATATTTACAAAAAGGTGAGGGGTGGACTCACTTTGGTGAGATACTGTAACTTGAGTATTTCCATTTACGCTACTTAATACTTATACTCCACTACATTTATCTGACAGCTTGACAAATTGAGGTTTTTACATACAAAACACATAAATAGTTTGTAAAATATGATGTTTTGTTATGAATTAAGCTCCCCAGCAGTTTACACAAGTAGAGATGAATCCATTCATTGAATAGACAATTAACTGGCAAATATTTTTAAGTAATTGTTCTTGTATATGATGGTTCAGCTTCTCACGTGTGAAGATTGGCTTATTTTCCTCCGAGTGATTGTAACAACTGTGATGTTGGATGACGTTGAGGTTTGCACACAACAAGTGCTGTGAAGGAGTCACTTTGGGCTCTGGCTAACTGCGACTGCAGAAGCTTTACAAACCAAACAATCAATCGATTTATGGAGGAAATGATCATCAGATTGATCCAGAATGAAAAGAATCTTTAGCTGCAGTCTGAAACTAAACAGTTCAGACTGAGCTGCAGCTCAACAACTACAGCAGCAACATCCTGCTGCACTTTAATGAGGAGGAAGAAGAGATATAACAGGACAATTTGCTGCTTTAATAATTTAAGGACATTTCTCTGATTATATTTGCATACTTTTACTACAGGAATAATTTTAGTCCAGGACATTACCGGTAGTGGTATTACTTCAGTAAAGGACCTGAGTGCTTCTTCCACCACTGCCTGCAGTCATATTGGTTCAGTTTAAGGCTAAATTTTGCTCCGGGACATAATTTGGATGCTGAGAGTAAAAGCAAAAGTCATTCAACCAAAAATATTTTTGATCCTAAATAGTGTTATTATTATAATAAAGTACAGTTTACATTATGCACAAAGAAATAACCCTTGGAAAAGGACAAAGGTTTGGATCCCAACATTATCTAACCTATAATGGAATATAGAGGCAGATTACAGAGAGTCATGTTTGGGTTCTGACAACTTTAACCTGGTTGTATTTTAAAATCTTTCACTGCTCCTGTAAACTGGCAGCATTAAGACAATCCTTCATCTTGAACATGATTGCCATGGAGTTTTATTTGAATTAAAGTATTTGCAAAACAATTAACTATTTAAAAAACTATAATGAAAAGCAAGTACAAAGTTAAAGGACAAAAATGGAACCACTGAAAGATGCGGACAGCATGATCAGTTTTATTTCTATCACAGTCTGACTGAAGATGTCGGAGCATCAGCTTGTAAAATACTGCTCTAATAATATTTAAAACAAGCTCACCACTGTTCAACAGCCACTCAAACTGCAAGACATCAAACCAGTTGTCCAACAGCCAGATCTGTGCTTTTTCTGGCTGTTAATCAGGCGTTGTGACCTCAAACTAAACGACAAACAACAAACACTCTAACAGAAACTCAGCCTGATTGCAGAATCACTCAGGGGCCACTAATTCACATTTAAAATCTGCTTTAATCGACACCGTGTCTGCCCGGCGTAAGGCAACAGACAAGCCTCTCAACAACTAGATCATGGTCGGGTCTTTGAATGTAATTAATAAGAGAATGAAAGGATGTTGTAGCTATAAAGCTCTAACCTGATCACTGAATGTCAAACAGACGTGTTGTTGCTCAGTAAACACTGAAGACGAGGACAGATGATTGCTCCAGGATGAAAACACGTGGCCGATGCCCAGAGGCCTTTCAGATGTTGCCTTCAGCAGTAACGAGGACAAAATCTAGACCATGTAAATAAAGTAGGATGCTTGTGACCCCATTGATGCTGATTCACTTCTCGCATCTCGGGCTCTGAGTGTTAATGCATCCCAGAAGCATTCAGGGCAGATTGAAATCTGATTGTTGAATCGACCTCTGGAGGAGCTTTGAGACGAGAGCCGGACCCCGATTTACAAGCAGCCCAGAAAACAGAAGATTGTCATCAGATTTGTGATCTGGCCAGCAGAGACACATGTGTTTATGTGTAAATGATGGTGAAAAAATCTGATTTTACTCAGTTTCAACCCAGTTTAGATCAAGAAAACCTCAGAGCTGAAAGGAAACTTAAGTAAAGACACAATCAAAGCAAAGTTATTTCCCTATATTTCTTATTTCTCTATGCGAAGTTTTCACGGTTGAGCTTAATTCTGTTTGACTGTTTGTTGTGACACAATCACTGGTGGTTCATATTTAAAATCACCACCAATTCAACTTATAAGTCTTAGCCGAGTGTTTGGTTTTAGGCAAGCAATAAGGCCAGATTGTAAGATAAGTGTGTGTTGTTTTTATTTTTACTTCAGTCCAGCAGTGGGATCTGCAGCCTGAAAGTATAGAGGAACTGTTTAGTTTGGGAATAGCTGTTTCCCTCAAAGTGTAGCACAGGCTCGACCTGCCTTTTTTAGATACTCCGCCATCAATGCAATGTATCCGTCTGTCTATGAATTTAACATGCAACTCATATTGTTCTCCTCAGTTTAAAAATCTATGGTTAAACCATCCATGTTTGGTTCGGCTGAAACTTTTCTTCAGCATAAGCCTGTGCAGGTTACTGTGCAGCTAAAAAGCTTTCTTCACTCCTGTAATCTGATTGGGGTTGACTTCAGAATGGTGATCTATAGCTGTGTGTCATTTGGGCATGCAGGTGTTGTTTTAAAGGACAAAGGGCAGGAAACCCCACTTAAATGGAGGGCAGGCGGCAGGTTGAATCTCTATCAGCTAAAAACAGCAGCAGGAGGTGGAGATGTTATTGCGGTACATTTTTATTTGATCTTTTCGCTGATTTTTTCTGGCAAATACACGACAGTAACTTTTCCATCTGGATGTGTTTCAACGATGTGAAATGTGCTTGTAAGTCTGTGTTGTTTACAATGCTGTCGGTACACGTAGTATTTTGTTTACTTGCTGCTCAAGCTGTTAATACAGGTGCTGTGTGCCAGATTAAAATGGAGTGGAAACCACACCCGCCTGGCTCAAACTGACACTGTGCTGTTGGAGCGCACCGGTTGGCTTGAGGGGGCCCTGAGTGATTCAGGAGGCCAAGGTCTGGACTGCAGACCTGGAACAACCTGTTGGTGTCGTCTCTTTTAGAGGTTTCTGAAAGAATGTCTTAAAGCCTGGAGGTTTGGGTTTACTTTGCCACCTTACTGTGAGTTACTGGAGCCAGATATGGAACAAGTGATAGTAACATAAAAAGCGTTATGGCTAAACGCAATGCACACCAGACTTTTGACAGGGCAAACTGATTATAAAGCCAGTCAGCACGGCGGCATATAAGAATCATCATGCAGGATTTTAAACAGGGAGAGTTGAGTGTGAGGAGTTTGGCCAAGAATCAAGTGTCTTCTTTCTTGTTTCTGCATACTCCCACTAGAAAGTTCTTGAAACAAGGGAAGCAGCACTGTGAAACAAAAGGTGTGATTATTGTTTTAAGTAAAATAACTTTCAAAGGCTGAATTTGGACTAAATTACTTTTCTTCCACGCAGCAGAGTTAACAATAGATCAGCTATCACCAAACATGATTCATCCTGTATCAGAAGCGTTGTCTCCAGATTCCCACCGCCACCGCCATTTCAACAGTCTAAAAATTACTTACACGTTGCTTAGCAACAGCCACAGGGCTGAGTGATGTCGCTGCCAATGAAAAGTGAAACAGCCGAACTTCAGTCTGCAGCTGCTTCTGTTCTCTGTGTGAACTGACTGTTGTTGTAAATACATCTTTTCCTCCTCAGGTTCAGCTGTGGGACAGTCTTTGATCACCATGTTTTGTGGTAAACTTGAATTTTGCTGTACGCTGCTGTAGCATTTTTTTGTTCGCGCAGCTCCTCGTAGAAGATTTTGTTTTGTGTCGATATGTGTATATCTGTGTTGATGACTTGTGTTGGAGTTTGATCTGAGCAGGAGAACAAACCAGATCTTTGACTGAAAACAAACTATGAATGTAAAACATTTTTTATTTCTCCTAGGCATAATGTGCAGAAACAATGTTTTCAAGTTTCATTATTCTCAGTCTTTTCTAATAGATTTTTCTGCTAAACTCAAATAGACTCACAAACAACAAAAGAAGAATCATCTTGACTGAAGAATCATCTTGTTTTACACACAGAGCTGTAGCTGCACAAAACCTAAAATGTAAAGTAAAATAAGATATTTCGTGACCCCCCCTAAAGGAAACAAAGACATTTTTGAAGTGTCCAGATGTGAGAAACTATCTGTGCACACGACCAACAATCTTGTGAGCACGACCAACAATCTTGTGAGCACGAGAAATAATCTTGTGCACATGACAAACTATCTGTGCACATTAAATCTATTTCACTACCACAAAAGAAACTTGTGGACAAAAAAGATTTTACACATATTCCCTTTAGAGTTCACGGAATATGGCTGAGCAACGTCTCTACGCTGGTAACGGAACACCACATACTTTCTCTTAAGCCTGAGAAACTTTCTGGTGCCCGTGGACAACTAGGCGGTGCGCACCAGAAGCTTGTGGAAAACATGTTTTTGCTCATGTCCCCTCAGGGGCTCCGTACTGCTACGCTCATTAAGACGAAAAGCAAATGTCTGACCTTGTTTGAACTAATGTTCTCCACACAGCATACTTATCGACAAACACCTGTTTCCAAAGAAAGTGTGGTGAATTTTGGCCGTCAGTTGGATTTTACAGCATGATGTGACATTTAGAGGAATCGGGAACACACTCGACAGGCCGTGAGTAAAAATGAGTTGTGTGACTCCATGAATGTAGAGAGACAGGAGCAGGAACTACTGATGTAGCTTCATGAATCAGATTTCTGTCTGCACTCAACTTTCTTTATTTTCTGTTTACTGATCACTATTATTTACAATATTAACAAGGTTCCAGCTGTGTAAATTGAGTAAAAGCTATCGTTTTTGTCCTGTGATTTCCCACGAATCATACGTACTTTCCAAAGAAAATGTAGCTTCACCGTAGCATTTTTGTGTATTTTTATGAGACTTAACAAGCTGTTGTTGTCTTTCTGTCTGAGATTTTCTATCTAAAGCCATATGCTAAGCTGTGAGCTGCAGTAGCAACTTAACGCTGTATTTCGCTTCTTCACCACAAAAACAGAAAATTATTACAGACATGGTTTTGGTATTTAATGAGATTTTAATTGAAATGTAATTTTAATTTACTGATTTATTTTCCCCCTGAGTTAAATTCACACTGTAAAATCAATAACAGATGGTTGACATGAAGGAAAATGTGTCTGTTACTTTAAGTATTTAATTTACTGTATTTATATCATTACTGTTGTTATTGTTTTGAGTGAGCAGGAAGCTCCTTTTCTTTCTTTTATATCACACCTTTGTACTCTGCACTGTGTGGTCTGCAGGTATTTTATCGTCTTTCATTTCCAAACCTAAGCTGTGTACCATGTGACCCAGGTAGCCGCTTCGCCCGTGTTTTAACGATAACGATGATAACTATAGTGCCTGATATAGAGATCTTTAATAAAAACAAATTTTGTCTTCAAATTGAGTTCCACTGCAGCCTTTTCTCCTCGTCCAACGTCCAGCCTCACTTAAAACTTCATGTTCACGTATTTCCATCCATCCACTGTCAACCGCTTATCCTGCGTACAGGGTCACGGGGGGGCTGGAGCCAATCCCAGCTGACCTCAGGTGAAAGGCGGGGTCCACCCTGAACAGCTCGCCAGTCCATCGCAGGGCCACACATAGAAACAACCACTCACACTCACATACACCAATTAACCTAGCCTGCATGTCTTTAGATGGTGGGAGGAACCCATGCAGACACGGGGAGAACATGCAAACTCCAAACTGGGGTTTGAACCCACGACCTCCTTGCTGTGAGTTAACAGTGCTAACCACTGCACCACCTCGCCACCCTGTTCATGTATTTGTATTTATTTATATATTTTAAGTGTAAAATGTGTTTAATCTACAGAGAGGAAAGTTGATTCCAGCAAAAAGTCTAAAATGTCTACCATATATATGTGTATAACTTTAAGGTGTACTGTTTCGGAGAAGGTAGTGGAGCTACTATCTTTGTATTTTCTAACAATAACATTTTATTTCTTTAGTGCTTTTCAGGACACTCATAGCATAATATCTGAACAGTAGATAAAACATGTGGTGCAGAAATACACAAGTGTAGGGGCGGAAATAACAATAGAATAATAGAACAATAGAAATAACAAACAGCAGCAAGTGTAACATGACATTACTTGAGGTTATGCCTTTATTAGATACAGTAGAGAGATGCAGGAAGTGCCGGCAGGTCAGTGACGTAAGGGTCGAAGACTTCCGACCATGTATTTGCAACGTCCTCATTTCATTTCCAGCCAGAGATGTTCGTTGGATTTTGTTTCCACCCTCATCATCCTCATTTCCTGTCATTTGTTATTATCCAAAATGCCCCCAAAATAGAAAGAAGTAAAGAGGTAATGAGCAGCATTGCCAGATTTTTCTGACACAAAGTTAGCTGTGTTTTTATTTCAGATGCTTGTGTTTTATTAATTTTGGTAGTGTCATGCGGTGTGTGTGGTGAGGCAGGAGGTTGGTGGACCCAAATGCAGACACGGGAACAGGCAGGTACAGTTCAAAGGGTTTAATACAACAAAAAGCAAGCTCACTTACAGTGTAGTGGCTGAGTTCAGGGAATCCAAACAAACAGTCCAAACAAAAGGTAAACCAACAGAAGAGCCAGGGCAACGAGTAATCCAAAAACTGCTGGATCAACAGGGTACGACAAGGAAAACCACAACAGAAAACAGGGCGTCTGAACAATGACCGAATTTATACACAGGGTTAACGAGCAGGGCGGGAGCAACACAGGTGAGAGGGATCAGGGTTAACGAGACACAGAGAGACAGCAGGGAAGACAGAGACACCAATTACATTGAACATGAAAAGTCTTCAGACGTAAGATTTTAAGGGTTTTGTGAAAAAGTTGACCGAATAACACTTTGAAAAGGAAGCTTTAGCCTTATTGTAATAAACTTTAATGGCATTTGGTTTTATCTGTCATATCAGTCATTGCATGTGTGATGGAAATAAGTATTCAGATCCTTTACGGAGGAAATAAAAGTACTAATACCACACTGTGAAAATACTCCACTACAAAAGAAGTAAAATGTGTCCTGTCAGTGTTTCTCTTTTATATCTAATGTTTCTGGATTAATATTCCTGTTGCACTAATGTGGATGTTGCATTTTACTGCTGAAGATGTTTAAAGTTGAGCTCTAACTCCTGTTGGGTAATTTAATCTGCAGCAATGCATCATAGTCTATATCTATAAGATCTATAAGATCACCATGTGTTTGTAGCATGGCTGTCCAGTGAGAACCTCATATCTCTAAACAGTCAGAAAAACAGCCTGTTTTTTTTTTTCAGCTTTGTGACGATGCTTTGTCCAGCTGATCCAAGAAGATTTAAAGAGTCTATTTAGCTGAAGGACGAGGAAGAACATACAGTTGAGGTGGTTTGGGCATCTGGTAAGGGTGCACACTAGACGCCTCCCTAGGGAGGTGTTCCAGGCGGGAGGAGGCCTCAGGGAAGACCCAGGACTAGGTGGAGAGATTATATTTTCACAATGACCTGGAGAAGCTGCCAGATCCCTCAATCAGAGCTGGTTAATGTGGCTTGAGAAAGGGAGGTTCGGGGTCCCCTGCTGGAGCTGCTGGAGCTGCTGACACCGCGATCTGACCCCGGAAAATCAGCTGAAGATGGATTTATGGAGGAGGAGAATTTTCTCAGCCCATAAAGGAAGGCTTCAACCTGCAGATGTGTGGTTTTCACTGGGCAGAAAGGGGATGTATATGTAAAAAAATATAATCTGAAAAGTAACTTGTAACAAAAGCTGTCATACAAATGTAGTGATATGAAAAGTACTTGCCTGCTGAGATATTCTGGGGTAGTGGTAGGCGTCTTAAGTAGCTTACAATAGAAAGACTCAAGTAAAATACAAGTAGGCCCACCACCTCTGCTAATTGGAGAAGACGTGGGACAGTAACAACATTTTGTTGGAGGACAAAAATCGTTTAATTATAACAAGCTGCGCTTTTTACCTGCCAAATAACATAAAAACTGAACAGTCTAGACAAAAAAATGATGTGAGGAAAGAAGAGGAAATGATGAAAAGGAGATTTTATAATGGTTTTACTGTGATGTGCTTTTGTTTGAGATGAAAGTCCTTTCTTTCATCTGTCCTCTCTCTTTTTTGTCATTATCTATATTCTTTCATTGACAAATCCCATGAATGATGAATGGCCTCTTACTAGAGGACACACACACACAATGGTATTTCCTGAGTCAGACCACTTGTCCACAGTATTTCTTTGTGTTTCTAGGGAGACAAATAAGCGTATTTTTTTTATCCAGGTGTTTGTAATAAAACTAATATTTTACTTGCCACATAACGGTATTTAAATGGCCTCATTTTTATGGCATAAGCTCATCACCACTTGTCACTGTGCGTCATCTAAATTGTGAAACAGCGCCCTCTGGGTTAAAACCTGTGGTAAGTATCGGTGATTGTGTGCGGTAAAGCGAGGTATTGCAGTCTTACAATAAGCTCTAGCAGAGGAACCCAGGAGGAAAACCAGGTGAACTCGGCACCTGTTTGATTAGATAATAGTCTCAATCAGTCCGGCGGGCGGTGTCACTGTCGGTTCACCGTGAAAGATCCGTTTCACACCAAACTATTACTTTCATAAATTTCTCACGCTAATGAAAGAACCGCGAAAGATTTAGCTAGTTTCAGCGGTACTGTGACGAACGCGGCCGGACTCAAAATGGCGGCTGAAACAACAAGTGCAACATGGAAATTAACAACTTCTGTCTTCTCTTCAGACACGGTGAGTAAAATAAAGTCCTTCTTCCTGTCTGTCTACTTGTTTAATGCTTTGCTTGCTTGAGGATTTTCTGGTATTTAAGTTAAATGTTCTACTGTGACTGTAGTGATGGAAATTAACTTGTGCTTTACTTGAGTATTTGCAATTTGTGCTGGTTGATAGTCTACTCTCCTAACTTACATGTTAGTTTATGTAAACGTCCTTTAGACCACTGTTTATTTTGTGTTGTCTAAGTTACACAGGCACAGTCAGGCTCTGTTGCTTTGAATTACAATGTGCAGTTTTAATATTCAGGTGTAAGTTCGTACCCTGCTCTGTGTAACAGTCTATGGGGTGTAACATTACTCTTTGTTGTATTTTTAGCTAAAGCTCTGGTTGGTTGGTAGATTTTTATTTTCATCCTCTGTCTGTTTTTGGTTCAACAGGGTGGTATTCTGCTTTTTGGCTTTTTCTCTCTCCTTTATTGAGTTGTATATCTTTTTTGTGCATGTAACAGGTTTGCACAGTGAAAAAGCCCAAAGTCCAGCCCAAAGGGAGTTCCCATCTCCCACAGAAAGCTGCGCTCAGAACTGCTTGAAAACAGCTCGTTTGTAGTCCAGCCATTCACTTCCATGACTTGTGACATCACAATGCAAACGCGTCATAAAGCTCGCCAAGCGGCTGGCGGGGTCAGGCCACGCCCTCAAACCAAGCTGGTCTGAGCGGAGGCCCTTTGGCTCAACTCGCCTTTGTTTGGGTTTCCATTGTAGAAATGTTGGACCTGTACCTGCTTCTTCCAGGTACTTTTTTTCGTATCACCTCACCTCAAGCGAGCTGAGAGATACTAAAATGTAACGTGAAAACCCGACAGACTGATTGGTCAGACAGAATTTTCACTATTCACTGCATCATCATTGCACCAGACAGAGGCAGCAACAGGAAGTTTATTTTACAGTTTTCGTGTGGATTTTCATCACTAAATCCACTTCTGAGAAGTTTTGAGGTGAGAAATCAGCTGTGTAGATTTTGAATATTGACGAGTTTTACGAGAAGTGATGGCGGAATAAAGTGTGCTGAATATTTTCAGAGTTGAGGAGCTCTGCAGGAGGAGCGTGTGAGGCCGGCCAGCCGCCTGCTCACAGAGCCCTCTGCTCCTGCCGTCACACAGACCACTGCATCAACAATGGCAGAGGAAAACACAGCTGGAAGGTTTTCATACCGCTTATCTGTCTTTACGTTCTGAGGAAGGTTAAAACGTTTTAACCGTAGACTGGATATATTTTAAGAGCTGTGTGTGTCGCATTGAACATTACGTGGCGTCCATTGTGTGTGGCGTCGCTATCTCTGGGTACTATCTGCAATGGAAAACGGAGCAGGGCTGAGTAAAGTGGAGTCTATTGATTTGCGCTATGGAAGCATTTTTGGCAAGGCAGCATAGATCGTCAGAACACCGGCAACAGTTCAGCATTAAGTCCTGATGGTAAGATTTGGAACAATGATGTTATGATGTTGTGGACTGGTAAGTTAGACCACCTGCTAGGTTAAGGTCGCCGTCTGAAGGCTTTGATTTGGGATCACACTACCTTGTTTCTTACAACCCGCCCTTCTCTGCTTCTGATTGGTTAGTAGTCCTTACCTGGGAACTGTGCATGTGCAACTCCCAACAAAGATTTTGTACAAGTAGCAGAATATTCTGCTCATTTTCAGGTTCAAAATCTTATTCAGGATTTGTACCAGAACAGGTTTACATGGTTATTATATAAAAAAACACCATATTTTTTTTGTCAGACTGCACATTGCTGCAGCTCTTTTCACCCTGTGTTGAAGGCTTCGTTTTAGCTTTGAAGTGATACATCTTGGCTCCACGCGTAAACAGCTTTGATTCAGCTGTAGGCTACATAGGCTGTTGCCGACCAGCTTGGCAACATGGACTGGAGCAAGAGTTTCAGAGCGGTGAGTTATTAATCTGTAACAAAAGGATCTTTCATCCGTAAAGTTTTAACCGAGCTCTGTCTCTACATCACAGTAACAACTTTATGTCCACTGACTGCCTGGAGGGTAGCTAGTGTTTGGAAGGGAGAGGAGAGCTGTGTGCTGCAGCTCGCTGTTTTCCACTGCTGTTTTTGAGGGCATCTCAGAATAGTCGCTAGTCTTTGACATTACAAGAAAGGACATCATTGCAAAGCTATTACATGCACAAAAAAGGAATATAACTCAATAAAGGAGAGAGAAAAAGCCAAAAAGCATAATACCACCTCTTTAATACTACAAGCATTGTGTCACTTTTGGCTCTGGGTAACTATGAGGGAATTTCTCTATATTTTCAGAATATTTACAAACCAATGAGTCAGTCGATTTTAATGGGGGAAAATAATCAGTAGCTTGATCCAGTCTTAAACACTGTCGTAAAGCTTTTGCTGGACACGTCTGCTGCATATGCTGCAGTGGTCTGTGTGACTGAGGAGAGCTGACCGACTGCCGGCAAGCTTCCACCGCGGGTTTGCTCGCTACCCTTGAACCCCGAAGTCTGTCACCCTAACCATCACAGGGTGTGTTCCTAAACCTAAGTTATTGATTGTATGCATGTCGACCCGTTAACCCTACAGCTGCGCATGTCAGGCAGACAGGGTTAACCTCCATTGTGTTGCTGTGCAGCCTCCGGTACTGCAGCTAGATAATATTGACACCCGTCTGCTTAGCTTCTGAACTCCAAAAACATGTGAGCACATTTTCAATTCAACATCAATTTTCGTAAAACAGTCGATATTCAAAATCTACAGAGTAGATTTCTCGCCTCAAAACCTCTCAGAAGTGTATTTAAAGTTCTGCTGTTGGCCTCTAAAGAAAACTTTCCGAGTTGGAAAATCCTACTTTAGGGGGCAATGGTTTGTTGTTGATATCGACATGAAAAAAAAAAAAATTTTAAAGTCAACACTGGTTTAAATGAGCTATGAGTCCTGAGCAGTTCAAGATTTCAGAGGCTCAAAAGGGTAAAACTTTTCAGTATATTATGAAAAAAGAAACATGTTTTGATTCTCTCTTCTCCTGTTTATCATCTTGTGACCCCTCAGATATATCTAGAGACCCTTTAAGGGGTCCGGTTCTCCAGGTTGGGACCCACTGCTGAACGCAGCACATGTTTAAAAGACAGTTTGAGGTCATTTCAGGTTGTTTTGTTTTATTCCACGTCAGCGCCGAAGGGAGGAGATGCACTGGTCTCAGTTCGGTTCTCGTTCTGCTGATGGTAGTGTTGTTAATATTTATGATTCTGAGGAGGCTGCCGAGAGGGAAGTGTTGTCTGAACAGCAGAGGTGTTAAGGGGCCACAGAGGGCCGAGAGTCTGCAGGTTTTTAATCCAGCTAAGCACTAAAGCAGCTGATCTCACCACGGGTGCAGAGCTCTACTAGCATCAGAATTTGAATTTAATAAATTTCCGGTATCGTGGCATCCCTAAAAGTTATAATACTAACACACTTTATTTATACCAGTTCCTCCTCCAGGTTGTAGATAAAGTCTCCGCAGTGGACAGATGTAGATTTAGCCAGAGCCAATGTGCCAATATGTGCTTCTTCTATCTGCCTCCTTCTGAGAGCAACACATTCCCCTTGTTCTGTTTGACTAAAGTTATTGTTCTAAATATTGTTCAGTAATCTTGTTTACAGAAAGCTCGGCGTGGGTGGTGCTGGTGTATTGTGTATCCGTCTCTGGTTCAAAAACTCCCACATTCCACAAGCTGCACTGCACCAATCACAGTAGGGTTTTCTCTCATCACTGTGATGAGTGATCAGTGTTTTAAAACTCTGTTTTAACGTTTTAAAAAGCTTTGACAATATTAACCCAGGCTGAGTGTCCAGACACTAGGGTCACACACATACATAATATGATTATAAAGTGTTTGTTTACTCTGACAGATCGAGAGTAGGCAGCGATGGAGGAAGAACTCAGACAAAAATAAAAAATATTTATTTATTCCAGCATCCTCTGCACTATTTTACTACACGTGTGTCCTGCTCTGTCTTCCTTCATTAGTTGCCTTTTTATAAAATCTATCAATCTATCATAAACTTTCAAGGCTTTATTTAGTTGCACTGAAAAATGTATATAGAAATAAAATGAGGTTTTCTAAATCTTTTGACCGGTTGTGTAAGATTATGAAAAAGAAAAGCAGCATTCTTCATTTGTCAAACAGGAACCATGAAATATTTTGCCTATGATCAAAATAGTTGATAAACTAGGTAACATTGCAGCAAACTTGCCTTTCCAAAGGAAAAAATGTACATTGCATCTCATGCAGTTTTATGTCCAGTTGAAAGATATTTTGTTTTTCTTGTAAAAATGTGA
This sequence comes from Lepomis macrochirus, assembly GCA_024633595.2. Lineage (NCBI taxonomy): Eukaryota > Metazoa > Chordata > Actinopteri > Centrarchiformes > Centrarchidae > Lepomis > Lepomis macrochirus. Next base: position 22,015,427 of record JALXJV020000024.1, read on the forward strand.
AACTTTGAAGCACTCTGGAACAAATAAAAAATAAACAGTAGAATGAAAGGGGACTGTGTTTGTTTTATTATTATAATTATTATACATATTGGCAGGAATTATCAGTGTTTCACGTATATTCATTTATGAGAGTGTCACTTTGGGATCTGGGTTAACTGTGACGGTAGAATCTTTACACTTTACATCTTTGTACAGAAACTGTACAATGAATTTATTTAATGTAGGCAATAACGAGCGGATTAATACAGAATGAAAATGATCATTAGCTGCAGTCCGATAAAAAATTAGTTCAAAATGAGCATTTCTTTTAGTGACTTTTCCTTCCAGCTGGGCCAGATTGGATGGACACGGCTCAGCTTGATCCGATCAGTCGAGACACCTGAATCAGAACTATAATCAGACATGTGTGTCTTTGCTTTTTACAGAAATTGAATTTCTTCACGTTGACCTGAAGCTGAACTCGCCGGACTCATTCCCGCCTGCCCGTCTTCGCTGAGAATTATTACCCCGAGATACTGGACGAGTCCCGTCTGTTCGCTTGAGTTTTAATGAGGGTGCAGAATATCTCAGCGCTGACCTTTCAAACCGTCCACTGTCACAGAGACAGCTGACATTTTTACACACACTCAGTCCACCAAACCTTAAGAAGACCATTCAGTATTTTTCCTAGGATGGAGTTGTAGCAGCGGAGGGAAGCAGATTTTTTTTTTTGCGCACTCGCAAAGTGCATCTGTTTTATTTCTGGATATAAAACACAAATCACAAATTTAAAGAGTAGATATTTTTTTATTTTCCAACACACAAAAAAAAATCTGGGAATTTTTTTTTTTGACCCATTTACATTAATGGCACAGCATCAGCCTGTTTTAGGCCTCACCACCTAACCCTTATTTATTCATGTTTGACTTCTATATCTTAATCTACTAAATTTACTGCTTTTGACATTTTTTTTTGTTGTAATTAACATAATAAACTAAGCAACATGAGAACCACCTCCTGTCTGTATAATTACCAAACATTTAATTTGCATATGTTGGTGTCAGCAGGGTATGTTTCTTACTCTAGTGGGTTATTTCTTATTTTACCATTTTAACTCTACCTTATTTTAGTGTTTTGGTGTTTACTCACTACTTGAATCCACTCACCTTGCTCTTCCCCGCACGCATACACCTACACCTCTGGTTACAGCTGCACGATTATGGCCAAACTGATAATCACTATTATTTATCACGATTACTCATTGACTCTAAGGGCAACATATTTTTTATTGCACTTTAAAAAATTAAATAAACAAGCAACTGTTTTCACATCCATGTTGTGCTGCATTTCTGCTACTGTACAAATCTTGGCATCAAAATAAGACTGGTCCTTAAAGTACGGAAGGAGATTAGGGCCACATGTGACATTTGAGGTTAAACTCAAATGAGATCTGATCTCAGAATTCTGGGGGTGCGTTCCGATCGGCCCGTAGTTCCCTGCTAAGTGGACTGCACAGGGTATTTAAGTGAGATTCCAAACCGCAGGGAGCGCAGCATGTTCTGACACCAAGAAGGGAACAACGGTTCATGAGTTCGCAGGAAGTTGACAAGATTACCCATAAGCCTTTGTGCCTCATAGTAGGTACGCGACTATCTCCATTATCGCGGCTGCCGTCTTGGTTGCAACAGACGTAACTCGGGATTTTCTCTGGCGACTTGCGGTGTTACGAAAATAATTGCTCCTGTTTTCCACGACTGGAGCACACATTTTAAACGATCATGTTCATTTAATTGTGGGAAGCTAAAATCATAATTGCGATCAATATTCAATTAATTGTCCCTACCTCTGGTTTTATACTATAAACACACCTGCTGGCCCCGCCTCTTCCTGTCTCTCTGTCTGCTCTGCTGACTTCATCAGCAGTACGTTGACATCTGCGCTTGTGTCTCCTCCTTGTGTTGCTCTACCTCGTCCATGCTTGTAAAATAAACACTGTGTTGAAAAATAATAGTGTCACAAAAAGACTGCGCCCGTCATGTACATGAACGAGGAGAGAAAGCTAGACAAGCTGTTCGAATATTAATTAGTGTGCGATAGAGCAGATGACCATATCGTCAAGACAAAGAAAAGCAGAAAATCCTCACCAGGGAAGTTAAAACAAGAGAATATTATATTTCTGTCTATTAACTAATCGATTAATCTACTAATCTTTCAAGCTCTAGAAAATATACCAATCGATTAATCTGTTTATCTGTTTATCTTGAAATAATTAAAGATAATAGTGAGAAATGCTTATCTAAAGTTCCTAGAGCCCAAAGTGATGTCTTCAAATGTCTTGTTTTGTCCAAAACCTAAAGATTTTGTTCTTTTTCAAACGTATGAAAGAAAATGTCTTCCTGAAGTAGTAAAACATACGGTGGTCTCTGTACTACGGTGACCTGGTCATTCAGATGCTGTCAGAGTCCGTCCTGCCGGAGTGGACCATCAGTCCAAGATCACCTCGGTACCTGCTCTTTATCTCTGTCCCTGATCCAGTTTGTCAGGACCGTCCGGGACTACGTGGAACAATTACCCAGCCCCGGAGCCACCGTCGTACACTGCAGCTAGGACAGCGCATGTGTGGACATTTGATTGGCTGAGAAGAAACCAAAGCTCTCCGTTAGAGCTAAAACGATTTATTGACTATTGTTGAATTTATAATACATACATAAGACTCTACGGGGTGAAAGACGAGTACATATAGGACCAATCTGGGGCTAAAAGACCAGTACCTATAGGACCAATCTGGGGCTAAAAGACCAGTACATATAGGACCGAATACATTTTTCATTTTTGAATATTAATTCATGTGCAATATAGCAGATGGCCATATCATCATGTTCCAGTTTTCAGTGTTTCTGCTGGTCGCTGCTCAGGGGTAGTTACGGTACTTTAGTCTGCCAAGATACGCTCAGGTTGCTGTAAATATATTCACATGTGAGAAGCTGAAACTGTCAAATGTTTTTAAAGGAAAATTTACTTCAGCCATTAAAAAACTTGCTGATTAACCGACAAAATATTTCAGCTGTAATTGTATAAACTGATGGAGAGTTTAATTTATAGCAAAACATAATAACTCTGCAGGTGTTTTGTGTAAAAATGTGCTGAGTTGCTAAAGTTAACAAATGTAGTGAAGTAAAAAACATTTCCCCACTGGGGTGCAGAGAGTGGAAGTAGACAGAAGACAGAAAACTTTGAAATACATTGAAACCCAAACTTTTGAGCAGTTTCTGCAGCTTATTTCTAAAGTTACGTTTCCCATGACACTGTGCATCCTGGCCGGACCTGAGCTCGCTGTGAGGTGAAGCTTGTGGGACTTCGAACGATTTCTAACTTTTCCTCTGTATAAATCTCTGCCAGGAAATAAGAGGGGGGTTTGGACTGGAGGTTTGTTCCTGAGGGAGTGCGGCTCAGCTCGGCCTCTCTGACAGGGGCTCCTTGCATCTCTTTTAAGCCCCTGACAGCTGTTGTATCTGGGTTACCCAGTTCTGCTCCGGCCTCAGCGTGCCCTAGATCAATATGGAAATCAGAAGTCCACAGATGCACAGTAGAAAAGGAGAAATGTAGATCCTAAGAGCTTTTTCTGCTTGTGAATCTCTGTTTTCTTGCCTACGGTTGGGCATCGTTTAAATTTTGTGAGTCTGATTCTACTCATGGAATCCAGTTCTTACTGAATCCGGTTCTTATGGAATCTGGGTTCTGGCTCTTCACTACAGATCTCGTTAGTGAGTGACCTTCATCCTCTTCCTCCTCGCTCCTCTTCCCCTTCATGGCTAAAGTGTCTCATCTGTAGCCATCATTGGTTTCCCTTCAGTATAAAAGGTCAGCTCACCTGTGTTTTGTACCTGAGACGTTGCTGCTGTTAGCGTTAGGATCCCTTTGTGTGGTTCTTTGGTTATTTCGTTTCAAAACCGAATCAGAAAAAACAAACAAGTCGTTCAAGTTACTGATTATCAGCTTTAAATCAGTTTAATTAAGTCTACAAAAGTTTCCCAGAACACAAGGTCTAACTTCAGGTGTCCTTTTGTTCAACCTAAATAAATTCAAATTATACAAAACAAAGAAAAGCTGGAGCCATAGTGTGAGGTTGTTGCTTCATACAAAGACAATTTAAAATTGTTAATTTATTTTCTATTGATCAACTATTGATTCTGCACACTTCGCTTAACATCATGATACCAGATCTAATGTTTTTTATAAAAACCTGACACTCACTGTTGTCTGTAAGAGCAAAATGTTTGACACTAGTGAACAAGTGTCTCATGAAGGGCTATATTTAGGCCATATGGCTGAAATGATTGTCACACTAATAAGTTATGTTCCCATATCAATAATTAAAATATATAAAAAAAAACAGTCAAACACACATTTGAAGCAATAAATTGTTCCACTGTACGTGACACTAAACTTTTCATTTGTTTAAAACAAACCCTTAGTAATAGTAATTAGTAATTTTATAATTTCAGCTCACTCTGAATGATTAATTGGTAAAACAGAAGTTAAAGTTAAGTTAAATTTAAATGAGAATGTTAATAAGTTATGTAACAGTAATGAGACTTAAGTGTAATAAGACTACTGCTGATAAAAATGTGTTTTAACTGATGAAGCAGGATTTAATTAATAAAATTTTGTTTCACTCAAAAAACAAAACTACTGACAAACATGGTTTGGCAGCTATTTTTAATTAGCACTTAACAATCCAGCTTACAGTGATCTGACAGCAAGTTATACAATTATATTCTCTTAGGGCTGATAGTGATATGATGTCAAAATATATTTCTGATGTGAAAATGTCACAGTAGGACTGAATTGAACATAAAATAATCAAACTGCTGGTATAAATTACATCAGGGGGAAACATTTGTTTAATCATAACCTTTAATGCCTCATTTTGTTTCAGTCTTTAAATGCAAATATCATCACATCATGTTTCTACTTAAAGAAAATGTCATAATTGCCCAGCCCTGTATTCATTTCAGTGATTTAAAAACAATGATCATTATGTCCAAATATTATTTATAATATATAAAAATGTTGGAATTGCAAATGTGAACATTTTTTAAACAGGCTTTCAAGCTTCATGATCAGACAAATGCCACAATTCTCAAAAATTTAAACAACAAAATATTTTTATCCTAGAAAGTAAATTGACAACAGAACTCCAGTCATTTATTAATGTATTTTAAAATAGGAGAGTTCCTGTCTCATATTCAGACTTTTATTTTGTGTTAAGTTTCAACACTTGTCACTTTAAAGAATGTGACTGTATGTTTTAAAGTGTTTCCTTTATTGGAACTGGGACAACAGTTTAAATGTAGTTTAAAGTCTGAGTGCAGCAGGTCATAAAGTGTTTTATTTCATGAATGACACAAGATCTCAGCATTTCACAAGATACAAAAAGTTATGCTACGGTTTAAAATCATTATATAAAAAAGAAAAGAGTATTACATCAATATTTACATACAGCAATATGTGTAACTTTTTAAATAAACAGCTTATATGGAGCAGTGAGTGAGAACATAGTTATAATAGAAAATGGAATAAGGTTAGCTGGCACGCCATCACTGCTAGCGAGCATCAGACTTTAACACGCAACAAAACAATTTAATACCAACGACCTGAGATCAACCAGCTTTTCCTTCAAAATTAAAAATCATTTACCACGTTAATTATTGGGACTCTGAAGTTTGATTTTGGAAATCGGTAACAGGTGACAAATAGGACAAAATATTTAACAACTTTATCTAATTAAAGTTTACCTGTAATACCAGCAAAAATTTAAAGTTCCTTTTTAATTATAATTAAAACAAGCTTTCTGTTTAAAGCATCAATATGTTTTCTTGAGTTTTGTTGGCGTTTGTCTTCCATAAACTCTCATCACTGACATCCTGACAGGTAGAGAAGTTGTTGTAAAGTAAAGGTGACTTAAAGGACTGCCGAGGAAAAATCACTAACATTAACACTGATTGGTGTTTAAAAGTAATTTGTCATCATTTATCTTTTTTTTTATACTTTGCTACACAAAACAGGGAACAGACAGCAAACGCTCTGTTAGCTCAGATAGTTTCAATGTCGGAGGGAGCTAACGTAGCAACGCTTCTTCTCTCTCGATAGATGCACGTCATCGTCTGTTTAGCGTCCAGTGTAGATGAAATCTGAGGAGAGACCAAAACGTTTGTCCTATTTCATTGTGTCTGAATGCTGTAAAAGATGTCACAGGAAGACAATGTTTCTAGTATTATAAATAATACTACATGTGTCAGTTTAATTTTAATATCATATAAATAGTTAGAAAACATGCAGCTAACAGCACTTCTAAAGCTCAGATTCACACGTTTTATATCTTTGGTTGAATTTCTCTGCTGGTTAGAGTAAGAAGTTCATTTAGTCCTGGTGGAGTTCCTAAAGTCTTACCACGGCAGTACTCGGGGTTGAAGTTTTCATAGATGGGGTAGAGAGGGTTCTCCTGTTCACTTCGATGCTTCCTGGCTCTCAGGACGTCCCGCACACACTGGTGCAGGAAGGCATACTGGCACTGCAACACACAAGGACAGCAACAAGTCTTAGAGTGTCGAATGTAAACTTATATGTTTATCTGTTATGTTTGGTTCACGTTTAACTAGTGTTTACTAGTTTTTCAGTCTTATATTTAATGACCTTTTATCCCTGGAGTTCGCGCCTGTAGTTACTGGACTTTGAGGCCTAGTTCACGCCTGTATTCGCTGGACTTTGAGGCCTAGCTCGCGCCTGTATTCGCTGGACTTTGAGGCCTAGCTCGCGCCTGTATTCGCTGAACTTTGAGGCCTAGCTCGCGCCTGTATTCGCTGGAATTTGAGGCCTAGCTCACGCCTGTATTCGCTGGACTTTGAGGCCTAGTTCGCGCCTGTATTCGCTGGAATTTGAGGCCTAGCTCGCGCCTGTATTCAGCTGGACTTTGAGGCTAGCTCGGCTTCGGACTTAGCCTGTCATTATCGCTGGAATTTGAGGCCTAGCTCGCGCCTGTAGTCGCTGGACTTTGAGGCCTAGCTTCGCGCCTGTAGTCACTGGACTTTGAGCCCTAGTTTGCGCCTGAAGTCACTGGTCTTTCAGCGCTTGAGTCTTATGTGGCACACTTCAGCAGTATGGGGCTGTACCTCAGTCTGGACCATATGTTGGCGGTGCAGGCGGAGGTCAAACACACAGCCGTACAGGTCGATGGTTCCTTTGGAGTCCAGCTGCTGCAGAACCCGATCCAAGGCGATGAAGGTCCCTGTACGGCCAACACCAGCACTAACACACACAGAGTCAGCTTTAAAGAGCGAATTCTCAAATTGCAGAGAAAAATTAAAATAATTTAATGAATTTTAAAAATTCATCAGTCAAATAAAGTTATCGTTTTAGCTCTAATGGAGAACTTTGGTTTCCTCTCAGCCAATCAAACGTCCACACAAACTCTGCCCTACCTGCAGTGTACAACGGTGGCTCCGGTGCTGGGTGATCGGTCTACGTAGTCCCGGACCGTCCTGACAAACTGGATCAGGGACTGGGTGCTCTCTGGGACTCCGTGATCGGGCCACACGGTGTAGTGGAAGTGACGCAGCATGCGAGGGTAACTGCGGCTGCTCTCCTGTCAGGAGTTATTGATTATATCTTGTTATACATCAATAAAAAACTCTTAATGATCTGTAGATTAACTAGCAGGAGAAAACGTGTCGTCACAGTCAGAGATAAAGAGCAGGTACCGAGGTGATCTTGAACTCTCTGATGGTCCACTCCGGCAGGACGGACTCTGACAGCATCTGAATGACCAGGTCACCGTAGTACAGAGGCTCTCGGTCTGCAGGCCAGTACTGATCACACTTCACCTGCAACAACACGCCACCGTATGTTTGACTACTTCAGGAAGACATTTTCTTTCTTACGTTGGGTCATTCTGCTCCCGGGTGTCTCTTTTCTGAACTTATTCAGGTTATAGGTTACAATTATAAAGAAAAACATGCAGCTTCTCTGTTTGACATTTGAAAACATCACTATGAAATCTGGGAACTTTTGATTAGCGTTCTGCACCATTATCCTTATTTATTCATCAACAGTTTAATTGATAATAAAAATAGCAGCAGCCGTTGTTAATATATTAGAATACTTTTTAGTAGTATATTTTTTTTAGCAAACGATCAGTTGATTTAATCAGTTCCTCGACAGAAAAATAATTTGCAGCTGTTCTGATAGATTAATAAGTAGGGATGGTCAATAAAATGATGATAAATGCTGCAATGGAATTTTCCTCAATAATATAACAAATGTTTGATTTAATTCATTTAAATAATGAATGAATTAGCTCTTAATTTTTCTATTGAAATGTTTATTTTGTTGAGGAAAAAATAAATGTAATTTTACTCGTGCACATTTGTTGAAAACAGATTTTATCGTAGTAGATTGAATGTTCTGCTTCAGATTTGTGATCCACTGTTTGGCATCCAGTGTTTAGCCTGATAATTATACATACTGAATGAGGTGAAGTTTTTTGTTAAGTAATAATATTAGTAGTAATATTGTCTAGTTTTAGCTTCCCAACGGCGACATACTGCTTTCCTTGTTAGTCGACGTGCAGGTTTAGGACTGTTTTTGGGGGTTAAATCGTCTTGAGCTTTATGGAAACTGTAATATGAATTTTTCAGTCTAAGGAATTTAGTGTTTCATTTGTTACCGTCCAAAATCTAAAGGGGCACCATGAATGAATCTATATAAATATATTATAGACCAACCAAAAACATCAAAAATGTAAGTGACTCACCCGTCCCTTCTCCACACACTGCGTCACCATCACGACATTGTAGACGCTGTGCTCCCACACCATCCGCCAAAAGTCATCCTTAGTGCCGGGCAGCGGCCCCTGGGTGGCGATGTACTCCCTGCGGTAGTTATTACCCTGCACACACAGAGCACAGGGGTATTAGTGTGTGTGTTTAGTGTGAGCGTGTGTGTGTGTGTGTGTGTGTGTGCACGCACAGGTACGTAGCTGGCGTTGATGTAGTCGGAGCAGGGGTCGTCCTCCAGGTAGGACAGCTTCACCCGTGTAGAATCATCTAGAAAACAAACACTAATTATAAACATGACTTCTTTCTTGTTTCAGTGTAGGTTGAACCTTTAATGTAATAATTTAGATAGAAGCTCGATGTTTTGTAGCGTGCGGCGACGTGAACAGATCCGGTCCTCGGTTGTGACCACCCTTTCGTTCTGCATGCTGTTCTAGTGATCCAGTCAACATGTGAGCATCACTTTTGGCTGTGAGGCTGTTATTTAGAGGCTTTAGTGAACTATTCACCGTCTAGTAGTGACGTCAGAAAAGTCAGTGACATGTTTGATTTGAGTAAAAGTTTCTTTGTTGCTTTTTTTTTAATCAGTTATGAGTCTGAGCTCATATTTTCATAGTTTCACCAAAACCCTCCCAGACGTTAACTGGCGCTACACAAGCAGCCGCTTTACTCACTTCGGTTTCCAGTGAGATACAACAACGGACAAGTCGATAAGACGAAAGCAGCGGGCCGACATTTCTCAGTAGTGATCGGGTTTCTGGCAACACGTTAAACTTGCTAACTCACTAATGGTATCACATGAAGGAGAAGCGTCACAACAAAAACAGTGCAAACGCCTTTCAGAATTTAAACAGACTTTAGACAAGTTTATTTTTTAATCTGACCAGGCCTTCGAGCTGGGATTGATAATGCTCATAGAGCGAATAAAAGAAAAAGAAGAATGCTGCACTGTAATCCATATTATTATTATTATTATTATATTATTATTATATATTTTTTATTATATGGTATTGTTTTGAGAATATTTTATTTAGCGGAGAACTTATTTTAGTCTTTTTTATTTTTATGTAATTTATTTATATAATTAGTTTGTTTAAAAAAATGTAAACTAACATACATGTTTACAAAAGTTCACAATAAACCAGCAGCAATTTATTGTTTGCATTTTTTTAAAATAAAACAATAGACCGAACCCTGACTTCAAAACTGAGGTACATACAGAACCTAGATTTTTGTGTACCGTTACACCCCCAGTTTATTATATACAAGTGATTAGATAATAAATGTGAAAACTATATCTAAATGCTTTATGTTGAAAGGATCACTTGGAAACATTGATATCATCCAATACAGTCTGAGAGTTACTACATCCTAACCAACAGTGTTCAGACCTGCCTCTCAGCCGTTTGCGCCAGTGAGAGACAGGAAGTGACGCCAATGTAGCTGACTAATCGTAGCGGAGCATTAATTATAAACTTGGTGTTGAGATTTAATTCGGTGACTGTAACTAATAGTGTGAAACATTAGAGAGTCTAATCCGGAGGGCATGTTCAAGCTAACGTGCCGATCCATTGCACTGGTTGAGTTTGTTTTGTTCAGCTAGCCTATGTGCTAATGTCCGCCATTTTGTGCCCATTGTTGTCAATGTAAACGGCGCTTGCAGCCGCGGCCGCTGCGGACTTGAAGCTATCACAAATAACCTATTTTCTACCTGGTGATATAACTTGAATGCAGCAAGTAAATCTAAGTCACAAACAGTCGTGGTTATTTGGAAAAGGTGCGATATGTAAATGCATCTATGTTAGAAGTTTAATAGACCTTGAGAGTCGCAACACGTCGCTCAGAACTGCCACTGCAACTTATCATTAATACACAATGATTAAAATCTCTGATAAGGACTGGATGATGTGACCTAAAATCATTATCTCGATTATTTAGTTTTTTTGCCCTCAAGGATCACTGCCAACGTTTGTACTGTAAATATTTTTGGGAACATGGGAAAATTACGTTAGAGGTTCTGATTTTAGTTCTGATTATTCGTCCCTAGCTCTGAATATAAAACACTGATAAATGCCACACTTTGCCCAAGTTGATATGTTTTCTTATTATTGTAAGTGAGAATATTTTAAAATGTTAAATGTCTTTGAATGTGAAGAGAGTTCAGCTGTGACTCATTTTACTACGTGACTGTGGGCATAATTAGAGCTGCTGTTGTAAATGTGTCACCTTAAGTCATTGATCACATTTTTCTGTTCGTATAGAAACACTGGCTGCAGATGAATGACGCTTAATTACTGTATTTAAACTGCGATAGTGAGAGATGTACAGCTCTAAAAATAAACACAGTCACTGACATGATTGACTGCAAACTCCTAAATTTGATTTTGGAGCTGTGCCTGCTTTTAACTGTTAAACTGACTCTTTAAGGTGTTAACAGACCTGAAACCAGGTTTTCACGTGGCCAGAAAGAATTGGACAGCAGAGCACACGGGTGTCGTGCCGAAAACTGATCGCTGAAAACTGATAGCCGTCGGCCGGAGCGCGCTCAGCATGTTACAGCTGTATCACCCGGTCTCTTTACGAGCTGCTTTTATCTGGATCAAACAGACATAACGTGCAAACACACATCACTTTATGTCCGTGGTAACAGCAAAGGTATGTCTAGGTTTAACTTTACGGAATAACCACATTGTGGCTAAATTAGTGTTTGCAGTTTAAAGCGTAACCAGGCCTGACATTTACGTGATCAGAGGCAATAACAGAAGCCTGTTGTTGCTGATGGATTATGTGTTTCATAGGCCAGTATGTCTAATATCATTGTTTGTATTTTGCAATATATCCTTATAACTCTACATTAATTAACCTGCTGTGTACCAACCAATCCAGTCCTTTTAACCTTTAAATGGCCAATACAACCCGTAACTGTCAGGATTTCACTTGCCAGAAAGTTATTTCAGCTTCTACTTCCTGACTAAAAGGTAGATTCTGCCACAAAATGACTTGATTTCATTCATGAGTGTTATATTTGGCAGATTATAACTCACCTAGAACTTTTTACCTCTTAAAATACCTTTAAATGGCCAAAACAACACATAAAATGCAGTAGAAAGTGAATGCAGCTTCTTTTGACTGAAAGTAGATTCTGCCTCAAAATGACTTGATTTCATTCAGAAGTTATATTTGACAGATTATAAAACTGAAATTGACCCTTTTTTATTTCATATATAATAACATTATATTTTTTAATACTGACCACCAAAACAAAAATGTCCCCGGTTTTCACTTCAGAAATCAGGTCACCTCAGTCCTTACTCCTGGACATTTGAGGACATTCTCTTTTATAGACCAAACAACTGATCGATTAATTGAGGAGATAATCAACAGAATTAATCGGCAATGAAAATAATCGTTAGTTGCAGTCGTCCTGTGCCGGTCACATTTTACACGCAGGTGAATTACTGAGTTGATGTTACCCGTGGTGTGCTGTCAGGAGGTGCAGCGGCTGAAACAAACGGCAAGTCAGGAAAGTATATTTAAAAAAAAGCTGCAACGCTAAACGGTAACTAACGAGTTGTAGCAGTTATAACCCTGCTCATGTTTGCTCAAGCGGAATTAAACACGCCATGAGGTTCGGCTTTATTCGGCCAAAACCATAAATGAAAACTCAGTTGATTAATAACCTGATATCCAGCTAGAAGTGATGTTAAAGATCGCTGATCTTGCCAGCCCCTTTAACAAGCGCGCCAAGACGTGGTAATCCCTCCTTCACTAGTTCCTTTATAAGGACACTCAGTAGTAGGGGTGGGAGAATTCATCGATTCTTCGATGCATCGTGATTCGGACGTGGAAGATTATTAATCGATGCACAAATGTCTAAAAATCGATTATTTAAATGTTAATTGATAACGTAATGTTGACGGAACGCAAAAGGCGGAACTCGCGGAAGAGCAGCGCCCGGACCGTCTGAGGAGCGCACACAACAGAGAGACCAGTGTCCCCCTGTATTCGTCACCGCTGTGGAATGAATAACCACCCCAAAATGTCACACAATCATTAATATCAATGCGCTAGTAATTATTTTAACTTCGCACACTCGCGAGCAGGGTGACGCTCTGCAGCTATGTGTGTGAGGCCGAGCGAGAGAGTGAGAGCGGCGGCAGAAGCGTGACGGTGAAAGTTAGCGGTGAAATATATCAGCAGTAAGTTTCAGTCTGGTAGTAAACGTGCAGCGCAGCTGTGTGACCGTAATAAAGTCTGTAGTTTCCCCAACGGCTGGAAAAGTGAAGGCTGTTAGCGCGAGCTAACATCTCCCCGTGCAAGGGCTCAGTCTGTCCTCCACACCAGACTCCGCAGCCTTCAGCGTCACCGCCCCCCCTCCTCTGAAACTCATCCCCACAGAAACGCTCCCTGTCTGGACACTTTCAAAGATCTACTAAAACACAGCTCTTTACCCAGCATTCAGTCCTGAATGACTATTTGTTGTTCTGTCACTGTAGCTATGTGTAAAGTGTCCTTGGGTCCCGTAAATTTGCTAAAAAGATTTATTTATTAATGTAACATTAGCTAAATTAGTAATGAAGTAATATTAATTATCAGCTGTATGTCATTACTAACTAACCTACTAGTCAAGGTTTGAGAACATCAGGTACAAGCTGAGACTAAACTGGTGTACAGCTCTGTCCTGTGTACACATACTGTACATGCTGATAATTATATTTCAGTTTTCATGAGTCTGACAGCTGGTTGTTAATGAAATGGACCATGGAGCTGAGGTTAATAAGGTAAACTAGGGATGTAAACTAGTCCTTTTAAGCTAATTAGCCATTTTCTTTTGGATTTTAATGTGCAAATGAAATGCTTAGTAATTATCCAGGGATCCTGTATAGAAAAAATATGATGCATCAAGATGCATCGATAATCGTTTTATAATCGAATCGCAGCCCTCTGAATCATAATCGAATCGTGAGGTACCCAGAGATTCCCACCCCTACTCAGTAGTTTTACTCCAGAAACTCAGTAAATTCAGATTTCACATGAATCATCGTCGTCGTCGTCTGTCCTTGCTGAGCTGTAAAATGTGGCACACGCCACTGACTGGGGATTGATGTCCAGAAAACGTTTAGAGAACTATTCTGATAATCGTTTCAGTTTCAGTCATCAATCAAAACATGAAAAGAAGACTGAGGGGAAGGCAGGGCAGGAAGGAGCATCGCTGTTATGAGGGAAAGAAAGATATTTAAGTCTAAATTGTCCACAACTCAGATTCTGCTGCGGCACAAAACATCATCTGCATGTTTAGTTTGCAGTTATTAATGTTTTTATTACCTCGACCCCGACACTGGTACATCACTGTCGCCATGGGAACAGGCACCGTCTCGTTAATTAAAGCTTTTAACGATGTCGTCATTGTAATGATTTTCAAATTAATTGGTCTGTTTTTTTCCTCGCTGGGGGGCTCGATGGCAGGAGGGTTTTCTGGATAACTTTTTCCTCTGTGTTTTAAATTTTTATTTGTTGCTGCTGCAGAGACGATTAATAAAAGCCATAAATCACACACACAGGCAGAGTCACGCAGCGGTACTAACATGGCAGGATGTTGTTGTAGCGGTTCTTTCCTCGGTTCTCCGGCACTCGGGCGACGTCCATAGTCTGGTTGCGTCCCACGTCCTTCAGATCCTTCACAAACACAAATGATTAATTCAGTCTGAAGTATTTCTTCCTTCAAGCCCCCTTTTACATTTAACACATGAAGCTGAACTTCTCTGGTGTTTCATGTCTGAACAGAAGCAAAAGCCCAAATTAGTTAAAATGAGCTGAAACATCTGCAGCAGTCAAATCCAACTTACACATAAATGCGGCAGGAATATAAATCCAGAAACATCAGATATAAAAGAAAAAATTTAATACTCAAATACTCTTATTCAAAGGCAGGACTTTCACTTGCAGTGGAGTATTTCCACAGTGTAGTGTTAGTACTTTTAGAGTCTATCCCCAGTTTTCTGATCTGACCATAGACGTGTTTCAACATTTTTTAATTTTGAACATTTTGAAGTATCAAATTAGAAAAGTTTGTTGGAAACAGAAAAATTCAACAACAAAAAAATCCTTAATTTTGCAAAAAAGGTTTAACGCTCACTTAAGGTGATTTTTGCCTTTGTCAAAAAAGAGTAAATGCGCTAAACGGGAAATAGTGTCTAACAGCATCATCTGGAGGTGCATGCAGAACTCTGCATAACACCGGATATTCCCATAACGTCGACGTGGCTGGTAGCAGTTTGCCTGCTTGAAACACATTTCTGAGGACCTCTCTCCATTTTTCTAAGATCAGTGGCCGTCAGGTTCATGTGACTAGTTTAGTTTCTAAACTACTGGCTAATAAACATTAAACTTTTACCTCAAACTCCTCAGACAGCAGGTAGTTGGAGTCGGCCTGCAGCTTTGTCAGGTGGGACTCAAAGTGGCAGGCTTTGATGGGACTGCACAGAGACACAGATATTAGTTAAACAGACGTTTTCAAAGCTGTGAATTAACAGATTTTATATTTCTAGAGTCCTGACAGACTCTTCTGCCTTATTCAAGCTTCACTATCAGCATTATCTTAGTAAAAACTTCATACTTGGATGAAAAGACCTCAGAGCCTTTCTGCCATCTCTGAACCTTTCTAAAAATGATCGGTTTCTAAAGTGTCTCTGACTGAACGATCGAAACAAGAGACTCTCACCTGGTGACCCGACGATTGCTGCAACAAAAAGAAAGACAATCAGTTATTAGTCATGGAGTTAATTAGTCCTGTTTTAAAGTTCAGGAGGGAGATTCACATTATTATTATTACATTCTTTTTTATTACAGAAAACTGACAATTCTTACATGACCAGAGAATTAGCAGGTGTTGAAATACTAAACTATATTACATTCATTACAGTGGTGTGATGTTTTGTTACAGCAGTGTAATTACTGTGTGATCATTGGCTTTTTGCAGAAAATGCTTGTTTGTTATTTTACTGCAAAGACCGGACCTTTTAGTCAGGATGTATCAATAGGTTAATAATTATTGATTAAAACATCTAATAAATCCATTTCATCAGAGGAACAGTATGTTCAGCAGGCAGATGATGTTTTTTTTAAACATTTAACTACTTAAATTTTCCATCACTCATTTATTTCTTGCCTAACCGCGGGTACGAGAGGCGGACGCGCTGACAAGGAGGCTAAAACCTTTTAGGCAAGTCCTGCCACTCGGCCGCCATCTTGGCAACGCCTCCGGGCAGCTATTTCGACTAACAAGACCAGGCTCCTGTCTAAATGAATGGGGAGAGCCAGAACTGCACTTATACAGGTCACGGGGACATAAAAAGTACATGAATAGAATCGGCATTAAAATCTTATAATAATCGCTGAAAAAGTTTGACTACTTTGCCCCAAAAAGAAGGTTTAAAAGAAGGTTGCCGTTACGGGCTTTCCCCACAGTTGTACTGAGGATGTGACTGAGTGGCGTTTCCGGCAGGGCGCTACATGGTGGTGAGAGGCATTTTATGCAACAACGGTTTTAACACATGATCAACCTGCAGCCAGATGAACATTCTTCAGGCCTCGTAGAATATGTACGAGTTATTTAGACTACACATTTACTGAGGCACACTTTGCCCTACGTGAACTATTGGCCCAAACTTTAATATTCGTGAAAGACCTGCTCCCAGAGACATTTAACCCAATCAGAGTCATCTGTCCAGCAGGGGTGCGAACGTTTGGCCAAATAAGCCATTGATGTGATTCATGTAGATCCGATGAGTTTTTGTACCCGGGTCTGGACTTCCTAGCCCCCAGATAGTGCTCCGTGCTTTAAAGTCAATTTTATTAGTGGCCAAAAAGAGGAAGCAGAATTTGATCTGTTTGTTGGATGTAGGGTTGTAACGGTATGAGATTTTCACGGTATGATAATCGTCTCAGAAAATATCACGGTTTCACGGTATACGATATTAAACTATCATTATTATTATAATCATCATCAGCTACAATGACCCTTAAATGAATAAAAACAGATATGGTTTTTGGTTGAACATGGTTTATTGTAACAAACTTTTTTTAATGAAAATAAGAACTTTATGGAAGTATGAATCTACCTTTTGGAAGAAAAAGAAAAATAAAGCTGCACATCTCCCATTTGAACAAAATAAGGAATAAGTTATTTCTCTTTATATTAGACAACAATAAACAAAACTGTCCTTCCTCTTTAATATGGGAGAGAAAAATGTGCAGGGTCATGTTTGTTAATATTTTCCTGAGATTATCATAGCAGCATGCATTTCAATGCTTTTTTTCAGGTCAGGTTATGATGAAGAAATGTAAGCATGTTGAGATTTTCCGGGCTCATTCTTGACCGTTGAGGCGGCACGATTGAAACAGGTGTTTCATTCGTCCCGACACGCAGCCATTCTACATTTATTTAGATACGGCGGGAGGGGGGGTCCACTGGGCTGCAGGTTGGACCACCAGGATGCTCACAGCCAAATAACAGGGTCTTCTTCACAGTAGACCAAGAAAACAGGCTGCAGATGTGCATAAAAAGGGCAGCCGACATCTGATCCACGTGCATTAGCTGTTAGATTTTGCAGTTAGCTAGCTAAGTCATATTTATACTATTTTTTATTAAGAAAAAGGACTTAATGAGTTTGCAATTACGTATTAAACAAGGCAGTGTCCAGCTCTCTAAATAAAAACAAGAATAACTTAAACTATTTAAATGTATATCGTTGTGTTTCATTCGTCCCTCCCCTGTGTCTCATCCGTCCCGCACAGTAAGGACGAATGAAACAATGCGCACCTTTGGTTCAAAGTGAAATTATACTGAAGTCGTTTTACATTTTAACAAGATAACACCTGGTATTGATAGAACGCATATGTGAGTTGTTGATGACAACAACAAATGATTTCTGTCTGCAACGTTATATTTTAAAATGACGTGTATGTGAAAAGTGTTTCATTCGTCCCGGCTCTCCCCTACTAGATCTATAGACGAAACGGCGCTGCTCATTCATACAGAGACACGTTGAATATAGAATTAAGACGGTCGCACACCAGTCTTTTAGCGCTGTGTATTCACAGACTCGCATCGCGATTTGATTTACTGCACAGCTATATTTTGATTTATTCATCCATCTAGTAGGCTATCTATCAAATCGCACATTTTACTGTAACGCAAAAAAGACTGGTGTGCGTCTTTTTGACAGACCGGGATTCCCTCAGCATGACAGAAATAATATGGCCTTAAGTTATGAATTACCTTTATCTACACGGAGGGATGGTGTTCCTGTATATGGGAGTGTTTCCTCCTTTTGTAGCCACTCTTCGTCCACATATCTTGCAAACTGGATATCAATCTTCAAGTACACCACGATCGTTTTTCGGGTATCCAAAATATTCCCATACTGCAGATTTTCATTTTTTTTCAGCGGGAGATACAGATTCGCAGCCTCTGTCTCGGACGTTTTCAGCGCTGTTCAGGTATGGGTGGAGTCTAAGCACTCAAGCTGAAAGAAGTTGCATGCGGCGCAGCGGCAGTGCGGGTGAATTCAGTTTTTTTTTGGTTTTTTTTTAAACCGCGGATAAGCAAATGTTTACGATATGATAATCGTACATGCCAATATCGCGATAAATCGCCATACCGGTATACCGTTACAACCCTAGTTGGATGACATTTGGAAAATATAAAAGAGCCACATGATTATTATCACTAACTGCAGAAAGGGGATCTTTGTCAACTTTTCACCCCTGATGAGTTTCTGATGTCTTATAGGACTTATAGGAGTCCACGTTATCACAGTTGGATGTTTCACTGCAGCCACAGCAAAAAGCAGCTTCTTATGGCACTTTCCTGATATTTTCTCCAGACTTGTTGGAACAAAAAAAATACGTTTGCAATATTTTAAATTAAATTACAGCCCAACCAGTCCTGGATATTTGATTTGTCTGTAGGAGCCACCTGTAAGTAAGGCTTCTCTCTATGTCTCCTATTCATAATATGCACCGATGTTGTCGGTGGTGGGCGTGTTCACCGGGGTTAAAGGTGGAAGTGGTATATTTGTTAGCTTCACCTGGTTTAGGGACAGAGGCACTCACGCTAATTTACTGATCTGGTAACTGCCAGAGTTTAAGTGTTGAAATGGACTAAATGATTGAACTTGGACCTTTGAGTGGAACTGAGTTTCAGCGCGTGGCGGTGTTAGTCCATCGTGGCTGCATTTCTTTGGGCTGCCTACAGCCAAACTTTTTAAACAGATAACAATATATTTGAAGATATTCAACAAACAAATGTGTCATTGGTGCAGTTTGTTCAATCGTTTCTTTCAATGAATGAAAACATAATTCCAGCTAATTGTTCTTATCAAACAGGAGCAGATGTTATAACGAGCAGCTATCAGTTCTTACAGCCATTGGAGACTCTCTGTTTCCACGGTTTGTCAAACTGACACTTACTGAGCTGCAGTCAATAAACAAAAGCCTGATCAGCACACAAACACACACAGTAATTACCAGATGCTGTGGACTGTGGCGGAGAGAGAGAGAGAGCACTTTATTGGAAACTAATACTTCACACACTCACATATTGAACGTAGGAGGTATTGGAAACTAATCTCTCTCTCTCACATACTGGTGAAAAATAATTACAGATCTGGCTCACACACGCTTACCTCCTGACACCCATATATAATCCTGAAGCTGGAACCTCCTTCCACATACTCATCCTCACCACCGGGTTCTCCTGCACAGCCCTGCACACGACACACACACACACACGTTAGGAAATATCTGCACCAAACAAACAGCTGGGACTGGAGTTTGTACTTCCTGTTCTAGTTTTTACTTTTCTTGTTTTGTTGTTTGCTGCTTCTGATATCAGATAAACTTTAAACAACAACAATCTGTTCACTTCGAGTGAGCATTAATAGCAAATAATATAATGTCAACTGTGAAGCGTTAATTTCATTTTTTTTTTTTTTGGCAGGTTTGTTTCTCCATTTCTGATTAATTTATTTCTTTGTTATGTTTGTTCACAAATGTCAGTTTGATGTTTTATTAGTAACCACAGTACATTTAAATGCAATTAATTTGTATATAATTGTGTGAATGACATGGGGAAAACAACCCATGAGGCTTTAGATTCTCTGCTAATAAATGTGTATAAACAATCTATTTAAGCGACTAATTAACTTAGAGCCTAAATTACTTGATCCTTATAATAACCTCACCACCTAAAATGATGTGTGATATTTTCTGGCACCAGAGCTCATTAGGCTGGAGTGTACCACCAAATAATTATCGATGACTTAGCTTATGATTTATAAATTATGAAGTGGTTCATGACAATTTGCAGTTGCAGAGTGCAATTTGAAAAAGCCAGTGTTAAAATCTTAATCCCGCTCTTATCTTAGTGGTTTTCAGCTGGTTGTATTGTTATTCTGTTCCAGTATTTCTATCATTTAGCCCATGTAAGAATAATAAATAAATAAAATTAGGGGGAAATATGTACAAATAAATCCTTATTAAAGGATCTTATTAAACGATGTGATTGAGTGTATAAAGTGTGTTTGTGCACTCACACTTTGCGCAGCCTCTGCCTGTAGACCAGCAGAGAGACGACAGCCACCATCATACCGATCAGGAACATCCCGGCACTCAAACCCTCCACTACGCCCCCTAAAGGCTCTGACGCACAACAACAACAACACAGGAAGGGCAATTAGATCCATGCATGAAGTGTGTGTGTGTGTGAGTGAGTGAGAGACTCACCTGCGTGCGTCCTGAGCGGTGAGGACAGGTAAGTGTCGCTGAAGAGCGGCTGAGGAAACTCTCGGTGGTTTTCGTCAAACAGTCTGGTGAAAGCTCGCACACTCAGCCTGGAAACACACACACGGTCTTATTCTTGACTCCTGCAGTGTGTGTGTGTGTGTGTGCTGCGCTTGTGTCTGTGCATCGTACCTGTAGGAGGTCTTTGGTTTCAGCGGCCCGTCACAGAAGCCGCCGTAGCCGTCGTTCAGGTAGAGGTCGTCGTCATGATAACGATCACAGGCCCCGCCCAGCCGATCCCCTCCTGCACCCAGGTTCACCTCCACCACCTGATTTATTATTGATTTGATACAAACAGTCTGTCTCTTTAGTGATATTTTAAGGCAATTTATTATTTTGTTGTAGATGTTGCTGTTTGAATTGATTTTGTTATTGTAGGTTTGTTTTCATTAATGTTGTGTTGCTGCTGATGATATCAAACAGCTTTAATAAATATATTTTCAATTGCAAGAAATATAGTAAACAAACACTTTTACATTCAGTCATTTTTCTCTCATTGCAATTTTGTTTGTTTTCTTCATACTGAAATTACAACCTGCAATTTAATTACATGACTACAAGCTGTTTTTAAAAATGCATTAAATTAGTAAATTATTTCTAAAAGAAAAAGTAAGATCCTTCCCATGGATGCTTTTAGACATCAGAATTTAAAAGTTCTGAACAAAATAAAATACTTTTATTAATCAATTATTTCACTTATTAAATTTTTACTGTCAGTAGTAATTGTGGGGCTGCAACTAACAATTTTCATTATTGATTAAACTCTGTTGATTATTTTCTTGATTAATGAAGACGTCCTTAAATGTCTTGTTTTGTCCACAACCCAAAGATATTTACATTTAAGAAGCTGTATTCAGAGAACTTTGACTCAGACAGATTAATTGATTATAAAAATAGTTGGTAAATCATTTAATAGTCGACAAATATCTATTGATCGTTGTAGCTTTAAGTGATTGTTTCTGTTGTCACCTGTCCAGCCGAGGTGTCTGCGTCCTGTGGACAGCGGCTGGAGAAGTATGCGGTCTGATACGCTCTGACGGAGGAGTTGTTGATGTAATCGCGGTAAGAGGGCAGAGGGTGGCGCTGGTCCGGCTGCAGCATCTCATTGGCTGTCAGGAGACATGTTAGAGGAGGAGCTGAGAACAATACATCCCGTAGGCAGGTTTGCTAGAAATTGTTTTGGGTAGCTTCTGGTCGGGCTGCATTTTACGTTAAATGACTTTTTGTCATCGTACATACGGTTTATGGTTTTCCTGAACTTACAGTGAGCCAAAGCCCCTCCCCTTTTTGCCCCATGGGACAGCTAATATTTTGATCCCTTTTAAATTGTGTCCTGACTAACACACACAATGTTTGTCAGTTTAAAAGATAATTTAAGTCAAGAAAGTGGCAGTTTGACATAAAACTGTAAAGTAACATTTAGTTTTGTGTGAAAGTGCTCATTGAACTACATCTCTCATCTTGAAAAAACACATGTCACCAACATGTTAGTGCTGTAATGCTAAGTTAACAGTTATTGCTTACGTGCTACTAGCTAGGTAACTGAGCTATGTTGCCCGTACAGACAGATCTCACCCAATGTGTTTAATTCAACGACTCCTGGTCCTTTCACCACATCATTTACACATGGAAGCTCTTTGATTTTAGCTTCAGTAACATTATCTTCAGTGACATCAGCTTCAGTAATGCTAGCTTAAGTATCGTTAGCTTCAGTAACATTATCTTCACTGACATCTTCAGTCACGTTACATTCACTCACGTTAGCTTTCGTGACGTTACATTCATTCGTTAGCTTCCGTGACGTCAGCTTTAGTGACGTCAGCTTCTGAAGTTAGCTTCATAACATTAACTTCAGTGACGTTAGCTTTAGTTATTGAGAGAAACAGTTATGACGTCACATACGCAGCAGCGTCTTTTTAACAGTTTTACGACAAACTGCAACTTTCTTGACTTAAACTCTTTTAAACTGACAAACGTGTGTAATTCAGGGCAGAATTCAAACGGGATCAAAAGATAAATAAACTGTCTCTCACCGTTGACTACTAGACATATTTTTTTTGGAAATAAGGTCCCGTGGCGTTCCACCGGAAGGGGAGGGGCTTAAGGTTCAATAACCTAGTAAATGATCCAAAGGCCAGAGGGGCATTTTCTGAACACTTTGTTGATTGTATTCAGCTACAAAATCTTCCAGGGAGGCTGTACTTCCCTACAAAATTATTTAAAAAACTGAATAAGCATCAATACGAAGCAAAAGATTTGGCTGATTTCATGACAGTCTGTCAGCTATTTGTTGTTAAACCAATTATAAAACCAATGTAACTTTGTGAATCCTGTATACCTGTAATCAGTGGATTCACATTAAGCATTTAAAATGTGCGTACCATCTGACTCTGCCACGATCACGGCAAAGTAACGGACGGCTCCGTTGGCGTCACTGAACCAGGAGCAGTTGAAGCGAAACAAGATGGAGGACGATGTGACCTTCGACGACCTCTCACTAACACGTACGCTGGGGGGCGGGGCCGGAGGGCCTGAAAGGAAACAGATTCATTAAACAGACTGTTAGCCAAATAAATTAAACAACAGCATTTATAGCAACAATAATTTAGTTTTTTTCTGTGACTTTTAAACTTTATTTTTACACTATTTTATATCATTTTTCATAATTGTCTATGTTTGACATGTCTCCACTTCCTCCCACTGTGCAAAAAATAAAGCCAGAATATCCCGGACACATAACAGGAGGGGGCGGGGTTTTTGATCTATACTGCCGCCAGCCACCAGGAACGATCCAGATGTTCTGGCTTCACTTGTGTACTGATGTCATGTTGTCCATCTTTATACAGTGTATGGTTAGAGCTCTCTTTGTATTTGGTCTTTTGTCAATAAAGTTTAAAAAGAAGTGAAGCCCATTTCTCCCAAGAAAAGGAAAAAAATACATCAGTTCTGTTTATAAAAACAAAAATACTACTAATACTAAAACTCCCGCTGATAATTTTGACTTATAAATACAAACACTTTGATTTCTGTTGCCATAACCAGGAATATATTAAAAAATTAGATAATTATCCTATAAGATATGTTTTGGTTCTTTTAAATTATAAGAAGTCATAATTTTGACTTTGTGAATCAGAATAATTACTTAATCACCTTACTAATTATGTGAAGGAATTATGGCGTCAAATGTTTTACTTACAGTATTCCCATAATTATGAATATTTTAAGACTCATATTTTTACTTACCAGGAGTGCATTTATTTCTATCAAGTCTGATTTTTCATGTTTTTGGAAATGTGCTTCCGTAAAAAGGAAAAGCCTCCAAACAGAGAGAGAAACTTATCTCCTCTGCTCAGTTTCTCTCAATAAAATAAAATTTCTCTCAGGGACTTCTCAGGAGTCGGCGTCTTTTTATTTTTGTTCCTTGTCTTTTTCTTTCTGTCTCAGTCCAGTTGTGTCAGGATGATTTATAATGCAACACAGGCCGAGAGAGAGAGAGGAGACAGATGGACATGAACAAAGAAAGAAAAAGGGTTTTGGGTCACAGACTTTTATGAAAGAGGAAAAAGCAGCTAATGATACATCAGGATTAGGAGAGACCAGAGTGTCTTTTCAACGCGAGCAAAACGTGAAATTAGGCTTAAATGCCGTTTGTGGCAACTGTATATAAAGATACTAAGTTCAGTTCACCTGCATGAAGCTAATTTACAGCAGCAACACGCAGTAATCTAGTAGAGCTAGTTAAAAGTTAACAAGGTAACTTAGCTTTTTAATTAGATAATTTAGACATATGGCTTTGTGTTCACTACAAGGTTATTAAAAACTAACGATACCAAGTAGGTGTGAGAAAACATTTTCTAATAGAAAAAAATGTGTTTTTGTTTTTTTTTAATTTTTAATTTCAGAAATAAAAACAAGGTTTTACAAGCGATAACTAAATGAAACTGTAATGTCTTGTTTGCAAAATAAACTAAAATTACACAGTAAATGTATTTGGTTTTCATCTTTGTCAATGTATTTCATAGAGGCTGCATAAGCCCAAAGACTACAGCTAACACTGAAACTAATGAAAACAAATCTAAGCATTTTCAACAACAACAAAAAAAACATAACTAGCTAAGCCACTTTTTAAACTAAACTAAAATTGTAATCAGAAAGTAAAAACAAAGTCAATTTTATTTCCAGGATAAAACCCCTTGAGATCTACCATCTCATTTTCAAGGGAGGGTCCTTAACAAAAAACACATAATATGAGACGACACAATAAAAACAAACACACTTACAATGATAAACATTTTAAGAAGACAAAAAGAAAACACACTCATGTACCATGCACATGCCACAAATTCTAGACACCAATACTAATATTAAAACAGTACAGAATAACACCAAGAAAACATTAATTAAGGATAATTAACAGGAGCAGTCTGTTGTAAGGTGAAAAATAAGAGCCTTTTTAAATAAACCTAGATACTATAAAAAGGAAATCATTATCATGACTAGTTGGAAACTAGCGGGCCGTTTTCAGAGAACTTAATGATGAATTTCTGAATGAACCCAGTTCGGCTGTTCCCTCCGTCTCTCTGCGTCTCTCGGGGGAACAGTCCTATTTAAGCAGAGTTTTTATTTAAACACCAGACTCAACTACAGCACCTGAGGGGAGAGAGTACGTGTTGTTATTTTACTATGTGTTGTTATTTTACTATGTTCGTGGGGCCAAAATACCGGCCCCACAAGTTGAAAGGGCTGGTGAGGGTTAAGACTTAAGGTTAAGGTAAAGGCCCTAAGGAATTCATTATGTCGATGCAGATAGTAAGACGAACGTGAGCGTGAACTTACGGTCTATCATGGTAACGGTTGTATGCGTCGCAGGTGGACTCGTCTGTCCGGCTGACGACACTCTGACCGTCACAGAGTACTTCCTGTACGCCTCCAGGTGGTCCAGCGTTACCGCGGTGACTCCACCCGCCAGCCGCAGCGCCGAGGTCCGCTCCCCGTCATCGTGGCGACGACACTCGACCTCGTAGGAGTCGAAGTCGGCGAGGGGAGGCGACCAGGAGCAGGAGAGGGAGGACGATGACAGAGGGAAGCAGTGAATGGACTTCAGTGGAGACGGACCTGGAGGAGGGAAGGAGACAAGGAGAGAGGAGAGGTGGGGAGGAGGAGAGATGAGGAAACGAGAGGGAAGTGAAGGAAAGGTAACAAAAGGAGGAGGAGAAATCGGCAGAGAAGAGTGGAGGAGTGGAAACAAGAGGAGAGAAGGAATAGAAGAGGGAAAGGAAACAAGAATAGAGGAGACAAGAGGGGAGAGAAGGAAAGGTGAGGCAATGAGGGAGAGGAAAGAAGTTGAGGAGGAAATGAAAATGGGGAGGAGTAGAAGGATGACGAGATGAGGCAGAGGTAAGAAAGAAAAAAAGGAGAGGAGAAAAGGAAATTAAAAGGCGCAGGAAAGGAGATGATAAAGGTGAGGAAGAAGGGACAAATGAGGTGAGGAGAGAAGTGAAGGAAGGAGTTTGGAGAGAAGAGTTGAGAGGAAATGTGAAGAAAGGAAGAGAGCAAAAGGTGAAAGGAAGGACGTGAGGAGGAAAGGAAAGCAAGAGGATTGGAGGAGATGAGTTAAGGATGAATGAAAAGGATAGGAGACATGGAAGAAAAGGACAAAGGGAGGAAGAAGAGGTAAAGAGGATAGGAGGGAAGGAGAGGAGAGGAAATAAGAGACAAAGGAGAGTAGAAGGAGGAGTTAGTCCATCAAAATGATTTTATTTCGTGTTCTTTGCTGAGTCACCGTTGGTGTTTGTCTTTGTTTCTCGTATTTTCACAGGAAGGTCGTCTGCACTTAAACAAACTAATGAGGGACGAGTCTGACGCCGCTCGTTTCGTCTGATGAGGCGATAAAAGCGTGGATGATGAATGGAGGACGGAAAGGTGAAGGAGAACACATTCTTTTTGTTTCTGTCTCCTCGAAGCAACTGGAAGATAAAAACCCGATAAACTCGTAGTTATTTATGGGAAAACATCTCTCCATGGCTTCGTGTGAAAAACATCAGCCGCTGTAGTTTAAACACAGACTTTCTTTCTGATTAATCATTTATGAAACTGTCAAGAATGGCGGCAGGATTTCCTCAAACTGGTGCGTTTTGTGACCAAACTATTGGACACGTGCTTTTGTTAATGTCAAAAAATCCCATGTAAAGACTCAAACCAACAACATGTCAGTTCATCTCTCAACACTTCCTGTCTGTGGCGGTCAGCTGCAAGCCCATTGGTTCCTCCTGAGGACACGTCACAGATACTAATGTAGTTTCAGGAGAAACTAGTGCATTTGTTGGGGACTATTTTCAGCGGCGGATGAATCCACATGTGCTTCTCTAGTGAGTATTTGGGGCAGCAGGACCGACTAATAATGTTATGTCAGCGTAATGTGCGTTGTCGTCCCCACAGTGTCAAATTGATAACGCTGTGTCACGTCTTTCGGCGTCTGCTACAAACGCATGTGGCGCTAAAAATATAAATATAAATAACAGAAGTCTGAGTAAGTAGGTGGACAGGTGGGACTAAACCCGGACTTTCACCGAGGAGGCCGGTGTTCGATTGTTGTGTGAAACAAAAAGTCAACATTGACTCCTTTTACTGATGTTACAAACCCTCTTGGTCCAACTTTAACATTTTCTTCCCTGAAAATTCACTTCAGAAACTCTCCTCGTCTCATTTCGGGCAGCATCACTAACCATACAGTGCTTATTTATTCTTGCTAACTTGACCGCGGAGCCCTACATGTACAAACACACACTGAAGTGTACCCAGGTGTCCAGGGATGAGAACAGGTTGGTTTGTGTTCATGTGACCCGCTGTAGCAGCGAGGCTCACTGATGGGTTTAATAGTTTCTACGGCTCAGAGGAAGAGGAGTCACACAGAGTGACGCCTGGGTCTGCTCACCTAAACCTACCTAAACTCCATAATTCAAACGTACGTTCATTCTCTGCCACTTTGCTCCTCCAACGAACGCCGCCTGGCTCTGCCATCCCTTCACATAAGGCACTCTCAGTCCCTGTTCTCATCTGAGACGCCGCGATGCTGAGCTACCACACGCCATCAGAGCAGCTGAATTCAAGAAGCTCCTCACTACTTGCTCGTATTGATTGCCCTCTTTGTTAAATGTTTCTATTGATGCTGTGCGTGTTAATAGCTCTTACTAGTATATATTGTTACTCCAAGGTCTCCAACTTTACTGATGCTTGTACAGTGAGGAAAATAAGTATTTGAACACCTGAGAAAATCAATGTTAATATTTGGTACAGTAGCCTTTGTAATTACAGAGGTCAAACGTTTCCTGTAGTTTTTCACCAGGTTTGCACTGCAGGAGGGATTTTGGCCCACTCCTTCACACAGATCTTCTCTAGATCAGTCAGGTTTCTGGGCTGTCGCTGAGAAACATGGAGTTTGAGCTCCCTCCAAAGATTCTCTATTGGGTTAAGGTCTGGAGACTGGCCACGCCAGAACCTTGATATGCTTCTTACAGAGCCACTCCTTGGTTATCCTGGCTGTGTGCTTCAGGTCATTGTCATGTTGGAAGACCCAGCCTCGACCCATCTTCAGTGCTCTAACTGAGGGAAGGAGGTTGTTCCCCAAAATCTCGCCATACATGGCCCCGGCCATCCTCTCCTTAATACAGTGCAGGCGCCCTGTCCCATGTGCAGAAAGACACCCCCAAAGCATGATGCTACCACCCCCATGCTTCACAGTAGGGATGGTGTTCTTGGGATGGGACTCATCATTCTTCTTCCTCCAAACACGGTTAGTGGAATTATGACCAAAAAGTTCTATTTTGGTCTCATCTGACCACATGACTTTCTCCCATGACTCCTCTGGATCATCCAAATGGTCATTGGCAAACTTAAGACGAGCCTTGACATGTGCTGGTTTAAGCAGGGGAACCTTCCGTGCCATGCGTGATTTCAAACCGTGACGTCTTAGTGTATTACCAACAGTAACCTTGGAAACGGTGGTCCCAGTTCTTTTCAGGTCATTGACCAGCTCCTCCCGTGTAGTTCTGGGCTGATTTCTCACCTTTCTTAGGATCACTGAGACCCCACGAGGTGAGATCTTGCACGGAGCCCCAGTCCGAGGGAGATTGACAGTCATGTTTAGCTTCTTTCATTTTCTAATGATTGCTCCAACAGTGGACCTTTTTTCACCAAGCTGCTTGGCAGCTTCCCCGTAGCCCTTTCCAGGCTTGTGGAGGTGTACAATTTTGTCTCTAGTGTCTTTGGACAGCTCTTTGGTCTTGGCCATGTTAGTAGTTGGATTCTTACTGATTGTAAGGGGTGGACAGGTGTCTTTATGCAGCTAACAACCTCAAACAGGTGCATCTAATTTAGGATAATAAATGGAGTGGAGGTGGAAATTTTGAAGGCAGACTAACAGGCCTTTGAGGGTCAGAATTCTAGCTGATAGACAGGTGTTCAAATACTTATTTGCAGCTGTATCATACAAATAAATAGTTAAAAAATCATATATTGTGATTTCTGGATTTTTTTAGATTATGTCTCTCACAGTGGACGTGCACCTACGATGACAATTTCAGACCCCTCCATGATTTCTAAGTGGGAGAACTTGCAAAATAACAGGGTGTTCAAATACTTATTTTCCTCACTGTATGTTGTTCGTCAAATGTAAGTGGTCTCGGATAAAAGCGCCATATGAGTAAATGTAGCTGCTGTACATGTGTTAAAGTTAACAGTTTGCTCTGGTCACCCAGTTTTTCGGTCACATCACTGCACTCTGTCTCACTCCTGCTGCTGTATCTGGCACGAAGTGGTTTCTTTTTGTACATATAAGTTCTATTTTCTTGCCCCCCCCCCTGTGTGATCAAGCTCAAAAAAAGATCCTCTCTGTGCAGAACACTTTATAAACCCTGCACGCCAAGGTCCCCACAGCACCACGCTGACTGTGTGTGTTTGTGTGTGTCAGTGTCTATTTCTGGTAAATACTGCATCACCTCTTTGGCCGACCTCAGCTGAAAGAAATGAGAAACGGGGTCAGTCCATACATATTTATAATGTGTGTTCATTACTTATTCCTTCTGCCGATCAATTTTGATCCCTGCAGCCAAAACAGAATGTTAAAAACAGGAGAGAGCTGCGTTCTCCTTCTGCTTTCACAGCCTTTGTTATGTTCTGCCATCTAGTGGTTAGAATAAGCAACATCAGATCTGATTTATAAAGCGCTTGAAAAGACTTTGAGCAACAATGAGAAGGAAATCTTCACACAGTGATGTGACACGAGTGATCTTCCAGCTTTGTGTAGGACCCGAACGTATCAAGTCTCTCAGAAGAAGTTAAACCAGATCCCAAAGCGGGACTGAAGGTTATATAAGAGAGTCGTCCTTTTGCAGCTCTCTCAGCTGTAGACATTTTGACGATGTGTTGAGGCTTTTCTGACTGTTGTGATTTGAAATATTATTGTTACATTTAAAAAATGCATTTCTTGTTCAAGTGCAGAGTCCGGTACAATGCTCCCTTTAAAAAGCTCTTATGTTATTTAATTTAGAAAAAAATCAGCAACTACAGAGGTGAAATATTAAACTGTGATGTTTTATGTGTAAATGCAAGTAACTTTATATGCAAATATGATGCCAAAATCAATAAATAGCTTCAGTCTTATATTGATATTTACCCACAGGCAAACGACAGGTGTGGCTTAAAATGTGCTAAATAAAAGTAATTTGTCTCAACAGCTTGAAATGATCCATCCAACCAGTTAGTTTAAGAATGCCTGGTCCGGTCCGACCCAGTTTGATAAATAATGTTGTAACATGAAGACTTCAGAGCCTCTCTTCAGGTAGGACTCTCACACTGCAACACTTTCTCTTTGTAAAGAGACAAACTGACAGGATAAAGTCTCTAACCTGCCCGTCAGCTCGCTCTGGGCCCTTTCACTTACCGTAAAGGCTCGAATACGTGTGCACTTTCGGTGGCCGAACGTTCGGTGCATCCCTAATGATGATATCAACGTGTACGGAGATAGAGTCAGGACATTGTTAGCATAGCTTAAAGACTGGGAAAAATACTCGTACAAACACCTACAAAGCTCGTTCATTAACACGTGTTTCTGATTTGTTTTATCTGTAAATATAGACACAAACTGTGGTTTGTAGTTTTGGGGCAAATGTTTCCAAACTGTCGTCACGGTAGAATTTAAAACCTCAAAAATTAAAATTCAAGAACATTTGATGAGTTTGGAATTTGTAAAACTTTTAGTTTTAGTCTTTTTCCACCTACTTGTCCTGACGCCTCTCAGGACTGGCTGGCTCCTGACTGTGGGCCCGCCCCTGGCTCCGCCCCCACTGATGGTCACCACTGTGAAGTTGTAATATCGCCCTGGAAACATCCCGCCCAGGACGCGGCTGGTCAGGTCAGTGTGTGTGACTGCCAGGCGGTCTGGAGGAGTCCACTGCAGGCTGAAGTTATCGTAGTCCCCGGAGTTGGGACCGGACCAGGACAGCTCTATCGTGTCATTGGCCGGGCCTTGTTTGACTGACAGGTGGGTGGGCGGCTCTGGAGCTGGAAGGAACATAAACAATATAAACTATTTGTATAAATAAGTGTCATTAACTACAACTAAAGTACATCTGCGTTTAAGTGTTTGTCCTTACAGGTGCGCCCGACGGCTGAGACCTTATTGGTCAGCTCCCCGCTGTGTGCGATGACCTCAGCACGGTACAGCCTACCAGGGATCAGCCCGGTGAACATGTGACTAGTGTGCTCTGCCCCGAGCATCTGGGCTCCCAGAGTGGCTCCAGAAACGTCGTACAATACCACCTTAAACCACACGTACACAGCAGGTAAGATTTAGTGGCAGTGCTGCAGGAAACAGGTGAAACTGGATCTTCTGGCTCGTTTAAGAAGAAAAAAAAATTACTTTTAATTAAATTTTGCAATATCTCTTGTGATTCCTCAGGTTTCAAGTCAATGTAAAAAAAAAAAAAAAAAACACCACCACCTGACAGGGCTTTGAAACCAAAATGCACATCCAACATAAAAGTGATTTATATTTAATTGCATCTCAGAATTCCAGATATGAATCATGTTTTATAATAATGATACGAAATCTGGTGGCTTCCAAAAACCTGCAGCAGCCAATCAGAGCAAACTGACCGGGAAGCGTCCCCAGCGTGTTGCGTTTCTGCTCTATAAAATGTATAAACCTGCTGAGTCCCACTTCTCAGCCTCGAGTTTCTATCAGATGCCAAGTACCCGGAACCGCCGCTCTGAAACCGTTTAGTATAAACGGCAAGTGTGACGTCCGGCGTCTGGTGTGTGCGTTTTTAAGATTAAAATATTAAACATTGCTTAATTCTGTTGTTATGTCTGAGGTTAGGGTTCAGATCACTTAAGATCTGAAAATCCTCTAGTGTGCAGCAGACATAAGGGGAGTCCTGGGTCATAACTTCTGAAATCTTCCAGCATCAGTTACCTGGTAGCTGCTCCTGCGTCCCTCTCCATGCTGCCAGCTGACCGTCAGTCTGTCCGTCCGTCCAGAACTCTGAACCTGAAGAGACGAAACTGAAGACGGGACTGCGGGACAGAAAAGAAAGATGATGACAAAGGTGATAAATAAGGGGTTAAAATAACAAAGAACAAAGATGGTAAAGAATAAAAGGAAAACGACAAAATGTAAATGCAGAAGAAAGACGGAGAAAAAGATGATTGACAGAAAAGGAAAGCAAATGCAAATGATGTTGAAATGTAGATAAGTGAGGAAAAAATAAATTTAAATGCCAGAAGAGAGAGAAGAAAATAACAGACAAAGAGAGAAGAGAATAAAACATGATGTTGGACAGGAGAAAAGAAAAGCACAACAAACAAAGATTAAAGCTGCAAGCAGCGATGGGCGGGCCCTCGCTCATGTAGCTCGTCGGGGCGTGAGGCGGCCGCGTCGCACATTCTGGAGCTCTGCCGTTGCGGCTATGAATTTGCTACGCACTTCGAATCCTGCATGAAGGTGATACATGTCACTTTCTGTTGTCAGCAGGTGGCGCTATGACTGTGGGTGAATGTCGGCATGTACATGTGTTCAGGGCGGGACTGTCATCCTACATGTAAAGTTTGGTGCAGATGTGAGCATGTACACTGAAGTTACAACCACTTCCTGTGTCATGGCGAAGAGTTGATCTTTGACGCCACGGACATGCCCAT
Source organism: Lepomis macrochirus (assembly GCA_024633595.2). Classification (NCBI taxonomy): domain Eukaryota; kingdom Metazoa; phylum Chordata; class Actinopteri; order Centrarchiformes; family Centrarchidae; genus Lepomis; species Lepomis macrochirus. The sequence goes on from JALXJV020000024.1 coordinate 22,048,279, forward strand.
CCACGAAAACTCGCAGAAGGCACAGCAGAAATTTGAAGTTGATCCGACTAAATCCCTACGGAGCGTGTAAATCATTCAAAAATGTCCGCAAAATTCGAAATGGCTGACTTCCTGTTTATTTTAGGGTATCGGTTCTTGAGGCTTTTTTGTGCGTCTGGACTTGATACACGTCCCCAGAAAATTTCGCGCATGTAGGTTGAACGTGGACGAGGGGCAAATTTTTTCCAATTTTCTAGGTGGCGCTAGCGAGCCATTTTGCCCCGCCCATGCGCGAAACCCATAAAATATGAAATTTTTCACCAGTCCTGACATGTGTGCCAAATTTGGTGACTTTTCGAGCATGTTGCGGCCGCGAAAATCGGGCTTACTTTGCAGAAAAAAGAAAAAATATATATAATCCTAACAGTTTCAATAGGGTCCTCGAACGTTTCGTGCTCGGGCCCTAATAAACAAAATAAAGATGATAAATAAGAAAAGACAGAACCCAGTGTACCCATCAGAACTTATTATATGAAGGCGTTGTACTGACCGGTTCTGGCCAGCACGGCGGAGTCGCTGCTCATGCCTCTGCTCCAGCTCACCACCTGCAGCCTGTACAGACGTCCTGCTCGCAGGCCGGAGAACACACAGCTGTCTGCAGCTGGACCGACCTTCTGCAGGTCCACCAGCTCCCCCGCCGCCTAACACAGGACATCACACGGTGACATGAAGTATGTAAATATATCATAAATATATTATGTATCAATATAAAAGTACATCAGATGTTTACATATAAAATGTTTTATTAATCCCACCTGTTGATGCTCCTTCCAGCTCGCTGCAGCGTCCTGTCTGTGATTGGTCGTTGCCTCTGTGACGCTGTAGAGCGACAGGTCGTAGATGTCGACGTGGCCGTCCGAGGGGCGCCAGGAGAAAGAGAGAGAGGAGGTGTTGGTGGAGGTGACTGTTAGGTTACTGACTGCAGCCGGACCTGGACAGCAAACACAGACACAGAGAGGATTTAGATTTAGCAGGTCACAGTTCTGGACTCGTGAAATAAAATGCTGCTCATGAGAAACAGATCACTTGTTCCTTCCGTCAACATCGTGGTAAATAAAACACTTTGTCAACTCTGGAATAAGGGGGTTGAAAGATGAAACCACATTAGGGACGGGATAAAAATATTTCTTTCCCCTTTTTGCTTAAACCTCCTCTGGACTGCTGTCACTTTTATTTTCTTAATTTAAAATATCCAAACTTGATCTGAGATGTTAAATCTTTATTTTGTCTCACAAATCTGAGGTAGAACATTCAAACTATTATGATAAAAACTTTTTTCAGTCCTTTTTTTTAACAAAATAAACAAAAGTGCTGTTTGTTCACAATTTAAATTAATTAAATCAAACGTTTGACGACAAAGCATCACAATCACCCGATGAATGAACTCTAACAACACAAGAGGGACATGTGTCTTTAAGTCCTCTTCGTAGTTGTAGCTTTAACTCACGTGTTTGTCCCTCTGCTGTGGCCTCCAGCGACGGGACGCCGCCGCTGAGCGTCGCCACCTTCACGCGGTACCACCTTCCTGACGTCAGACCCTCCAGACGCTCGCCTCGACTCTCTGCGGGAACCAACCTAGTGGCAAGAACGACGCCGGCCTCATCCAATAACTGCAGACTGTAGCCGTCGTACACGCCTTCCGGCTTCTCCCAGCTGACGGCGAGACTGTGGGTGGTGTGGTCGTTATCCGCCTGCAGGGCGGTGACTCTGGCCGGAGCTGCAGGGGGGAAATACAATAATCAGCTTTTTAAAGGTTTTTCTCAAATTTAAATGGATCAAATCAAATCGTGTGGCGTCTTACCGGTCCTGCCTGTGGCTGTGTTTGTATTGGTTAGCGTCCCGCTCCGTGATTCGATGCTAATGTTGTAGGCTTTGCCTGGGATCAGATTCATGAAGTCCAGGGAGGAGACGTGTTTAGGGACAGGGCGAGTCTCGACGTTGGCGCCATCCTGGAAACAGGAAGTGACAGATTCATTCAGTCTTATCAGTTCATCCATTTCTCTCTTCATTAATCTTTCCATCCACCGACATTTACAGAATATTTTCCTTTAAAGTCGGGAGACACAAAATAATCTTCTGTCTCTTAACTCGTCTCCGGGAAGTCGAATGCTGGAGCATCTTTATCTTCTGTAATGTGAGAGGTGTAAAGTTTCAGCCAGTCCGATCAAAGATCTGATTACACGGCCATCTTTTAGAAACAAGTTGCTTTGTTTACAACTTAAACAAGCTAACGGGTAAAGTGCAGTTCTATATGACCAGCTAGTTGATGGGTTTGATAAATGCTGTTAGGAAGAAGACTGCTTCATTTTTGTCTGTTACACTGTTACACCAACGTGTTAAGTTAAAGAAAACTTTATACATGAAGTAAGACTGAATTTACTCTGTGTGAATTAGCTGGACTCACCGTGGTGGTCAGAGAGGCGACATACATGTCCAGGTCTCCGTCTCCAGGCGTCCAGGAGACCAACAGCCCGCCAACAGAGTCCGTCCGGGGCCGAGGCCCCAGATGGAGGTTCCCGACTGCACTGGGGACTGGAGAGGAGAGTCTGGGTTCAGCAGAGCCGGACTCAAGATGTTTAAAATAAAAGTTAGGCGATCGCCTCACCTGTCCGCCCCTCGATGAACTGCGCTGTCTGGTACGGCCCGCTGAACGTCGACACCACGATCTTATAAAGACGCCCGGCGGTCAGAGAGGTCAGCCGGTGACGTTGCACCTCGCTGCCCAACGTGACCGGAGGGAAAACCCGAGTGTCGTTGAAGAGCAGAGTGACCTGAAGACGAGCAGAGTAAAGAGCCGGACTAAAACTCCTCTGAGGCAGCAGAGATCGGACGAACGTTCTCAGTTAATGTCCGTGTGCTGCTGTGTTTACGATGACAGAAATTTGCCAGATGGATATTTATATATGTAGAAGTGTCGCGAATTATTAGTTTAAACCCCTGAAATCTATCTAAACAATGTTTTGGTGGATTTATTTTAAACTCATATTTAAGTCTCTGCGTGTGGTTTGAATGCACTGTGACTTTTTAAATTCTAAATTAATCTTATAAATAAAAATAAACCTTTAAACCTTAAAGCTGCTCAGCTGTCAGTAAACTGTTTACAGTGTCTTTTAAGTAATTTCCAAGTTGCTAATTTTATTTTCCATTTGCACTGTAAACCAGCAGCACTTCTGCGGCTAGTTTTTAGGATTTTGTAGATTTGTGGGGGGAAAAAGTTTGAAGAAAGAATAGTAGCTGTAAAGGTTAAGTAGTAAAAGTAAGTAGGCGATATTAAACACTTACAATCACTTTTAAACTCCACCTCCTGATAATATGATTAGTTATTTGCCTAAAACAGACTCTCTAATCAACAGCAATGCAAACACTCACCTCATAGTGGTCCACGTCTCCGGGGGCGGGGCTCCAGGTGACGGTCAGTTCACCTGTTCCTGCTTCGCCTAGCGACAGATTTCCAACAGCTGCCGGCACTGAGGGACAACAAGACGTTAAAGCTCAAAACAGTCAATAAAAAGCAGACGCACGCGTGTTACATTTGTTTCCCCGGTTTCTGACTCACAGGTGCGTCCGTCGGTGGAGACGCTGCTGACGTAGTCTCCGCTCCATGTTTCCACGGTGACGGTGTAGAGTCTCCCCGGCGTCAGAGACGAGAAGAGGCACTCGTTGTGTCCGGCGGAGACGCTCTTGTTCTGCAGCACGCTGTTGTTGTAGTGGATCAGAACCACGTAGCGGTCCAGATCCCCAGCTGCATGACGCCAGTACACCTGAAACACACGAGGAAAAACACTTGTACTGTAACGTCATCTGAACAAATATGACGGTAAAGCTGCAATGATTAGTCCTACATAATCTATGAAATTACTATTAATTACCAGCTATTCTGATAATCAATTAGTCGTTCTGAGTCATTAATTAAGAGAAAATTTCCACATGACTTCAACTTAAATGTGAATATTTCCCGGTTTCTTTCCTCCTCTGTGACAGTAAACTGAATATATAAGATGTTCTCCAGACCGGTGCCCTGAACTACGAAGCAGGGTAACTGGCTAATCCCGATTAATAAACCAATCCAGATTAACCCGTACTTCCAAAGGTTAACCGAGGTCTGTTGCCATGGTGATTTACGCCGCATCTCTAAACTGCTCTGAGGAGGTTTTGACTTGAGGTTACCCTGCACGTGGTCTACACACCACATCTGTCCTCGGTGTTAATGATGAGAAGTATTAATACACACCACTTGATAAAATAGGTTTGGATTTTATCCTGATTTGTTCCACTTTCAGCAGAAAAGTTATTCTTAACACAACAGCGAGCCCTGCAGCCTCTGTGACTTTAGAGATCTTAATTAACAGGACAGTTTCTGAGATGTAGCCCATCTGTAGGCTAGAACTGAAGTGTTTTCACATATTCAGACTGACTATTTTACATGTGCAAAAAATACGAACAGTGGGGGTTAATATACCGAGAGAAAAAATCCATGATAAATTTCAATTTCCCTGAAATTAAAGTCACAATTTAAGTGGCTCCTTTTTTATTACAATGGACCTTATGTGCAGTTGGACCTTTACAACTTAATCAAATTAAACATAAAAGAAGAGCCCATAAAATACATAATAGAGACTTACAAACAAGAAAACTGTGAAGATAATAACTAAATGCGATGCCAACAAGCGTCCCTGGCGTCGCCGGCCGCCACGATATTAGATTTAGCCGTAAATGTGTCTCCTCATATCCTGACACAATCAACGTGCATTCTTCTGAGGAAAATTCAGAGCATGCGCCGCTGCAGAAAAACTCTGCAGGCACAGCCGAACACACCCCTCTTATGCAAATGCGCCCCAACTAACTAACATCTTGTTCACCGCTGATAACCCTGAGTTAACTCAGAGTAGGTTGATCTCCCTTCATAGTCCCTTCAGTGTTGAGAAACACTGATAAACATTGTTTATCCACCATTTTTTGACAGCTTATAGACCAAACAACTAATCAATTAATCATGAAAATGATTAACAAATTAATCGATAATAAAAATAATAGTTAGTTGAAGTCGTATATGATGAGCGACGTTTCTATAAAAAGGCACAATGAATCAATGTTTACTTGGATTTAAATGGAAATAAACAGCAGATAAACGACCCAAACTAAAAAAGACATTTTCCCTTTAATCAGTATAAAATCACACGCTGCTGTTCTTTTTCAGGGAACTGAAGGAAAGTTACCAAAAATGATATTACGATATTAGGTCTAAAAAACATTTAAAAAGAAATTATTTCAGAATAAAAGCTGCTCACAGCTCGTCCACACTGACACTTTAACCTGGGCCGAGGCGTCACAAACGACAACGGTTGTGAAATACTGCTTTATAATGTGGTCAGATATCCTGGAGAGCCCCGTGTTTTCTGCTGAGGTTTCACACAGGAAGTAACTGAACTGCAACTGAAACAATCGTTTTCATCGTCACTTATTGTGGTGATTAATAGTTTAGTTATTTGGTCAATAAAATGGCAGATAATGATAAAAATGTTTCCCAAAGCCCAAGATGACGTCCTCAGATGTCTTGTTTTGTCCACAACCAAAATATATTCAGTTTACTGTCACAGAGGAGAAAAAAACGCAGAAAAAATCCCATTTAAAGAGGCTGAAATCAGAATTTTTACTTTTTTTCTTGAAAAGTTGTTCAAACCGATTAATCGATTACCAAGATAGTTGGTCATTAATTTAATAGTCAACTATTATTAATTGATAAATCACTGCAGCTCTAATATTCACACAAGACCACACAGCCATTCATAATGACAGGGTGACACCATGATATATCACCGATATTTAAAACACACCCTGAGGAAGTCGTCTCTTGCAGAGTGAACAGCGGTTGGGTTTTGCACAGTGGCCGGTTCTGCAACACAAACAACAAAGGACAGTTTTAAAAAGTAGAACATGCAAGTTTTATACCAGCACATATGATCTTTGTGCTTAGCTGTGACTTCAGGTTTGGGAAATAACAACACTAATAAAATGTCACAGAAAAGTGAACTTTGGAAGTAAATACAGCATTTGAATGTAAATCTAAATAGAGAAGCACGTCAACATTAATGTCACAGTAATCATGAACTCACGTGTTCGTGCTTGAACCGTGGTGGCGTTCTCCAAGTTTCCGCTCCGCGTCACTATGGTGACAGAGTACAATCGTCCGGCGACCAGCGAGCTGAAGGAGCACTCGGGCGGCGAGGAGCGGGACACGGCCAGCGTGTGGACGGTTCGACTTCCGTCCTGAAGGCGAACCAGGTAGCTGTCCACGACGCCCACCGCTGAGCGCCACGACGCCTGCAGGGCGTCCGACTTGCCGCTGTTAGCGACGGTTACCTCTGAGACCGATGCCGGGGCTGAAAGTAAAAGATGACAGCGGTCACAAAAGATTAATATTTTCATTTAGAGAAGAGAACATAGTTCAACCTTCAAGGTCGTCACATCAGAATGTTTCCAAAGACTTTCAACCTAATTTAGCCACTAGGGGCGCCGTGTATTTCAGTAAATATGACATTTACACAAACGGCATATTTATTTATTAATATCCATCTTCACCAACTCGTGCTGTCGGTCCAAACACTGTTCAAATCCACATAACTTAATTTAAAATTATTTTGGCGATTCCAGAATTTCCAAAGATACTTTTAGGAAATTGGGAAATTTGAAAAATTTGGGAATTTAACCCAAGTAATTTTGAAATAACTGTTTATAAAATTGGCGTGTTGCTTCCAACATTACAAAGAAAACTATGCTCAAACGTCATTTTAATGAGATGCTCTGAAATCAAGCTCTGAAAAGATATTTTTAATTTCATGAAATGTTTGTTATAACTATTAAATTTATTTAAATAGCACCAATACATAACAAAAGTTATTTCAAACTGTCATCACAGCAGCAACAAAGATCACTGATATTATGTCCACTTATAATTAAAATTTAACTAGGGCTTAAGTGTCTTGCTCACAGACACATTGGTGTCGAAGGCCATGCTAGCAGTTCCCCCCTGCTTCCAGTGTTTATGCTAAGCTAAGCTAACATCCCGCCACGGCTCTGTGTAACACACAGACATGAGATCCACCCGAACGTCTCACTCTCAGACAGAAAAAGTTCCTGCTGGACGGCGCCAGCCAGTTGTTTTTTTTTTAAATTCTATCTATCGACCAATAGGAGGTTATCTCAGGGGGCTGGAGGCGGGGTTTGTTTTTGTTTTCGCCGAGTGCGGATTGGTTGGCAGGTGAACACACATCCAGTCTGTCCTGAAAATAACTGGGACATTATTTGGGAACAAAAGGTGCTCTGAACAGGAAGTGTGTGCGTGCGTGCGCGTGCGTGTGCGCAGGAAGCGTTTGAGCGCTGGGAGTGTCTTTGTGTGTGTGTTTCATTCCAACCTCATTTCTGGCGTTTCGGCCATTGTTCTAAAAACTGAGATATTATCACATATTACACTTCTACACACACGTTAACCTCTGGACCTCTAAATGTTGGTTTGTCACTCTTCTTCTATAAATCCATAAAGGTTCAGATAACACAGCCTTGGCTCCATTAGTATATTATGACTTTTAATTAATGACGCTGATCATAAAAGCGTTAAGTTTTTGTGGAGATGATTTTCGATTGATGTGATATAAAGACAGAATCCAGAAAAAAATTATTTATAACAGGAAGTTGTTAAATCATATGTTTTTGCTTTTTTTTTGTTGATCAATTAGAAATAAGGAGCTTTCCGCTCTTTAAAGCTCAGTTTTATTTCCCTTAATTTCCCTTTTGATTTAATAATTATTCATTAATTTAATCATCGTGTTGTGATGATTAAATTAAAAACGTGTTGTTTCAAATTCAACCAATAACCCTAATTAAAAGTGTGTTGTTACCGTAACAACTGTCACCCCCTCCCTGTGATGGTCACCATGGAAAAGGAGCGTTAGTGTTTATTATAGTGTTTGTATGTGGGTGTTTTAATGGGAATGTGGATCTTTCAGATCAATTTGAGAAGCACCTGTGATCTTGTTCCACATTTTATTGGGTGTCATGTAATGTGGGGAACTGGTCTTGGTCTTGACTTGGTCTCGCCCTCCCTCGGTCTTGGTCTTGACTTGGTCTCACCCTCCCTCGGTCTTAGTCTCGACTTGGTCTCAGCCTCGACTTGGTCTCAGCCCCTAAAAGTCTCAGTCTTGACTTGGTCTCACCTTCCCCTTGGTATTAGTCTCGACTTGGTCTCAGCCCCTAAAAGTCTCTGTCTTGACTTGGTCTCAAGCCCCTACAAGTCTCGGTCTTGACTTGGTCTCACCCTCCCCTTGGTATTAGTCTCGACTTGGTCTCAGCCCCTAAAAGTCTCTGTCTTGACTTGGTCTCACCCTCCCTCGGTCTTAGTCTCGACTTGGTCTCAGCCCCTAAAAGTCTCTGGTCTCGACTTGGTCTCAGCCCCTAAAAGTCTCTGTCTCGACTTGGTCTCAGCCCCTAAAAGTCTCGGTCTCGACTTGGTCTCAGCCCCTAAAAGTCTCGGTCTCGACTTGGTCTCAGCCCCTAAAAGTCTCTGTCTCGACTTGGTCTCAGCCCCTAAAAGTCTCGGTCTTGGCTTGGTCTCGGTTTGGACGCTCATGACTACAACACTATTATAAAAGCTACTAAGGTTCTCTTAGTAGCTACTAAGGTACATTTGTTTCTTCTTTCCCTCCTAAAACATGATTTTCTCTCTAACGCAGGAAGTCATTTAGTTTTTGTTCTACACAAATTCAGCTCCTTAACATTTCACTTTATAAGTCTGGTCTTTTTAATCCGCTAAAAGTTTCCATTTTTAAACTTTACAATTACAATGTCAAACTATCAAAATCCACTTTCTTGCTTTATTTGTTGCTTTGAATTACATCTCATGATCTTTTAATCGGTTGTATACAAGAACTTATTGTCACATGATCAAAGTTTCATTCTGGCTGAAAGCTCTAGAAAGAGCTAGTAATTAGACATGGTGTAACGAGATGTTTTTATGGTATCAAACTAAAGTTTCAAGGATCAGGAATTAATTTTCACAATAAGATAGAGCGTTTTCTCATAATAAAATACACAGTTATAAACTTCAACTCAGTTTAAGGAGTCATTTATTCACAAGGTTCTGAGTTTTGTTGCTGGTCACTTTTGTTTATTTTTAGATGAAAGCACAATGAAGGAAGCTGTATAATATTATAATAACTCCTATACTACATTTAATTGCCATGCATTGTAAATTTTATTCTCCTATTTTTTTCAAAAACACAACTATAAGGTAAACTATTTCAAGTTTGTCTCTTGTCTCAGGATCTTCTGGCTGATGTACTCTGAACTGTTTGTGAACATTCCTGTTGGTTGTTTTCCTGTAAGCAGCAGCTGAACATGTTTGATGGGAAACAACACAAGTCCTGAATATTGTCTCAACACAATAAGAGTCTGACTGACCGGCAATCAAACACTCTTACATAACTCTCATAACCAAACAGTCTGAAAAAACAAACGTCTACTCTCAGTGACAAACTGAGAGAACGGTTGGGTTTAATATTTTGCGTTAAAGAGTACTTTGAGATCCAACCTGTGGCAATTTAGAGGAAAAAAGCACATTTGTGTTAGATGTAGTTTCCACATTTTACGAATTTTCTATAAACAAACATCCGTGTCTTAAAAGTAGAAAGAATAAAAGGCCCTGACCAAGCAGGAACCTCCAGGTCTGAAAAGTGAAGCTGCTGCTGAAATAAGTTAAACCTGCGTTCTCTCTAGCAGCCAGCAGGGGGCGACTCCACCGGCTGCAGAAAGAAGTGTGAATGTATAGAAGTCTATGAGAAAAGTGTTTCTACTTCTCAGCTGATTTATTCCCCCAGTAAACACTTTCCTGATGAGTTTATGGTCTCAGTTGCTAGTTTCACGTCTTCTTCAACACAGCATGATGTTCATTTAGTAAATTAAGGTCCCATTTAGAGGAACAGAGACCAGGAAGCAGGGGAGGCTTTAGGCTGGGGCTACAAGCTGACTGATTATCTCTATCAAGATTCTCAGTCATCAGGTCATAGTTATCAATGAAGGTTAAAGTCAAGGGCAATTGGACTTGTTTGAAGATACTGGAAAAAAAATCTTCAACCAAGTCCAGTTGCCTTTGACTTTAACCTTCACTGGATAAGCTGATTGAAAAGTCGCTACCATGGCGACCTGTCAATCAGGATAGAGGTGACTCCGTACATTTAACCAGCGCAGCTGGAAAAGCTTATCAGGAATCAGCTGTTCATTTTTCCAGTATGCACATTTTGTTTTAAGCCTGTTTGTTGCTAGCCAGAATTAGCATCCCAGCTAAAATCACAGTAAACGTGAATTACAGATGCACCTAGCTAACCAAGCTAGCCTGCGCCACAGTCTCTTGTCCAAATATCATCACGTCCGGTGCCTAGTTGGGAAAAAAAACAAGATGTCGAAGGCCAAGATGGCAAACTCAAGGCTTTAAAACAGCAGAACACAAACCAACAGGTGGCGTCACGGCGGCTTCGTCCACTTCTTATAGAGAGCCTAAGTCACTCACTTGCGCTTCCATCTCATGGGACCTTATTTCGTAAAAAACATGTACAGTAGTCAATGGTGAGAGACAACTTATCTTTACTTATCCCGTTAGAATTGAGCCTTGAATCACACTTATATTTGTCAATTTAAAATTTTGCAAGTCAAGAAAGTCGCAGTTTGTCGTATATCAGTGAAGTTGGATGTCGTGTTGTCTCGCACAATTTACGTCACCAACATGTTAGCGCGGTAATGCTAGCTAACGTTCGTTGCTTGGTTTCTACTAGCTGGAAAACTTAGCTATGTTCCATGCAGAAATATATATCTCACCTGATGTGTTTAATCCAACGACACTCTGTCCTTTTATCACATCATCCTCTCATCTAAGTTCTTTGACGTTAGCTTCAGTCACTGAGAGAGATTACGACGTCACATACGCACTTTTGTGTTTGTGGTCTTTGTAATTTTTTTATTTTCACATTCTTATTCCTCAACAGTTTTACATCAAATTCAATCAAATGCGACTTTCTTGACCTTAAAATTTATCTTTTAAATGGACAAACATCATATGTGTGATTCAGGGCTCAATTCAAACTGGATCAAAATATTTGTTGTCCCTCGCCGTTGACTACTGTACAATATTTTTCCGAAATAAGGTCCCACGGTGGTCCACCGGAAGGGGAGGGACTAAGGCTCTCTACACTGTCTGGAACACACTGCACAGGAACTGCAATCTTAAGAGTTCAGTCCATACTGGTCTGAGTTTTGGGAGTTGTAGCACAACAGTGTAAACAGATAATATATAGCAAGGCAGAGACACAATATCTCGCTCAGGTTCATAGCCAGAGTTCTAGAAACACTATCTGCCCCCAGCCGTAAAGAAGGGGTCAATTATTTATAATCCCTCAAATGTTTTCTACAGTTCACTGTTATACAATTGTATTTTCTGTACATTTTTTTTCCAAGGCTCTTTTTTAACCTGCCAGGAGGAGAAATACCTTTATTTATTTTATTTTATTGGCCTTAAAGTACTCACATTTCAACCTACTCAGAGGAAAAATACAGGAATCAGCTTTATTTTACTGCACTGTAACTTCCTGATCATATTCTATGAGCAAACCTCATCAGTATTTCAGTCAGTGCACATTAGGACAGCTAAACATTTCAATGTGTCTACAGGAAAGTATACAACTCACAAATATGGACGATAGTTAATCTATAATGGATACACAATTGAGCTACTTTTTACTAAAATTACTGCCATATATACATTTATTTCAAGGAAACTCCCAACAAATTACTGAGAAACTACAGAACCATAAAATAAAGTGTTACATTAAAAAAAGCTGAAATACGTGAGAGATAATAGTTATAATATCAAATTTAATAACTCACTTGGGCGTCCTTCAAGACTGGTGGTTTCAGACTGCAGCCCCCCGCTGACGGTGGCGGCCTGCAGCGTGTAAAGGGCACCAGGCGTCAAACCAGCCAGCAGCAGAGAAGAAGAACCAACTGGAACGCTGTAGTTCTGAACCACAACGCTGTGGAGGGAAAAGGCAACTTAGAGCCAAGCTGATGTGGAATAATTTACTTTAAACATAAACATCCTCGTCTCCATGGTGCCTCAATTTAAAAACATCTGTAAACATAATCTGACAGACCAGCTTCTGCTCTCGCAGCTATCAAGATGTGTGACCCTATCAAAATAAAAGTCTGAGTATTGTGGGTCAACCAGTGGTTTCCCGACCGTTTCAGCTCGTGACACAGTTTTAGGTGTGTGAGTTAACAGTTCCACCAAAGAGTGACAACCTCATGTGGTTTCTCCCATGATTTAATTTCAACAACTGACTGAGGCCCAAAGAGCTTCAACGCTCAAATATTTCACAATAAAAGTCAGAAAAATTTAAATGAATTTGTGTAGCAGAACCTTTTTTTTCTTTCCTGCTCAATAATTAAAAATAATCTGTAACAGAAAGGTGTTAAATCATCTCTTTATAATTTATTTACTTGTACAAAATGATAGCATGATACAATATTATATAAAGCTAGTGAGGTGCTCCTACATTTGATTTTTCTTTCCCTCCTAAAACATGATTTTCTCTCGTAGGACCTCATTTAGTTTTTGTTCTGTACAAATTCAGCTGCTTTAACATTTCACTTAAGAAGATCTGCGCTCTGATCTTTTAAAATCAGCTAAAGGTAAATTAAAAAAACAATTTAATGTCAAACAATCATAATCATAAACTTGTGTTCCAAGACCCTTAAGTTCTATGTTGTGATCCTTCAGAGGGTGCCGGACCCCTACGTTGGGAACCCCACTGGTTTAAACATGTGGAGATAAAGTTTTAGAAATAAAATATGTGACCAACAGTAAAAAGATCAGAACCTGACACCTGTTTTGGTTTTTCCACACCGCGTTAGAGCTGACCGAGCGAGACATCTTTGTGGACCTGCTGTGTCCTTGAACGCACCCAGACTTTTAGTTTAGAGACACACCTGTCGTGCAGCAGGATCAGCGAGTACGAGTCCACGTCTCCCGGTGGTTTTTCCCATGATACCTGGAGGCTGTTGACTCCAGAGCTTCTCATAGTGATGACACGTAACGCCATGGGAACTGCAACACACACACAAACACACTGAGCAGTTAAACAGGCATGTGAGGACCTAAAGTCTTTATAATGTATTATTAATTTGATTAAATTTCCATTTTTAATCAATTCAACTGTGCTAATACACTTGAGGTTCACTACATGACGACATCTTGTTTTCTACATTAAATTAAAAAAACGGTGAGGAAAACTGATTGTATATATTCATCTTATATTTGCAAATACCTGCGTGTAAACGTGACAGAATGTATTACTAACTGTATATTTATGAGTTTATTTCAATGATGGAAAGGAACAGCGGTTTATGTAACTCCCCTTGTATCGCCAGTGGAACATTTACAAAGTACAAAGTTTGAAAAATCGCTTCACTAACACGTATTTCTACCTTTAATGGTGGATTTCTGAGACCAAACATATAAACACACCTGTCCTCCCCTCCAAAGACACAGAGGTGTTCAGTTTCCCGCTCCTGGTTGTCACGGCGATGGTGTACCGCCTCCCAGGTGTGAGCACATTGAACGTGCACTCCCTCATGTTTGGCTCCACCTCCCTGGTGTCCACAGTGACGTTATCTACGAGATACAGGAAGCGATGAGAAAGCCCGTCTCTAACCTTTTCAGTTATTCACCTGGCATCTTGATGGTTACCGTGGGAAATGGTCAGGAAGTAGCTGTCACGTGACCCGAAGGGGGCGTGGCTCCACATGGCGCTGAGCGAGGTCTCGTCCGAGTGCCGTATGTGGAGGTCAGACACCGGAGCCGGAGCTGCAGGGGCAGAAGGACGAGGTTCAGGTCGTCGAGTACAAACACAAAACGCTCTGCGTTGTAGTAACAACAATATATTCTAACACTTTCTCTCAGTTTTGCTGTCATGTATTTCTAAGTTTTGCTCTGCTTTTTATGTCACATGTGTAGTTCTGTTTTTGTAGTGATATTTTGTCACATATTTTGTGACGTATTTTGTCACATATTTCTGCAGTTAAAGATATATTTATGGAGTTATGTTTCAATAATTTCTGTCATGTACTTCTGCATTAATATGTATTTCACTATTATGTATTTCTAAAGTGTTGCTATATTTCCATCAGTTAGCTTTTTAATCATCAATTTCAGTGGCAACGTTAGTTATATTTTTGTATTTTGTGCAGAGATTTGTTCTTTCAAATAATTCCATATTCATGTCTTTCAATTTTCTGTACCAACCATGTACCAACATATTTTATTTCTTGCTTTCATGTATTTCTCGAGTTCTGTAGTTATGTTCCCATATTTTCAGTAATGTTTTCTATGTTTCTGTATTCCAGCAGCAATATTTTTTTGGTCATACTGTTTACTTAAGTTATGTTTATTATTATTTAACCCATCTTTAACTAAGTAAGACCTGTTTAGATCAGGGATCTCTTTCACAAAGGTGCCAAGACAGCAGCATGAAAAAATTTAAATGTTACGTATTTTGTACAATAAAAAAAATTCAGTCATACATTTCTTAGTTCTTTCTGCATTTTTTCATATATTTATAAAGTTTATATATTTTCTTTCTACCATTATATATTTCCTCTGCAGTTATACATATTGTCTGCTGTATTTTGGATGTAATATATATTTCTTCAGTAGTAGCAGCAGTAGACCTGTTTGTCCTTCACAGCTGCTCTCAGCCGTCAGTCCTCCGCTCTCCACTCTCAGCACGGCTCTGTACAGCCTCCCAGGTGTTAGACTCGTCCCAGGAAAGTTAAAGTTCACTGCCTCTCGGTCCAAAGCGGCGCTGACTAACTCCTGAGAGCCGTCTAACAGGAACAGCCTGTAGCTCTCCCAGCGTCCAGCGGGGGGCGTCCAAGACATGAGGAGGCCACCGGAGGAGGAGGGCGTCAGGGAGAGGAGGGACGCCGCCGCCGGAGCTGAAGACAAGACGAAGACAGGATGAAGAAACAGAAAAGGGAAAAGGGCAAAAAGAGAAAAAGAACAATGCCTCACCTGTCCTGACGGTGAGTTCTGATTGGTTCGTCAGCTTGCCGCTCCTCGACGTCACTGTGACCTGATAGGCTGAGCCAGGAGTTAACTGATCGATGGTGACCACCGTGGCGTCCAATCGAAGAGTCGTCTCCCAGCAGCTCGTGCCGTTGGTCAAGAGGGTGACGATGAGCGCGTCAAGGTCGCCATCGGGCTGTTGCCAAGACAACGACAAGCTTGTGCTGTTGTTGTTTTCGTCGTCAGCTGTGAGGTTGGAAACGGCGGCGGGAACTAAAAAGAGACTGAAATGTAAAAATTCTTTCCTTCCATCCTGTCCTCTCTCTCTCTCTCTCTCTCTCTACCTGTCTGAGCCTCCATCATCTGGCTGTTCTGCAGCCCGCCAGCCTCCGTCACCATGGTAACGTTGTACAGTCGCCCCGGCGTCAGGTCGAGGAGGTCGTATTGCATCGCCGTGCTCTCCAACGTCTCGTTCCTCAGCAGACCTGCAGACAGAGAGGAGAGGAGGAAGCAGTGAGGTGGAGCAAAAGGTCACATGACTCTCCAGCAGCGTGTTCATTGGGCAGAAGACCCTGGACTCATAATCTACGTTAGAGGACGAACTCAAACCTTTTACCTGAGTATCAGTATAGAAATACTGACAGTAGAAGTACTCGTGAAGTACAGTAAAGTTAGTTTTTGGGGTGATGTTAATACTTTCAAATAAAACTCTTATTTTTCAGATTTTCAAATATGAAGCATTTGAAGATACTCAAGAAATGACATCACAAAAAGCTAAAAAAAAATTGTCGCAGGGTTCAACGGTCTAAGGTTATGTGGTTACTTGACGGCATCATTCTCACCTGCACAATTTCAAAATAAGGAAAACCTTCATGCGGCTTTGGAGTGTCAAATTTTGACGTTCAACTCATTCACACTGCGAGCTGTGATATTATGTTCTTGTTGTTGGGCATGAAGCATGTCAGACGCACCCGTGTGATCCCACAGCTGCAGCCTGAAGCGCTGCGTCCTGCCTGGGCCGGCCTGCCAGGAAAGGCCCAGGCTGCTGGAGGTCCTGGAGGTCACCGCCAGGCCGCTCACCGCTGACGGCCCTGAGGAGGACACAGTGAGAAAATCCATCAGTGATGCAGCCTGCGTGGGAACATCAGCAATGCTGCTTTTTCACTTGCAGCTGATCTGCAGACGTACATCTTTAGTACTGGAGCGTTTTCATTTTCTGCTACTTTATTCTCTTACTCTACACTTCTGAGGCAAATATACTTTTGATAACTTTAATTTCTAGTAACTTTGTGGACTGATATGAATAATAAAAAATACAATCAACAAATAAATTTGAAAATATTACTGCGATTAATTAATTAAGCTGCCCAGCAGCATACCAGGTAATAAAAATACAAAATACAGTGATGAAGAAACAGATCCATGAATAATTGTAATCCAATTATATGATGTATGTTATTCTGAAACGGGTCGTTCTGCTTAATGAGGAATTTTACTTTTGTTTTTTATGCAGGACTTTTACATGTGACAGAGTATTTCTACACAGTAGTATTGCTAGTTTTACTAAAGTAAAGTAAAAGATTTGAGTACTTCTTCCACCGCTGCTAAATGACAAGAAATGCTCACTTTGATAGACGTCCACGTTCTCCATGTGTAGGAAGACCTTAAACTCCTTACTCTCCTAGTAATGTGCAACTAATATATATATTTTATTATGTTCACAATCCCGACATTCAACCTCTCCTTTGGCTGTGACGCCGCCATGAAACCCCCTGACTCCATCAATATAAAATCAGCCCAGCGTCATCTCCGTGTGCCCGGTGCTAACGTGGGTCAAGAATGTAGCCTAGCTTAGCGCAAAGACAGGAAAATCCACACACTGCGTCCTAAAACAGTGGGACTTTACTGTGATTTATCTGTTTTGAGCGTGAGGAAGGATTCGGCAGGAAGGATCCATCGCCTCAATCTGTGGCCTTGCCATCAAAGTGTGGGCGCTGTGGGAGTCCTGTTGACACACACTATAAAAACACTCCCATGCTTCTCTTCAAGCCATCCGCCTGTCTGAGCGCTCCCTGCTTCCTGGTTTGTGTTTTCCCACAATGCCTCTGTGTGTGTTTGTGCCGCTGCATCGAGGTCGATCTTATCAGGCCGCGACATCTCTGCCGAACGGCGCACAGAGACAAACAGAAGTCTCTCCTCTGCAGCCACCTTTCAGTCCGACTGTCGATGTTTCTGTCTCCATCAGCGGCTCCTTCGCCGCTCGCGGTGTTTCAAGGGAAATGAGCGGAGGTGGAGGAAGCACTCAGGTCCTTTACGTCAGTAAAAGAACTAATACCACTTTATAGGTCCTGCTTTAGAAACTGTATTTAACTAAAAGTGTGAGAGTTTAATCAGGAAAATGTAGTAAAACGTTGTATCTTCATCATTAACGTGCAGCAGGATGTTGCTGCTGTAGTTGTTGAGCTGCAGATGTTGAGATGATTCTTTTCATTCTGG
The DNA here is from genome assembly GCA_024633595.2 of Lepomis macrochirus. Lineage (NCBI taxonomy): Eukaryota > Metazoa > Chordata > Actinopteri > Centrarchiformes > Centrarchidae > Lepomis > Lepomis macrochirus. The sequence goes on from JALXJV020000024.1 coordinate 22,065,920, forward strand.
ATCAATCTGCTGATCATTTCCTCCATAAATAGATTGATTGTTTGGTTTGTAAAGATTCTGCAGTCACAGTTAGTCAGAGCCCAAAGTGACTCCTTCACAACACTTGTTGTGTACAAACCTCAAAGTTTTTAACAAACATTACAGTTATAACAGTCACCGGAGGAAAAGCAGGAACTGTTCACATGAGAGAAGCTGAAATCATCAGAATAGGACAATAAAATAATAATTATGAAGATATAATTTTATAATTTTCAGAAAGAAAAGCTTAAAACTAAAATTACACATCTGGTTTCTTCAACTTCAACAAAAATCCACCTTTAAACTTGAAAGATTTAATTATTTGACATTTATCCTGATAAATATAGTTTATATTTTATAGTATCAAATGATATGAAATTTATTAGCGTGTTAACATTTTTGGCCATATCGCCCAATTTACACAAACTGTTGGGTAGTTTAATGGCTTTGTATAAAAATCTGTAATTACCGTAAAACCTTAATAGCTTGTTTGTTTTTTTTTGTTTATTTCCACCTGTATGATTTTACTTGTATCCAAATTATGCTATCAAATAACATATTACAGGTCACTCATTGGATCTGACTCCTACAGACAGCTTTGGCATTTTTTTATTCTGTAAGCAGCAACATAATGAAAACAAGCGTACCCAACAACACGGAGCAGGAAGCAGAGAAAAGTTATCAGTCAGAGAGCAACTTCATGACAGGATTCACAACCTGGATGATTTTTTATGTAAGCTGTTTTGATTCTTTTGATCGGCCGACGCTTGCAGACTAAAGAAATATAAACGATCGAGGAACGGACACATTTGGACTTTACAACCGCTTCAAAAGGTCCGCACCGGTATAATCTGAGTGACTTAGAATTTGTTACTTGTTTCCATAAAATGAACTGAACAATTAAATTGTGGAGAATCGAACCGATTTAACGATGTGCAGCCTGTTCGTACTGACAAAAGTTTAAACATTTATATTTGTATTCGATCTAAGCAGCTAAAGCGGGCGACCCGACCGCGTTTAAAGCTGTGTTCACACTGAAAGCAGATCCAGTGTTTCGGGCGGCTTGATCACACAAACTCAATGCAAGGATCCGGAGAGGACCAGGCAGAGCTGGCCGACGGAGAGCTGCTGAAGTCCAGGGAAGTGTAAATGAAAAAGCGGGAGCAGCGCTGCAGCTTTTGGACAAACAAACACCCGTAAGTCGGTCTGGATTCTGCTCTGATAACTACGCCTCTTAAATTCACTTTTTACTTTAGTGTCTGGGATTACAACTTGATTTATCTTCACTGGAGCTTCTCAGCAGCTTTCATGCACATCCGGTTCCACTGTTGATGTTAGCGTCAGTTGGCACCCAGAGCTCTGCTGGACTACTACTTCATATTTATATAAAAATGGACAAAAAAAACATTGAGGAAGCTGTGTGTCTGTATTTCTTTATTCCAGCTATCATCACTTTACCGTGAACAGGTTAGCATAGCGTAGCCCTGATCGATCCGAACTCCAGTCAGAAAACAAACATTTTAGTTTAAGTTGTCCTGCTGACAGACCTGACAAAGCATGAATTCATATGTTTAACAAAACTGCATCATGTTGTAGTTATTTCGGCATCAGTTTGATCCGTTTATTGCTAATTAATCACAGCAAAATGTTTACTTTGGGTTCATACAGCTGTAGTTTTCGCGGGTTGTGTCGTCTCGTTGTGTGCGTGAACACTCCGCAGTTGTCCAGTGATACAACCTCACGTGAGGACGGCGTTGCAAGGACTAAATTTGCGTTGTATGTGAACCCACCCTAAGAGGTTTTATACATCTAGAGAACTTCTATAAAAACCTGACCAGGCGACTAATCGAGACCTGCGTACATCAGGCCAGTGAACGGGGCAGACGGCTAGTAATTGAAGTTTTACGGTAAACTAAAGCTGTAAGTGAAAGGTAAGCAGGTTAAAACAGACCCGCAGAGGTCACACAAACACTAAAGGTCAGTGGATGTCAACAGTCACAGCGCCTCAAAAGATAAGAAACCACAGAACAAGTGTTTTGCATTGCTGAGAAGGTTAGTGTCGGGACTCGACTGGGTGCAGCTACACCCTGTTTCCTCCACACACACACACACACACACCCTTTCCCACTGCTTCCCCCAGAACAAAGAAACAATAGAGGCAGGAAATGGCTGAACTCTGCGCTCTGCCCACGATGGAAATACACACCGAGGGTCCAACTTCTGTTCTGGACGCCCGCCATCGTGGAGACACAACACACACAACACACACTTTTACTGCTCTATCACTCTCTCTCAGCGGGGCCGAGGTTCCTGTAGCTAATCACAGAGCTGCAGAGAGGGGAAGCTACATGACATTAACTCGAGACTCTACACAACAAGGAGGTCGTGTTCTTTTACTTCAAACGGCGAGAGGTCAGAGGAGATGGAAACAATAGGACGGAGCACAATAGAGTGTTTGTTAAATAACTGCGAACGGGGTGTTTAACTTCTAACACTGCGGGTTGTTACAGGTACAGGTGTGTGCAGCCGTCCCAGCTCAGTGATCACGTCTATTTTTATACATCAAGAATTCAGACCCTTTAAGTACTAAAAAACAGTGTGAAAATACTCCACTGCAAGAAAAAGGCCTGCAGCCAGAACTTACAGTATGTAAGTTTTATCACCAACATGCAAGTGACACACTGTTACTTTGAGTTTGTTATTTTTGCGTTGTGCTTTCGGATGCACCAATCAAGGACGAGACGAGCCTGGGCTGTGTTAGGTGAGGGATTCCTTACAAGGTAAAAGTAAACATTACCGCAGTCGAGCGGCGGCAGGGACCTGGCGGTTTGTAACGGTAGATTTACGGCAGCAGAATGTATCAGATATGCCCAACACACATAAGAACAGTTTGTGTTCATATCTTTCTTTTTCTTAAGTTGAGAGGTGATCCAAATAAAATCTGATGGCGTCTCTACGGGGGAGTCGTGCTGTGAGCCGCTATGCTGGTCTGTTGTTTTGCCCTCCAGGTCACGTGACTGAAAACTATGTGAATATATTATTACACTTGGAACCTGTCCTGTTGAACCGCTGTTTGGTCTTGGCCACCGTGTTGCAGCTCAGTTTCAGGGTCTTCTTACAGCCTCGGCCATCTTCATTTAGAGCAACCACTCTTTTTTCCAGATCCTCAGAGGTCTTTGCCACGAGGCGCCATGTTGAACTTTCAGTGACCAGAATGAGGGAGTGTGAGAGCGATAACACCAAATTTAACACACCTGCTCCCCATTTACACCTGAGACCTTCTAACACTAACGAGTCACATGAGACCGGGGAGGGAAAATGGCTGATTAGGCCCAATTTGGACATTTTCACTGTTGTTGCAGCGGTTTAGACGTTAATGGCTGTGTTATTTTGAGGGGACAGCACATTTACACTGTTATACAAGCTGTACGCTCACTACTTTACACTGGAGCAAAGCGTCATTTCCTCAGTGCTGTCACATGAAACGATATAATCAAATGTTATACAAGAATGTGAGGGGTGGACTCACTTTGGTGAGATACTGTATATTCTCTATCGATAAGTAGGCCTACCTCATACAACTCCAACAAAATCGGAACTATTCATAGTTTTCAGTCACGCGGCGTGCGCTCCGAAGAGATGCCGCAAAAGCAGTCAAACTTTATTTGGGTCACCTTTCAACTTAAGAAAAAGAAAGATATGAACACAAACTGCAAGTGTCGGGCACCGCCGATCCACCTAACAGTATCCGTTGCCACATTTCTACTGCAGTGATGTTTACTTTTACCTTCTCGGGAATCCCTCACCTAACGCAGCCCAGGCTCGTCTCCTCCTCCATCGGTGCATCCGAAAGCACAACAACAACCAGCATTTTGGCAAAAAATAACAAACTCAAAGTGACAGTGTGTCACTTGCTTCCTGGTTGGCAGGCAGCCCTGGTTGCACTCCAAGGGAGCGTTTTCATTGGAATGTGACGCCACGTTAAAACTATGAATAGGGAGGTCTTTCAGACGCCTCTGTGGCCCTGCTGGAGAGGATGATGCTCTCCTGACTCCAGACTTGAGATACTGCTAAGATGGAAGGACGCCGCTCGGCCCGCCCAAACTCTGATGGACGACTGATTCGTTACTCGGTCTCTGCCTATTTAAAGAAGCACTCTCCTCTAACCCTCCATTCCTGTTTTTAAATTTTAACTGTTGTCCTTTTTTTTTTTTTTTTTTACATGCTTTTCTCTTTCTCGCCCGTTTATGATTTTAATTTGGGATTCATATCAGTTGCTTATCAATATATGCATCTAATTTCTGGTTTTACATTTTTTCCCTTCTACCTTTGTAACCTTACATCCTGGACTAATGTGTAAAAGTAAAGTGATTAAAGGCTGTTAGAGCAGGTTTGGGGTTAAGCAAACACTGTACAAGTGGCCTATTTGTTTAAAAAAAAAAAAGTATAAAATAAATCTTTAATACTATAAATCCACACTATCCCTTTAAGCCAGATGGCTGAATTCCATTTGCTGCTGCTGCGAGTGCTGGCTCACTGACTAAATGGAACAGAGCCATCAATAATGTTATTGGTTACATCTGTGCAAAAGGTCTACTGAGATCAGATCAGATTTTAATGTAGTAAACATTTGGTCAGAAATCTATTCAGTAAAGATGGATATCTGTCAGGATGCAGACTTGAGCCGGTCGGGACACTTATATAACACAGTGGATTATCCAAAGAGGTGCATGCTGGGTAAACGTGAAGAAATAAGTGTTTTGTTTTAAACAGACTGAATGTACTTTTACCTGGCACAGAAAGTAAGACAACATGATCGCAGAGCTTTCAACCGTATCACATGGTCTTCATCAAGAGAGTTTCCTCAGTTGTCAGGAAACAGTGGACTTTTAAACTTTCAATTAGTCTGTGCACTTTAAGCACAAAAAAAGATTAAATAGTAATAAAAATGTATTGACTATTAACTGAGCAAACACCCTCTGTGCAGGAAGAGCTTTGTGTGGTGTGAGGACTCACTGGTGTGAAGGGTGAGGTTCGCCGTCTCCTCGTCTTTCTGGGACTGAACCAGCAGCCGGTAGGCGGTTCCAGGCTCCAGGTGATCCAGCACACAGGTGAAAACATCTCCTGCCTCCTTGTTCCCTCCATCCTCGACTCCTAGCTGGTTGCTTTCCAGATAGTTAGCTCCTTTCACCTCCTTCTCTCCTCTGATCTCGTCAGTCTGTATCTCCTCGTCTTTTCTTCTACACTCGCCCCCGTCTCCTCCGGCGTCTGGCGATGTCACGGTGAAGGAGCAGTTCTGTCCGGTTGTGTTGACTGTCAGTGATACCGAGTCCAGGCCGGATACCGGTTCAGACACGGAGATGCTACATGGGATGGACGGGTCCTCTGTGGGAGCCGCACGGCTCAGGTCCTGACGGGGAAACAAGACACAGAGATTTTCATCTTTCAGCTCTTTCAGGTCACTTTGGATTCGTGTTAGTTAGAATTTGTTCCATTTGTGATCAGTGAGTTTATTAAAAAGTCACCGCCTTTAGCTAACTGGCAGCTCGGGCCAGCCCCAGGACATCTAAGTCACAGAGCTGAGCATCCGTTTAGAAAAGTTTAATTAATCCAGAATCCTAAAAGATGAAGAAAAGTGTTTCATCCTCTGCACAAAAAAGAGGTTTTTAACCTGTTTCTCAAGTTGCTGTATTGGACATGATCTTGTTTTGTATAAAACAGGGCTGGACGATACGGTCGCGATAAAAAGTTCCATATCTTTCGATATCGATAATTATCACGATAATTATTAAATCGTTATTTCCTTCACGTTTAAAGGCTGATTTTTGCTCCTGAGTGAAAGTTGAAGAAACCTGATGGTTAACTGTGGTTTAAATTCTTCTTAATGGTCAGAACATGACAAACACTTGAGTGGATCACTTCACAAATCTGAGGGAGAACATTCAAAACAATTATGATAAATTTTTTGTCAACAAACATGCACGAGTAAAATAAAGTAAAAGCTTTTTTCAGTCCTTTTTCCTCAACAAAATAAACATCTTAATAAAAGAACGGAGTCCAAATTTGTGTATGATTCAAGTGAATAAACAACATTTATTTAATATTTATTGAACATTTGTTGTTTTGTTATTGAAAAAAAAAAATATTGCGATAATTATTGTTATTCTTTTATTGTCCAGCCCTGGTATAAAACAAGCAGAATATAAATGCAAAAACATAAATTTATAGTTAGTGAATTGAACATAGATAAATGCAACTGACAATAAAACTTTGAATTAATGATCTGAGAACTTTCTAGTTAACTGGACAGGAATAACTTGGCAGAAGATTAAATATCTTTTCATCCATTTAGTCTTTGAGGATCCTGGAAACATCTTCAGAATGGGGGGGGGGGGCTGCTTAGCTCTTAGATTCATGGTCATGTGTGAAGACTGAGATGGAAAAGATGTGGGTTAAGCTGCAGGAGTGGTTTGAGAGGTTTCTATAGATATTTTGCTGCTCTCCATGAAGTAGGAACAAGAAGCCAGAAGTGTTTCATACCCAATCTGTAATAGTATTTCTTTGATCCTACTGTTCTGATAATATTTCACTCACTACTGAGATCTGAACCAGGCTGAAGCCACGACTTTAACACTTAATATATGGCAGACAAACAGCAACAACACAGTAAGGTCGCCTGTGCAAAGAGAGTTCGGGGCGGATGGATACACTGTTGTTCATCAAGAAATAGTTCCCTCTTGTAACTTTCCCTCAAAACCACAAACTCTGTTTGTGTTTGTCGGCAGGTGAAAGATACAACATTTTAATCACTGAGATTCAGAGCTGTGTCTTTGGACAGAGCCAGGCTAGCTGTTTCCCCTTGCTTCCAGTTTTTATGCTAACCTAGGCTAACTACGTCCTGACTGCCAGCTCTGAGACTCCGAAAGAGTTTTTATTACAAGGGACTCTGGCTGATGTTGATATTCAGCAGCTGCTTTTCTTTGTCCGTTTTCCCTCCATTAGTGTGAGCATATTTTGATCCGTCCTCACAGGAGCTGTAAACTGTTTCGTCACTGCAAATGTTCAATGGTGGGGAACACAGGACCCAAATTATTTTAATCTGCTACAATAAAATCTTCATATTGTTTAGTTAAAATTATGTTAAATCAAAAACACTGGAGCTTTCGTGTTGCTGCCAAGACGCTGTCAAATGGACAGTTGTAATTGATCGGCTGCAGCTATTTAAAAACTGTACATGTTTTTTTATCACTTTTGGGTTCAACCCTGACTTCAACCAGTAATATTTTAAACTGGAAAGCAGTACAGTCAATATAACAATTTGTTTCTGATAATGAGGTTCAGCGAGTTCAGCGACAAACGGTACCGCAGGGAGGACAGAGACATGCGAAAGACCGGGAAATGACGACTGAGGAAAATTGAAAAAAAGAAACTGATAATATATTTTTGGGAAGTAGTGCCCTGGTATCTTATGTTCATTTTGCAGTTAGTGCACACTGAGCTTGTGTGAGCTCCTGTTCTTGTGGTTGTTTACAATTCTTGGTGGTTTACGATTAGCTCTTGGTAGCTTCTGACCTTGGAGCGTAAAGCAGGATCGTTTGGGCTGCAGTTTGGTGTTGATTCTCAGTTGGATTGGCAGTCCTATCACTTACATTTATTATATTTATTTATTTATTTATCGCTTTTATGCAAAGAAAATTACAATTGCTAGATATCCCAATGGTCGCACGCCTCTGGACCTCAAATAAAAGCAAATATCCCCCCAAAAGATGTTATAACAAGGATTTTTGAGACGACCTTTTCACCCTTTGTTAAAAAAAGAAAAGATCATGGTTGAAAATCAGGCAGAAAAACAAACCATGACAAGAATGATGCAAAAAAAGACAGTGGAGAAAATCCCTGATGACTTACTACCCTGTTCCCACATGTTCTGCTTTACAAGAGAAAAACTTTGTGCATGTTTTACGCCCTGAAGGTGAGATAGGATTACCTTTCAAATACTCACATATGCTGCATCATATATTCAACAAAGCTGCTCTTAAGTTTTTTTACTTTTACATTTTTCATTCTTATTAGATGCTGTTATGAAGACTAATTTCTTGATTTAATGATTTATTTTCCATTTGTTTTTCCAGTTTCACCTGAATTCCTGGGTATGATGGTCAATTTGAAAATATTGTATTGCTTCCATATTTTGCACATTATATGGTAAAACAGCATGAGACTGTGAATTAATATTTAACTTTAGAAGTAAAATGATGGACTGTTGAATCATTTAACCCTTAGCTTTGTTTTCATCCTGATATACTTTTCAGGGTATAATGACAAAAATGCAAGAAACATTTTTATATACCTGAAGTCAGTTCTTCATTGTCAAAAACATGAAAAATTACAATTTGTTTTTGATATGAAGCTCAACTAAAGTGGCATGAAAAGTCGGTTTCAATCTTATAAGCACTTAAATAACACATTTTCTCACTATTCGTTGCACAAAACTTGACATCATAAGCTTGATGTTGCATTTGAAACTCCTTTGTCAGTTGATTTCGTCTATAGATCATAAAAGGTATGAAGTAAAGAAATAAGAGCAGACTCACCCGGAGCAGCAGCAGCATCAGCAGCGACGTGAACCACGGGCAGCAGAGATAGCTGTGAACTTTACATTTCAGCATTTTGATCGTCCTTCAAATCCTGAGACAGACCACGCACCACCATACTCCTGAGGCTGAGGTAGAAGATGTGTGTGTTTATATTCACTTAATAATGAAGATTTCAGAAAATATCCCTCTTTTGTCTTTGAGGTCTTCAGCGGAGAACGAGTCCTTCTGCAGAACAAAACAGCTGGAAAACAACTAGCTAAATGTCCTTTTTCTCTCACAAAATACCTCTTTTTGACGAAAAAAAAGTTAATTAGGTCGTTTGTCCTACAATTTTCGTTTCTTTTGTCCGTCGTCTCCTCTCTGCCTCATGTCCATCCTCAACTCAGACTTCAGACACAGTCTTTCCTCTCTTTTCTCTGGACTCCCTGTCTCACCAGCTGTCTGTCTCTCTTCCTGTCTGTCTGTCTGTCAGACTCTATAGTGTTGAGGTCGGGAGTCACTAACAGGCTTCCTCAATCAAGCCAACAGCTCTGTGAGTCACTGCAAAGGCACGACTACAAACCCTGCCTGGATGGAGGATATAAATAGGCCTGTAGCCACAATGGCAGCACACCTAGCTGCACTAACAGCAGAGGTAGATGTTATAAATAGACACGAGTGTTTGATTAATTCCCACTGAGACCAAAGTTTGCTCCATCTCTTTCTTTCATGACAGTATTTTATATGTGTGTTCATCTGAGTGGGTGTAAATTTAGTTTTCCAAATGAAATCCGTCATTTGGTTTCTGATTTGCAGTTTTGGTCCTGGTGCAGCTGATAATTAATAAATGTTGGTGATTAGCAGTGCACCTGCTTGAAACTTTATAGAACTAACAGTATGTATATTTATATTATTATTGGTGCTAATACTTTCAATCCAACTGCGAATCAACATCAAATCCAGCCATTCCACAACTTTAGCCACGTTTAACTCCATTTGGTTTCTGTACCTGCACATGTAGACTCCAAGGGCAGAAGCTAACGGCTAATTGTATGTTACCTTACAAGAACAAGGTCTAAGACACGCTAACTTCACACTACCTGCCCAAACACAATATAAGAATGACTCCAAAGATGTCTGATTTACTGTTCAACATGTTTCTTGTCAGCTCACAAGCTAGTCATTTGTTGAGTTAGGACTGAGCTTAGGTAGCTGCTGCTGCTAAAATTAATATTTTTACTTACATTTTATTTATTATTATTAAATTGTTTGAGAATTATGGTGCTATAAAACAAAAAAGGTTACTATTATGTGGTGCATGGTTTTTTTAAGAACTGTAAGTTTGTCGTATCAGCATTTTATATCATTGCTCCACGGTTTAAAGCCCCTCCAGCCAGTTCTAACGGCCGATTTTGGCGAACGTTCTTTCTCAAACAGAGAATGGGGGTGTGGTCAATAGTCTGACGTAACATTACCATGACAACCAAAAACTGACCGGCTGGAGTGTTCACTAATGATATGCTGTGTTAACATCACTGCACTGAAAAGTTTAGTCCACTTTGACTATCTGGCAGGAGCAGCTGTTACTGACCCATGATAGGAACTAATGTGCCAGCTGTATCAGCTGTTATCAGTCACACAGTCGATGTCTTATGTCTTATTATTTACTACAGTCATATGTCACAACCCCGTATTAACAACTAAGCAACTTTTGCAACTTTGAGCACAAAATTAAGCTATTTGTCAAAAAATATTTGGCGAACTATGTGTGTAATCAACATTGTGAGGAAGTGACTCAGAAAAATATGAAATACACTGGAAGGGGGGCTTTAAGTATCTTGTTATGTTAACAAGATGAGAAGCCTTCCATTGATCATCACTTAGTAATTAATATTTCTTAAGTTAACTTTGGTTTCATTGGTGCATAAATACATTTTAAGACTTATTCTGACCAGTTTGTAATTTCATTCATCAAGATATCAAATTTGGGCTGCAGCTAATGTTTATCTTAAGAATCAGTCTATTATCTTTTCAATTAATGTTTCTTTTTAATTAGTTTATAATAAATGACCATCGCAATTTCCCCAAACAATCCAAAAACCCCAAGCAAAATTTTTTATTGCATTTTCATATCAAATACATGATAGAAAACACAGAAAAACATCAAATCATTAATTTCGTCTCTTTTTTCCAACACTACTGTATATAAAAGTATTAGCTTGTAATTTTAACTTATTTATCTTAATAAATTTTATTTTGTTTCCCGCTGCTGGTTTTGGTTTTGAGAGCAGTTCAGCACTAACATAGCTGATTTACAGATTTAAAAATTAAGTTTTAAAATAACACTAACACGTCCTTTCAGTTTACACTTTAAGTCTTAAAGAAACCCAGAGCAGCCATTGTTATTTGTAAAACACTATTTATCTAAGAAACGTTCAAGATGAACTTTCTTTGGCGATACTGCTCATCAGACAATCAAACCCCACATTCAAAACATGTTTTGTTAAAAATGTAAATACGTTAAATTAATCGTGCATTCTTATTTTGTATAAATACAGGTTTAATGATGCCGTCTTAACATTTTGTACCGTAACTTCACAATTAAAATTTATCTTGTGTTTGGAGATATCAAGTTAATTTCTCATTGCCATAATAAGCCTTGCATTGGTACATCTGCTGCCTCACAATTCACATAGTTGACATTTGAGTTGATTATGCAGCATTACAAGTTAAAATACCAAATGCTTTGTTTCAGTTGGCTGGAGCTACTTTTAGTCATCCACACCTCTTTCCTTCCTTCCTGCTCCCCTCCTCTCTCTTTGTCTCACTCTCTCTTGTTAAATGACAGCAAGTTTCTAGGAACACCAGTTTAAGATCCATACATACCAAACTGTAACTGTGTTTTTACAGGTTTCCCTTAAAAAACAAAAATTCAATCAGAAAGCTGCAGCTGATTCAGAACGCTGCTGCTGCTCGAGTCCTCACTAAGACCAACAAAGTGGATCACATCACTCCAGTTCTGAGGTTTTTACACTGGCTTCCTGTCTGGCCATCCAGACCTCTCTGCTTTCTGTCCCCACAGTCAAATCTAACCCAGGCTAAACAAATATACTTCCCTTGCCCTCCATGAAGTAACTTCACTGTCAAGAATCTCTAAAGTTATATGAACAAATCCTCAGGATAATCTATGAATCCATAAAACATGACCAGTTAAGTCATCCTGAGCTCCATCCTGGATCCCAGCTGAGGATCAAAGCTCTGGGTCGGACGTACTGTGTTAACTCATCTAACAAACAGGAAACATTTTTCTTCCCTATTCCTAACTTCAGTCTGAAGCAGTGTCTGCAGTTTGATCGTAGGACATTTAAATAGCAAGTCACACAAATGGTACAATGTTCAATCAATAACATCCCCAAATGTACAATAGCTTCAAAATGTCAAAATAACATAGTATGGTAAACTGACCCTGATTCTACGATATATGATCCATAATCCCAGATCCTTTTGGAAAGCCAATGCTGCCACTCACAGCCTGTTTTTTCATACAGCATCTATCTGCAATCTGCTCATAAAATCTGTAGCATTCTTGTTTTAAGGTAACTTATCTGTACGATGCATGTTTTCTTTCACTGTCTGCATCAATAACCTTTATCCGACCTTATATTATCTAAATCATATATTTTTGTCCATATTTTTCATTTTCAGCATGGTTTACATGTCCAAATGTTTAAGTTTGGTTATCCACAAGTCCTCAAAAACTTTTTGTGAAATTGAGGACATTTTTCCCCCGAATTGCACCGTTACCATCAACATTTACTAATGCGATACCTAAAATGTGCATTAAAAAAATGTTGATGGAAACACGACTACTTTAACTCTGAATGAGGTTTTGTTACTTCTGGAACAAAACCAAAAAGCTCTGATAAACTTTCAAAACCTTAAAGTTCCGGTTTTATCGAAATCTTGATTTCAGTGGACAAAAGTTTTCCCAGGGATACAAAAACTCTGAAGTACAATTATTTGTTTTTTTGCACCCGGCACATTGGTCTGAAGGTTATCAGTCAGAGTCCAGGACAACATTAATTGTATATCCAGTGTTTATATACAGATTACAGGTAACAATATATATGTATATATAGTAGAGTAGATAAAGAGGTTACAGCACTACTCAGTGGCTAATGTTCCCGACTATTACAACATTCAATTTGATTAGTAATACAGTTAAAAACCACGTACCGTACGTACACTCATTAGCATCAGGTGTACGCTGACCGAGCTGAATTGCCCACACAGGAGGAGTTTAAAGGGACGCTAACATTTTTATTTTATTTTAATGTGGCTCTACATGGAATCTGTCCTAAAAATTCTTGTTCACATTGTTGCCGTGCTGAAACTCACGCTAATTATTATCTTTATTAGAACTGATGTGTGTTTAGATCAAGATTGTTGAATTTTAAGATATTGTTAGCTTGCTAACTATATCTTACTCGCTAAATGAATCTGCTTGCTAGTCAGTGAGCTAACTGTTATATTTATTAAAGGTTTACTGCCATATTTTGTATAGTTTTAAAGTTTGAAATAAAGTTCTAGTATTTCAACCCTAACAAGTAGTAACAGACTTAGACACTAGCGTTCACTCCTCCCTTTCAGATCAGGACCTTTATTGATTCCTTCTACTGCACATGCACGTACAGCAGAAATGGTCAATCTAAATAAAACAGTATTTTTTATGTATTCATCATTATGTGCAGGAGAAATAATCACACAACAAAAAAACTATTTTTAAATGATTGTACCACACCACCTGTTTTTGTAACAAACAGCTATGATTAGCAAGCTAACTTAAATCAGCTGACTGTCTTTGTAGTTAATTAGCAGAACATAAATGTGGTGTGGAGGATTAGTTTGAAAATGAACCTCTGGTTTGCACTAGAACTTTTAGATGAGCTGAAAATTGTCATTTTATCAGCTAATGTTAGCATAAGAACTTTTTCATTAGCCAAAGTTGGTCATTTCATTAGCTAATATTAGCAAATGAACTTTTTCATTAGCCAAAGTTGGTCATTTCATTAGCTAATCCAAAGAAGGGCAGCTGGACTTAAAGATAAGACGTTTCGTCCCTCAGCCAAGAGACTTCTTGAGTTATGAAATGACCAGAAGAGAAACTCAGCTATTTAACCTCTGTGGGCTCGTTTGCCAAGATCGTCGATACCACTGGTTCGTTAGCGCTCCTGGCTGGTGTTAGAACCACCTGTGGCCAAGTCTGAATGACCAGAGGTTACGTTTGTTAAGTTTCCTGGGAAGTGATGGAAGGGCAGCATTGTAAGTGGAGGATAAGTTCCCAGGAAACTCAACAAGCATTACCTCTTCGCCTCAGAGGATGATACAAATGTTGATCGTTCAGACTTGGGTGGTTCTTACAACCGTTACCACAGCCAGGAGCACTAACGAACCAGCGGTATCAACGATCTTGGCAAACGACCCCCCAGAGGTTAAATAGCTGAGTTTCCCCACCAGTCATTTCAGATCTGAAGAAGTCTCTTGGGTGAGAGATGAAATTTTTTCTAGTATCTTAAACCTTCTTTGGACAACTAAGACCTGGATGACTGAGAACTTTCACAGACTTTGTTAGCTAATGTTAGCAAAAGAACGTTAACGTTAAAACTGGTCATTTCATTGACTAATGTTAGTAAAAGAACTTTTACATGAGCCAAAGTTGGTCCTTGTACTAGTTAATGTTAGCAGCAGAACAAATATTTACATGCAGTTGTTTTTTCTATCTCCATGTTATTGTAGTAGTAAACTAAAACTATCGTTTGCATGATCTTAAACTGGCAGTTTCACTAGCTTATATTATTCAAGTGTTGCCTTTATAATTTTGTTCAGTGTATTTGTTCGGAAATTCAAAAAAATGTATTTGTTCGGTCCCATTGGGCGAAAGCGAGACTTAGGCTCTCTATTAAACCCAAACAAAATGCATCAATTCTCTATTTAAAATTTGTGAAAACTAAAATAAAGCCTTAAACACAAAGTTAAACTCCTACATTGTTAACCAATGAATGCATATAAAGAATATTTTGTTCTCTATAACAGCATGATACCTGTTTAAAATTGAAAATGTGTAATGTCCCTTTAAACTCCATCAACAGTCAACAACAACAGAGTACAGGACATGAACCACCACCCACTGTACATACACAATACTACGTCAGAGGCAGTGTGTGTTGTTGCACCCGCTGCTGCAGTGGGTATGGAGGTTGTAATCAATCCCATCATTAGTTCAAACAGTTCAAACAGGAAATTACGTTAATATCACACTGTAATATTTTTCAGATTTTTAACCACTTTGAGTCTGAAGTCAATCCAATTCTTTCATTGGCCCGAAGTCAAAATTGTTTTGACGGTGGTCCCACGAGGCATGTTGGGCACGAAGAGACGCAGGTCCAAAGTCCCTTGATTGTATAACAAGTAAAAGGAATAAATGAGTAAAAATATTTGGTACATAAAAAGAAAGAGTCCTCCAAGTTTCTCTCGTTTATTGTCCGTCAGCGGTCCGGTCCCAACGTTCCCAGTTTTAGCAGCAACACCTCCATGTTTGTAGTCCATGGATTGGAACGCAACTTCTCACATTAGGTTTAATAGCACTTTAACATGTACCACACAACATTATCCCATTCACACAGAGAGCGGATTAGATGTGTATGTTCTTCGTTACTGGCATTACTGTATAAACCCCAGATCTCTAAAACAAATCAACTCCTCAGGAACTAATAAAATCACCTCAGTATTTATTTCATTTCTTAATATTTTATTGTTAAATATGTAATTATATTGGGCGTATAAAATCTGAGCATCACACCCTTTTCTTGACTTTATTTTTCCAATGTAATGGCACTCGAATGGTTTGGTTGAGTGGTGTAGTCTCATTACTATTTTGACATTTTTCAATGCAGTGTCAATGTAATTCGAAAACTTATATAAATCTAAAGAACTACAAAATCAAAACCTTTTTGTTCACAACAAGTTTATCTCTCAGTATTTAATGTTTATTCTTATAATGCTTAAAAATGATTCCTCCATCATTAAGATAGGAAAGCTTAAACAACGGGTGTGGCTTGTTCAAACTTCGATTTGCTGTTTCTGATAAAAACTATTGTTTTTTTCATCCACTCCTGTTAAATTCAAGATTTAGAGATTTGAGGTTTGTACCTCAAATAGTGAGCTTTCATGCGAGTTGACAAATGGCTAATAGCTGCTAAACTCATCAAAAAACATGTAAAAACAGTATAAAAATAAAGTTATTATTACTTTGATACACCAAAAATAACATACATACTAGATTTACAACAGCACACTGATGAGATGACTGCACCATTGTGACAATTATTTCACATTTTTGGTATAAAGCAACATATTACACAACAGGGGAATTTTGTCAATGCAACAAACAGGGTTAACTACTACACGGAGTGTAAACTCAAAGTATTTGTCGTGTGAACAATAAGTCTCAGCAAACTTATGTTTTTGAATTTGGCCCTGTGCTGAAAAAGTAAACTTTGGCTAAAATGTCAATATTGTCAACAGTATTCATTTTAATTGTGGATCAAATGTATAAATTATGCCAGTTTTATATATTTTATTCCTTGGGTCTTTCTAAATGTTTTAACATGATGGTGGGGCGTCGTGTCCATATATTCTAGGCCTCTATTGCTACCATCATTTTAACAAATAATAAAACAACAATTCGTAAGTCAGCATTTGTGAACTACAGCTCCCATAATTTAGGACTCAGTCAAAACCTCGTGGAAGCTGAACTTGGGAAATAATATTACAAATTGTTATAATATTATAAAAGCATGGTTTAGCTGCGGAATACAAGATTAATTGGTTTAACAAAATATTCCATTAGCATAGCGGGCTAATACTAGCATGAGCTTATAGGTTAGAATACATTAATGACATTAAAGCATACGGATTAACACTGAACTACAAAAGCTAGAATTAGCCTCTATGAGATTGCTGTACTTCATGTGCTAGCTTAGCAGGAGCTTATTTATCATAACATTTGTTTGTTAGCCTTTAGCATGTGATCTGTGGCCGTAGGTAGCCCGTTTGTGACTTCAGCACTCTGTAAGTTACAAAGCGGCAAAACATACAACCAGTGGAAATGTGCAGAGCCGTGCAGACGGGGAAAATAAAGAAGTTGGTTTAATCATTCGCATCACAAAGTTGTAGTTTTATTACTCTTGGTTACAAATGAAATGGGTTTTAAGGTAATGTCAGTTTGTTAGCTTGCTAACCACAGCATTGACTCCCCTACTCAACACTGTCTGGTTAAACAGAAAGTAACGTTAGCATAAAAACATAAAAAAATAAAATGTGTTTACTAAATGTTTTTGCTGGCTAGTAGGCAAGCTAACTTTTCAGGTTACTTGAGCAGAAGGTTTTCTGACATATGACGTTTAAAATGAAGTTCTAACAATTAAGACATCTGTGAGGTAATGAAAATAACTTTCATGATACAACCCGCCTCTGGAAAAAAGGTCAAAATTAACGTTTGCCTTCCCCAAAGGTTTGAAGGTAGGGAATGTAACGTGGCAGAATCACGGAGTAACGTACGTGTGGATGTCACTAAGGGAGGCTGGAAGTGTTTGTTCGACAGTTGTATCGTAGCTTAACCGAAAGGTGCAACAGGCTAACAGTCAATTTGTAATAACCTTTCTTATAAGAACACCACATTACAAAATCAATTTAAAATTTTAAAAGACACAAACACAACAGTGTTATTAAACAAAGTACCATCAATTTCAGTCGATCAAACTATTTCTACGTCTCCTTGACAGAAAAGAGGTAACAGGACAGTCTGGTTAGTTAAAAACGACACGATCCGGCAGTCAGTTGGTTGGGAGAAGCGAAGTGGTCGGGTCTTTCCAGTTCCTCTGAAGAACCACCCGTCAACAACACATGAAGAAGAAACAGCAGAGAACGGATATATTTCATTTCCAGAACCATACCTTTCCTATTTCCTTCAATAGGCTCCGCCCACAACACTCCTCATTGGTTGTCCATGTTCTCCATCAAACTTAAAAGACCTCTTCCAGTAGTTTCTAATCTCAAGAGAACTTCCAAATCTCAGGGATCATACCTGCTTAAGGACTCACTATGACAACACATCCAGGTTTACGTCCACACCTCCTGTGGCGGCGCGCACTCATTGGCCCGTTTCTGCAGATAGGCGGTCCTCGTACAGGCTCAAGGCGTGGTGGACGAACTCGTACTGCTCGCCTGTCTGGATCATCCCTCCTCTGCACAGACAAAAGGAGAGATTATAAGTTTATATTGTTTTTATATTGTTTAAAGAAAATAAACCAACACTATATTCAATATACTAATACAGTTGAAATGTCTTTTAATATAAATGTTTTATCTTGACTATATGTTTTATCTTGACAATGAAAATTCCAGAAACTTAGCCTTTTACATTAAGTTGTTGAAAATGTTTATTTTTGATTGCTCCACAGAAACTGATACCAGCAGAAACCAACAATCTTAGCATTAAACAGGCACAGCCACGAACACTAACAAGCTGATTTAACAATCTGAACCAAATCATCCAAAACCCAATTCACAGACAGTGCACACTACAGCGTGGGGACAAAATGCTGGTCCCTACAAAGTCGACCATTCGTTTTTAAGATTTAAGGAGGGTTTTCATAAGGTGAGTTTTAGAGGTAGCACAACACAACAAATTCATCCTGATAAGGTGTAAACACAAAATGGCTCTAAACAGCAAGAAATTAGGCAAAAATACTTCCACGCAAGTTAAAACTTGAGTAAAACCACTGCGCGTAAAAAGACAGGACGAAGAATAAGAGAAACTGAGGGAAAGAATCAAACGAACTGGATTTACTGGCGAGTCTGAGCTGTCACATAAATAGACACAGATGATGAGTACATTGTTAGCTAGCTACAGCAGCAACATCTGTACAGCTACAACAGACACGTTCAGTCAGAACACACCAAAGTGTCGAAAACACAATACATAATATTTTTATTATTTGAAAATGGTTACTGTGTTGGGTAAAGTCTTGCTGTGGATTGACTGGGACTCCAGTGTTTCCCACACAGACTTTACTTGGGCGGCAGCCCAACAGTAAACAGAAAAATCCGTAAGGCGAGTTCTGTGTCTTTTTGGCGACTTTATAAAACGAAGTGCTGATGGAGAAAGGAGACGCATACAGGGAGACAGAAACAGAAGAGGCAAAATAAGCTACTAGAAATACCGAAGTTGTCTGTCATTGTGTGGGAAACACATCATTAGGTCATCATTAGGTCCCAGTGACTGACGTCGATGTTCTGTAGACAATAAATGTTCATGTATTTCTCCTTGGTTTTCTGAATGAAAGTGAAGCTAAAATCATTCACGGTCACTCTGCATAAAAGGTTGACTTTTTCCTTCCCAGTCAGTAGAAAGGGAAGGAAAGAGTTTAAAACAAAATTCACGTTAGGGTAATCATTGGTATTTCTTCGGGAAATGAATGTAAATCAATATAGTGACTTTTTAATCATAGCAGTTAAATTATTTGTGAGTGTTTTACCTGTCAGCTCTGAGCCGGCAGGTGATGCTCAGAACATCCACCACTCCCTCCAGCTGCAGCTGTCGACAGCCTATCGTTGTAGCGATGAAGCATCCTGTCCGGCCAATCCCGGCGCTGCAAGCAGAGGAGTGTGGGTAACTGAGTTATTTCAAAACATTTTTTAGGAGTAATAGAAAAGCCATTTTCCCGTTTCCCTCTTTTTAGACCTGCAGTGGACGATAACGGGTCCCATGGCAGCAGCCGTCCGTCTGTCAGTCTCAACGTCGGTCATGAGCTGCAGCAGCGGCATCGCTGAGTCGGGGGTTTTGTGGTCGGGCCATGATGTGTACCAGTAATGTTGCAGTATGCGGGTTTGATTCCCACACTGCACACACAAAAAAAACATGAATCCCACAAAGACATTTCTTTACTTATCACAACACAGAAGTAGTAAGAAGTTTAAAAAGTGTGCGTACCTTTAGTGTGAGGCTGCGAGCGGTGTAATGTTCACACTCTCTGACGCTGTTGACCAACACTTCGACCTTCCCGTAGATTCCCCTCTTTTCCGGCCAATACAGAACACACTTCTAAAGAGACAAACGCAGACACAGTGGAAACATATTTCATACACTGCTGGTACTTTCCCTTCCTGCAGAGTAATTTCCAAATCATCCCATCAGCTTTTGGTAAAGGTTGATGATCATGCTTTTGTACTTTTACTTAAAGGAGACCCGTTATGCTGTTTTTCCAATCCTATATTGTAGTTCTGTGACTCATGTATGGCAGCAGCACGATTCAAAGTTATAAAAAAAAAATTTTTTTTCTTATACCGATTCCTCATGCAGTCCTTCATTTCAGCCTGTCTGCCCCCCCCCCCCAAAAAAGCTGACTGTCTTCTGATTGGCCAAGACCTGAAGCATGTTACCAGGCTGTTGTTGTCGCTAGATGTAACAGACTGAGTGTTGCCATGCCGTTGCTATGGGAGCAAATGACCATATATGGAACACCAGCTCAGTCTGGCTCCGTAGTTGGTAGAAAAAGCAGTTGAAAATAGAGCGTTCAGAACTCACAGGGATTTCTATAAATACTTTTACATTTATAAGCTTTGGCCATGTTTAACATGAACATCCAACATTATAACACTGTAAGTCATAAAATGTGAAAAAGCATAATAGGTTTCCTTTAAGTAAATTTTGAATGGAGGACTTTTTAACAGAGGATTTTTATACTGTAGTTTTGCTTTTTTTACTTAACTAAAATATCTAAATTATTCCTCTACCACTGGCAGATAAGAGTAGGCACCAAATTATTAAAAAATGTTTTGCTGTTGGTCACGGACACTCACACATCTGTAGTTTTAGCAACAGAACAGCAGCGTCTTTACGACAACAAGCAACCAAACTTGCTTAATCCGTTACTGTTTGTATTCTGGGTTCAGCTTTACTACTATATACCGAAGCTTTCCAACAACTAAATGTTAGATCTTTCTTAAAAACAGTCCCAGGTTACATGTGGAATTGCCCTCCACATCCAGCTCTCTCCTGCTTTTTTTACTTTAGCTAAACTCTTCCCTCCTCGTCACGATACCTCGTTCTTTTCCTTCAGTTTGGTGATCATGACGATGACGGGGGACTCCTCCTGCCAGGCCATCTGCCAGAAGTCGTTCACCGTGTTCACCATGGGACCTTGGGTGGCAATGAACGCCTTCTCGTCGCCTAGGTAACCCTGGGAGGGGAGCCAATCACACAACAGTGTCAGCAGCTTGCAGCGGAGAAGTAACGGCACTGTTGACACGACTTCTGAAAGACTTCTCAATGTGACGAATTCAAGAAATTCATGACGGCACCTTTTATCACTTTTGTCTGACAGAAGGAAAACTAAAATCCCTGACTTTTCTTCTCTAGAGGTGAATGTATGAAGTGTCCTGTAGACGCACGCAAAACTTCAAAACAGCATAAAATAAGGTATTATTTCTTATTTCTTATTACTATTTATTATTATTATTATTATTATTTCTTCTGTTTCAGTGATGCAAGCGTTCAACATACTTAATTGACCCTTTGCTAAAACCGACAAGCTGTCGGCGCTGCCACTATCTATTACTGCACTTGCTGAAGAAATGTTGTCTAATTTGTTGGAAAGAGCAAACTCAGAAAGTAGCAGACAGTTTTGCAGTTGCATTATACATTTGAAGCCTACCGATCACACAGTATAAGTGAACCACCGCATCCCCCGCCGATTGAGACAAAAGACAACGATATTAAGGATCAGCACTGTTCCTGTAGGCTTCTGTTCATTATTACAATCATTAAAAAGCAGAACAGCAGGGCTTAATTACTTTACATTCAGTAGGAAGTTAGCCAGTGTTAGCTAACTAACATCACATTAGGAACAATCCACAGGCGACGTTTTTCTGGATTTATTTTAGGTTTTGGAAAGAGAATAAATCGTACTTCTCTTTTCAACCTCTCTGATTAGCTGCTGTAACTATTACAGGTGACCCAGGAACATGGTTTGATCTTAGAAAAATACAACCAAAAAAAAGCTAGAAAACAACTCTTTTTGCATTAGAGTCAATGGAGCGCAGCCATGAAAGTGTAAGACCTCAGAGTCCTATACTGCGCTGTGATTGGCCAGCTGTGTATTCAGGGCGTGGCTTAGCAAAGGGTCAATAGTCAATTGTAGAGTTTGTGAATATTACTAAAAAGGTTGAATATCATTTGGACTTGATCCATTATAACACCAGAGGAAAAACGTTTCTTCTCAAGGCCTATTTACAATTCTGCGTCGACTCTGCGCCATAGCTGACGGCGTAGACTACGTGCAGTCATGAGCATTTATACTTGTGCGTTGGCGTCTGCATCCTCCTGCAGTTACACCTCCAAAACACAAGTTGGCGGTGGGGCTCCAATGTTCCGCTCTGTTGAGTTTCTTCTTCTTTAGTGTAATTACTAAAACGCAGAAACGAGAGGAAGCGTCAGAGGAGACGGTATGTGCGACCCTTGAACTGGTTAGGGCAGAAGAAGAAGGGCAAGCCAGATATTAGGTGGGTCTGAGATGACCGTGGCTGACTTTCACTGACTTGATGGTCTAAAGCTTGATTTATACTGCTGTGTAGGGTCTATGTGTGTAGAAAGCCGCAGGCTACGCACATAGTCATGCATTTTTGCTGTGCGTCGGTGTCTCCGACATTCTGCAATTACAGCGCCAAACACTAGCTGGTGGTCCACTGTGTTGACTTTTCCTGGTCGAGCAGGCTAACTTCTGGTTTAGCGCTCCGCTAACGTGAACGGGGGTAAAACTGAAAACATGTGGCTGGTGTAGCCTTTTCAAATGTTATCGCACGAGTGGATCACATTCACGGGCCACTTCCTGTCGGCTCGGAGGCATTGCGAGGCTACCCAGCCGACCAATCACAGAGCCTACAGTCCGCATCGTCTGCAATGTATAAATATTAATTCGTAATCGTATTAATATAGCACCTTTTGAAACAAAGTGCTTCACAGTCAAAACGTTTTAGGCGAAATAACAGTTTTCATGCTTCGTCCTGTCGTGTATAAATGTGCTTTGGACACACACTGCGTTGGTATGTACTGTAGGATAAAGAATCTGAACACAGCTTCTGGTCTCATGCAGTCTGACAGTTTAAATAGCTTCAGTGGAGTTTCCTGACAGGAAGGGAGTCTATTGTATAGAGTCTGAGAGCGACATTACAGACTTCTGCAGTATACTTTCACTGCCTTTGTGTGTGTCGATGAAGCCAAAAGACATTCCAGATCAGTGATGTGATCATGTCAGCGTGTTGGATGATTGTT
Organism: Lepomis macrochirus; assembly: GCA_024633595.2. NCBI lineage: Eukaryota > Metazoa > Chordata > Actinopteri > Centrarchiformes > Centrarchidae > Lepomis > Lepomis macrochirus. Next base: position 22,088,906 of record JALXJV020000024.1, read on the forward strand.
CTCAGGTTCAGAGAAGATTTAACAAATAAATGTTGTCATAAAAACTTGCCTTGGTTGAATACCAGAGTCCTTGAACAAGTGAATTACTTGATCTCCTTTGACTACCTACAAAAGCTACAGAGTCAAAACTAGGAGGCGATTCTGGACCACTGCTGCTACCCACCCGTATGTAGTTAGCATTGATGTAGGAGCTCAGCAGGTCATTGCAGCTCTTCGACTTCAGGATCACTCTGGAATGAGGATCTAGGACGGCAAAGAGAGGAGGTGAGCAAGTGGAAGCACTTGGTCTAAAAACCTTTTCTTGAGGCAGTTTTCTGATCGTTTCTGATGCACATCTCAGGTTTTGTCTGGTTTAGCATTTTAAGGATCTTTAAATGATGCCAACCCCCTTTTAGATCTGGTCTAAGGTCCCAGTTAAACTTAGTCTTACTCTTGACCTGGTTTCATGCCCGTTAAAGACTCAGTCTAGATGACCTGCTTTTTAGACTATATACACTTGGCCCCTCTTACGCTTCAACTCAAACTCGGCTCAGCCCTGTATAGAGCAGGGAACGCTCCGGAAAGGCACAACAAACTCAAACATGGGAAGGAGTTTGATTGACAGCTGACTAGGTGAGCATTCCTAATCCTTGATTGGCCGGAAGGAAGGAAGGAAGGAAGGAACACCTCCCCATCCTTCACTGTTGTGTTGAAAACCTCGTCCTCTCTCCACTACACAGACTAATAAATAACACTGTGTGTGAGTTATATAACGTCTTAATCAGGTCTGGCTGGTAGTGTGAGAACAAACTGTACTCTGAGGAAAATGTATTGTTCGTGTGTGTGTGTGTGTACGCTCAAGGAAGAGGGAGGTGCGATATTAGCTGTCCTTGGGGTTGTTGGCCTTTGACCTTAAGCCCCTCCCACATAATCAAACAACTTCCTGATTTGACAGAAAAAGAGGACTGTTTTTGAACTGTTACTGTTTCTTAGCAACAAGAGTACTCACTGGGCAGTATGGTCTTGTATCGGTTCTTGGGTCCGTGGTTTGGGATGTCCAGCTCTTTGGGATCGATGAAATTCATGGGGATTTCCTGACACAGAAGAAGAGACGTTCATATGTGTGCTAGAAGTAATCCTGCAGCTGCGCCGACACCTGACAGGTACACACACATCTTTACAGTGTGAAGGGATGCTCAGTCTGTAGGAGCTGGTACCAGCTGATACAAAATCCATACCATCAATGCGTACTTTAATTTGAGGAATAGAAACATGTTGCAGCTTTGGCAAAAAGGTAGTGCTTCTCATTACTCTAAAACAATGTACACATTTCCACACTCCTGTTTTTACATTTATATTTGTATGTTTCTTTTTATATTTTCTACTTTCCAACTTTTATTATTTCTGTTCTTTAATGCCTTGATTAGCAAAGTGAGCACCTGAAACACAATTTCCCATCAGGGAGCAAATACCAAGAATGCTGAGTAAGCATTTGGCGCCAGCTTTCGACACTTGACAGTTTGATACCCAACACTACGGACACATTGCAGTACTCATAACGAGTTGAAGTTTAAAATCCTGCCCCAACAATCAATAGTCTGGTGTTAGTAGTCTTAAGTTTACAGTAGTCTTGATTTTACAATAAAGTCTTCCTGGAAAAAAGGTTCATTACTGACATTTGGTGAATTATTTTGCTCACAAAAACTATAACTACTTACAGCGAACTCGGCGTGCAGCTTGTGTGTGTTGTTGACGATGTCGCGGAGCTGCTGCCGGGTCAGGGGCCGGCCGGCGGCCAGCAGGTACTCCCTGGCCGCCGCCTCTCTGGGGGTCACCACAGTAACGTTAAGGGGCTCCACAGCGCCGAGAGCCGACATGTCCAACACCAGAGAGACGTTGGAGCCACGTCTGCAGGGGAGGTGAAGGTAAAGGAGGGAATGAAGGAGGGAAAGAAAAACAAGAAATCGTGTTAGAACTGGACCGCCATTCAAGTCTGAAGCCGTCTGTCTTGTGTTTTATTGTTATTTACTCACTAGTGGGCTGTCATTTATTGACAGTCATTTATTAACAGCACGCGCTCAACAGTTCAGGGTTTCTAGAGATCATTTCCAGGACATTTACAGCAATGATCTAGCTCGTATGACAGACAGGGATCAAGTCATATATTAACACGTTCCTCTTTACGGAAGTCTGATTTTAAAGACGTGCAGTCTGTGAACCGGGCTGGACTGGGACAAAAAATGAGGTGGCCCACCAAAATTGGTCTGACTCCCATCACCAATAGCCTACACCAATGATCCATTTAGGGGGTCAGATTAGGGGTGTGATGAATCACTGAGACGTAACATTTGCCCAAAATTGGAGGCCATGACTACTAGAGAATATATGTATATTAATAGAGCTACAATTTATTAAAAATATTATTATTTATTATTATATATATATATTTGTAGATGAGTTATTCAATAGGGGTCTGGGGGTCCTCCCCCTGGAGACATTTTCTGCACCAATTCAAGGTGGAAATATCTTTATTTGAAGAGTTTGAAGAGACCGTGCCAGCTGAGTTTGGAGGATAATACAACTTACATTCTGCAGAGTTTCAGTCACTTGAATTAATGTCATTCAACTTGTGTTACTATGCGACGTGACTCAGTGTTTTCCATTGACTGGAAAATTGGTCAACTGTTTTCCAGCTTTTCCAAGACGCATGGGAATCTGCTGAAGTTCAGAAAAATATTCTAAATTCGAAAGAGTTAATGAAACCAGCAGGAGGAGAAATCTGCCCCTTTCTCAACCAGACAGACATTTAACACACTCTGCATTTCCAGAACACACCATTCGACAGTATCTGGCCTGGATGTGCTGTTCAGCAAGTGAGCATGAAGGTTTATTTCTAAACATCGACAGTATTCTAACAATCTGCGGCGCCGTTTTTAATCACTGCTCTCAAACTGGACCAGTGAGGCTGTACTTCTTCTGCAGCTAAGCCTGTTCATCCTTTAGTAGCAGTAATTTCCATCTCATATTCTCTTTCTACCTTTTCAATAATGGTTTTACCTGCAAAGTGTTTACTGATTGTGTAACCAAATGTTTATTCCATGTGCTGGTTGTTGTCTAACAGACATCCTTAGCTAAAGCAGATATCCAGATGACGTCGTATTATATAAACATATTTTCTTATTTAAACAAGACATTTTATATGACGCTGAGAAATTTCTTTACTGACTTTACTTGACCCTGTTAGTCCCTGAAACAGGAGCAAAAACACTGAACTGATTTTAGAGTCATGCTGAAATTGTTTTATAACGGTTAAGACTTTATAAAGAGAAGAAAATACAAGGTGTGCTTTGATGGACTGTGTTTGGGTGGACTCTCATCGTCTGGCTACGTGTCGGGCGGCTTCCTCCCCAGGATGCTGTTAATTCCTATTCGTCTGATTGCTGATTGGCTGCCATCCAGAGTGGTCAAAACACACACACACAAAGTTACACAAAGAGACACAGACACCAAGAAAAACATCCTGTTCTCACTTTGGGCCTGAAATCTTCCTTCCTTTCCCTACCTTAAGATACTCAGCGCGTTCTCTGCACTTCAACACCCTCACACTGAACTCCGCCAGAACAAAATGGCGTCCGAGGTTCGAGTATGTGGGACGGGCGGTAAATCAACGGAAGAGTTACGAGCAGCAGATAAAGGTTAAGTGCTCGACTCTGAGCTGAGGAGCAGATAAAGACGATATCTTTCCGATTATGAAGCTATTTAAAAGGGAAATGAACTTCAGCCAAACGTTAAAGAGCTCTTAAAGCAACATTTGCAGGAACAAAAGTTCACCATCTAAGGTCAGTCTTACTTAACCAGCAAAAAAAAAAGTTCCTCACGTCCAAACTTGGCTTTCAAACTTAAACGCAAATATTTTTACTCTACTGGAGGGATGATATTTGGTGTGTTTTAAGATATTGGTGGAGAGCTCTGCGTGACATGTGGCTCCATAATCTGTCCCATAGTTTGTATTTTCGTTGTATGTCTTTGCAGATGAAGCATCACCTAAGTCACCTTAAATCCAAGTGAACGGGCTCTGCTCAGCATTTTTAGACTTCGCTAAGGATGACAGGACGTGTTGTTCATGGAAGCATATGCACTTGTAATGTTTCTCCACATTGAGACTTACTACCTCATGACGGAGCGTTTCTATTTTAACCCGCGCAGCTTTTCTAGCATTTACTGTCCTGGTTTAGCAGCCCAGGAAACACACAGACCAATCGCCTGTGCTCCAATCGTCTCATGTGACGCTGCTCAGCCAATCAAATCTGTGCATTCCGATGCTTGCGAGTCGAGTCCGCGAGATTCCCCAGAAACGTTTTTGGAAACACACACGAATTGAGGAGACGAAAGGGAAAAAGAGATTTCGCATGGCTTTTAACCAAGAATACAGATTCTAACATGTACGTTCCTCCCACGGGCCGTTCAGAACCTGAATCTCTCATAGATCTCCAGTCCGAGCTGGCAGGACAAACTAGAGCTCACGTTTCTGACTGAACAAGAGAAAGTAGGAAAGAGGTTTATAAGAGGGAATGAAAGAGAAGAGGAGGAGTTACAGCTGTTCATTTGTTAAGATGTTTATTATAAAAGTGGTTAAGACTGAACTTCATCACTTCAAGCTACACTTTTTATTTCATTTTTTCTAATTTTTAAAAATTAGTAACTTAATTTTAGTTTACTTAAATTTAGAATTATTATTAGAGTAGTTATTTATTATCCCTCCAGTTTGATATGAAAACTGACAGTAAATATTCTTGAAATATTATTTGATTTGACAGTCTGTTGTTGACTAAAAACACGTTGATACAACTATACGTTCTGGTGCTGAATGATTACGCAAGTTTGTTCTGGACCTTTGCTGCGGGAAATTTTCTCTAACTGGGTTTCACCCAAAAGGGTGGGGCATAAGGCAGGGGTAAAGTACCAGGATGTGGTGCTCTCACCAATACCTGTGGTTTGTCTGTATAAAAGAAATTCATATTGTTGCGATTTCGTTTGAGTCCAAACAAACTACAGAGTCTACAGCCTTTCTTCTTACCTTTCCTGCAGTCCGGCAGCAGGTTTCATCCTGAAGGGGGAGGGGCAGGGCTTAAGCTCGTTATTGGCTGTCGTCGAGGCAAAGCTGGCCAGGTGGGCGTGGTCGTTGACAACAGGGACAAGGGCGGGGCTAGGAGGACAAACACAGGCGGACAGGTGGTTTATTTCAGCATCTTTCTTTTGAGGAATATTGCGACGCATTGTCAGCTGACTGACCTGGGCAGAGGGACTGCAGGAGGAGCGAGGCGGCGGCAGGCTACGATTGGCTGCTGCTGGGGAATGGGCGTGGCGACGGTTGGAGGGAGTTCAGCTTGGACCATGCTTCCTGACGTCACAGCCTGGACAAAAAATTAATGAGTCATTCCTATGGTTTGTGTGTATTTTTACATTTTACGGATCTGGCGTCCACTGCTGACCTTGGTGCCCTTTAACCTCTGGTTGGGGTCTGGTGGGACAGTCGGGGTCAGGTGGCGGTCAGGGGTGGAGCTTTCAGCTGTCTGTCAGAAACCTGAACCTTTTCCTTAAGTCGGTACAAAACCTGGAGATCAGAAAGGAGAGGAAAGAGAATTCATTAATACATGTTATTTTTAAATCTGTGACGCTGACTAAAAAAAAAGGGCAATCCAGGAAGTAGTCCTGTCCTGCCACGGCACCTGTAGGGCTGAGTACACAGCTGGACACTAACTAAAAGTTCGTACCGAAACGCTTGTACGGAATAAAATGTTCAAACAATAATCAGCTTTGTTTAGTTCACTGACTCCCTTTTCCTGCTTCTTGTTGAATTTATCCCAAATGTGAAGACAAACGTCAGCTGTTTAAAAAAAGTTGTGAGATGTTTTGACTAAATAATTAACTGAAACTCTGATATTGTTCATATGAACCACACTGTGATAAAAAGGCCTATTTTATCTTTAAATTAACTGATAAATGGCTGCTGTTATGTAATTGCTTGCAATGAAAACCTGTGTCCTAAAAGTTTATTCAGAAAAAATATACAGAAAAGCACCAAATCCTGTTTGCAGACAAGATAAAGCTGCCTGGGTATTATACTTATTTATATTTAATAACAACGAAATCTTTCTATTTAGTGCATCTGCACACGGTTCATTGCCAGTGCAGTACGGTCACCGTCAATAGATTTAATTTGGTTTTCCTACAATATCTGCTCCTGAAAACTCAAGCATGATTTTATGGGCACATTTATGAAATCTGAAGAATCACCTGGATGCAGTTTCCCAAATTCACTGAATACTTTGACCTGATTTCAGAAACTGGAGCCAGATCAGAAGGAACACAACAGAGAAAGACACAGTGAGGAAAGTCTGTTGTCTACTTGAAAATGCAAGTTTCCAGCTGCTTTCTCAATATTATTAATATAATAGTGGATTAAAAAGCTAAATTGCGAGTGAAGAGAGAAAACTGTAAAGAGAGGACAAATAAAAATGTCACATTTAGATTTGATTTAAAAGGTGCAGATGTTGATCCAGCACCTCAGGTCTGAGACACAGGACAGAAAACGGATTATGAGAGCTGGTTTCTCAGTGCAAGCGCTCCCTCTTGTGGATTGAATGTCACACTGAAACTGAATGAAATCACCAGAATAGGTACAATATTTTATATATACTGTATATAAATGTAGTATTTATTTATTTCTAGTTTTCTGTTGAATCTTCTTGAATTTGTTGAGTTTTCTATATTATTTTTTTTATCATTTTGCCCCCTTTTAATCTATTTAATTGACTTTCTTTTTGATTATTTGTTATTTGTTGGGTACTATAACCTGAATGCACATTAACCAGTGGGGACAAAAATCGAGTTCCCCACTTGTTGACGGTTAAGACTTGGTTTTAGGGTTCAGGTTAGGATTTTGTTAAGGTTATGGTAATGGTTATGCATGTATTTGTGGTGGCTGAGGTTAGAGTAAGGGGATAGGGAATGCACTATGTCACTGAGATGCCCCCCCCCCCCCCCAAGGATAGAAGAACAAACATGTGTGTGAGTCTGAAGGCCAGGGTACAGTGACCTGTCACCGTGGCCCGCTGCCTCAGCCAATCAGAGCGGCCGGGGTTTAGCAATGAGATGTCAGCGATCACGCTGATCTCTGTGTGTGTGCTCTTTCACTTCATCCATCTTTGTGAGGACAGGTTTGAGTTTTTCACCTTCAAAGTGACGACTTTCTGCCTGGTTCTTACTTCCTCAAGGAGTCTGAGGTTTGGTTTTGAGGCTAAGGTTTGAGGCGGTTTCCCCACAAGTTTAGTGGTTCCAAATGTGAGTGTGTGATACTGTATTTTACCATCAAGCAGGTGATGACGATGACGAAGATGGTGAAGAAGAGGACGACGGCGTAAAAACCTTCCCTGCTCCACACGTGATCCCTCTGCTCGCCCTGCAAGACGTTCTTCTGCAGGAAACGGAGAGAATGAGGGGAATGATGTGTGTAAAAGACTTATACTCGCAGCAGCTCCAGTCCTGTGAAATGATTGAAGAAGGCATCTTAAGTAGGCCTGTAAAAAGTTCTACATCGTCCACGCTGATTTTTAATAACTCATTTCAAAGCACCAATCATTTCACTGAGCTGTCAGCATCAGACCATCCAATATTTTCTCAAACATGCAGGATAATTACACACTTGCAGTTTCAGTCTCTGGATTGTTAACGTTCTGCAGCAGAAAACACTTTACTTTCTGGCACCGGCTCTGATATTACAGCACTTTATGCAGATCAGATGAACTGCAGCTCATTTACAGCTTCAGTTTTACCAAGTACAATCCAAACTGAAAAACTGTGCTGTGGTGAAAAATGCTGTGCGCCTGTGTCCCAGGTGTTAGTCTAACCCAATTTGGATCATTCCATGACATGATGCCTGCATGAAACGTGAGTAAACCGGGTATTCAGCATGATGGGTAAATAAACAACATGGTGACATAATGAGTAGAGTTGATCATATTAATCATCAACTTATCTACAGATCATTTTCCCCATTAATTGATTAGTTGTTTGATCTTTCCAAAACCAGAAAATAGTGAAAAACAAACATAGTAGTTACACAGGGCCCAAAGCGATGTCTTCAAATAGCTTTGTTTGTTCAACCAACAGCACAAAAAACTAACGTTTTCAATGTAAAACTGGAAAAGTGACAAATCTTTACATTAGAGAACGTGGAAACGTCAACTATTAGGCATCAAATCTGCATTCAAATTTACCTAAAAGTGAAGTGACTGTCAAAGTAGCTGCAGATTAATTTTCTACCCATCAACAAATCTTTGCATCTCTAGTCAGATGTTTCAGTTAATGGTACGACAGCATAGCGTCCATTTACAGACAGTTTGTAGGCGACCTCCTATAGTAAATCACTTATTCCTAAAAACATCTGAGAAGTAGCATCTTTAGATATTTAGCTGCGATGACTGGAGTCACAGGATACATGTTTTAATCTTAAAAGGCATATTTGCGGTGGAGTGTTCCTTTAAAGCATACAGACAGACATGTTTTGTTGCGTCTGCTCCTCAGTGATACTTACAGGGAGTTCCTGATACTGTAATATTATTATTACAGAGGAGCCGTCACATTCCTCATGTCTGGAAGTGAGAGTAATAATATTAACACAATCTATAAAGCTGCTCTGTTCTTCCTCAGGCTGATCGATGGGACTTTAATACTTCCATTAAACTTTCAGCAGCAGCACTCTGCTCTCTAATAATCCCAATCCTTCCTCTCTAACCGTCTCCACGGGGACTAACGAGGCTGCTTAACGAGCCGCCGTTACCTAGGAGACCGAGCAGCAGACACACACCTCAGTTGCGACTTCAGTGATACCGAAGTGTCCCAAGTGGCGGTGAAGGACCCTGACGTTCAGTGATTGGATGACCTCTTCAGCAGGGCGGGGCTCAGAGATCCCCAACCTATCAGAGGACACGAAGAGCTCGATGCCATTCTTCTCCTCCTGTAAGAGCCGTCAGTCAATCAATCGGTAAATCAATCACTCAATCAGTGGAGTGTAATGTCTGAATGGTGCTGAATGTGCGCCTTACATTCAGCCGGTTGATGTGCACGTGTCCTGTGGGAACGCCCAGCGCCGCCGCTACACCTTCCCGGAACCACCGAAGAAGACTGGCGTTCAGCCTCCTCACGTCCACGGCCAGGTACTGAGAGAGAATCAGTCTTCAGTTAGCCTCATTTTAGCCTTCGCTTTACAGAGCAGAAACGATAAAGACTTCCTCAAAGAAATGAACGATTTGGACACCGTGTGCCACAAAACATGATGTCATGACCACGTATCGACCGGCTGTCCTATTAGACAACAAGAAATAATTGTATCAACTTAATTGAAAAGTGTCTAAAACAGAGAAGGGACTCAGGAGGAACAATAATTTGGTATAAATCAAAACTAACCGACTGTTGAAATCATAAAAACTGAATTCTATATTTGGCTAAAAATGAAGGCAGCTTCTCCAAGTTAGACATTTCCAGTCAATGAGAAATGTGCTGATTTGTAGAGACCTAATTGCAATTATAGGACAAGAACCCGATATTTTGAATACACAGGGAGACAAATATTTATCCACCTGAAAGAAAGGACACCCCACCCCACACTGTGCCTGGACTGTGCCTTTGATTTGTTAAGACCTTTTTGTTTAGAATCAGCTTCTCGGTTCCTGCATGTTTCAGGTCCTGACTGAACTGCAGTGAGCATTTTACAGCCCATCAAAATGACTCTTATCTGCCAGGAGCTGCTACGCCGACCGAACGTCGCCTCATCTGTTACGTCAACAAAGCCTGAAGAAGAGAGTCCTTCTGGTTCCGGGTCTGGACCGTGGCGGGCTGCAGCAAACGCTCCGAAGTTTGGCTCAGCTTCACTAAAAAGCTGCACCAGCTGCAGTAAGGAGGTTTGGTGCGAGGGAGGAAGCAGCTCCAACATGACGAAGCGTTTCCTTCAACACGGCGTGAATCTGAAGTAACGCTTCACTGTGTTCAACGTGTCGCGCTCTCCAGCTAACGCTAACAGCAGCAACGCCTCAGGTACAAAACACAGGTGAGCTGATGTTCACCTTTTATACTGAAGGGAAACCAACGATGGCTGCAGATGAGACGAGAGACGCCGCTCTGGGACAGAGACTGATTTCACTTTAGCCATGAAGGGAAGGAGGAGGAGGAGAAAGGTGATGAAGGTCACTGAGCGCGGACAAAGATCTGTGGTGAACGAACCAGAACTCAGATTCAATAAGAACCAGATTCTATTTGTAGAATCCGAATCAATAAAATTGAAACCCAACCCTAATCTGGGAATACAAACCTCTCTGAATGGTGGAGTTATTTCTGAACAGCATTATAGTTCACTTTAAGGCCTAAAAAGCTCTAAGAACTAAATCATCCGTCCTTCCTTAGAGACACCCAGCAAGGACCTGGAGGATTTCTTCAGCCTGCAGCTTTTATCACCGAGCAGATCGAATCATAACATCATGTCTGCGTCTCCTGCCGTGTTATTTTATCTCCCCCTCTTGTTTGGCTCCTCTGGTTTTCCCAACAGTCACTCAGCTTTCAGCAAAAGTGATATGTGAGATAGGTGAAACACACACACACTAATGACTCATCCCAATCTGTGTGTGGAGAAAAAACATCAGGAAACACATCTTTGGCAGACGACCCTGAGGGCTTCTGATTGGGGCTGCGACAAACGATTAGAGTTTATTTTCAGGATTAATCGATTAGCTGCTAGGTCCAGAAAATTGTGAAAAATGTCAGTGTTCCCTAAGGTCCAGGTTTGGGATGTCACAATATCGGAAATGTAGTAGTTTAATCGATTAGGGTGCAGCTCCCCGACATGCCGTTAACGCTCGACTGTGAGGTCACAACTCACGGCCCAAAAAGGAGAACAACAAATGCACGTGGTCACATTAACCCGGGATACTAAATTTGGCTAGCGACAAACGGGCTTAAAACAAAACATCCTTATCAGAAAAATAACAGCCCACTCCTAATAAGCTTTTTCAACAGCGCTGGTTAAATGTACACAGACAGGTCGCCATGGTAATGACTTGTCAGTCACCTTGTAGCCCCGCCCTAAAGCCTCCCCTGCTTCCTGGTCTATGTTCCTCTAAATGGGACCATAATTTACTAAATGAACATCATGCTGTGTTGAAGACTTGAAACAAGCGACTGAGACCATAAACTCATCAGGAAAGTGTTTACTGAGGGAATAAATCAGCTGAGAAGTAGAAACATTTTCTCAGAGACTTCTATACAATCGGACTTCTTTTTGCAGCCGGTGGTGTCGCCCCCTGCTGGCTGCTAGAGAGAATGCAGGTTTAAGGCGCTTCGGCATTGGCTCAGTCGTGAGAGCTGGATGTGACTGGCTTGTTAGCAGACAAGATACAACATGTACAGGTAAATAAGACAGATCTGGACTTTTTGGAAAGGTGTATTATTTCTCTACGCTAGCAGTTTCCCCCTGCTTACAGTCTTTGAGCTAAGCTAAGCTGAGCACATCCTAAATCTCTCTCTGTCTGAACTGGATGCACAGAGATTAAACAGATATTGATTATCATGTCTGTGACACAAAAACAAGACCAGTTCCCCAAAATGATCAGATTGTTCCGTTAAATCAGGTTAAAAGAAAACAAAAAACAAGTCTGACCTCTGCAAGTCTCTGTCCGTCAGCTTTGAACCCACCGACTGCTGCTGCTCTAACAACACTGTTAGCTCTGTGTGTTTGTGTTTGTGTGTGTGCGCTCTAATGGCTAAAACAACATGTTCTGTTGCCACTTAATTCAATATCAGGAACAATAACCAGGGCCAGACAGGCTCAACACACACGCGCCGCTGATGTTATTATCGGTCTGTCTCTGGTTACAGTTTGTTCTGTTAAAGGAAAACTATTTTTCCTCAAACTGTCCAAATAAATAACAAGGCACCTGCAATATGGCTTTATTTTCATTATCGATTACTATTTCGATTCTTTTCTAAATGAAATCAGTCAATTGTTTGGCTTTTTGTCCATCCAAAAAGTCCAAAACCCCAAATATTCAGTTTACGGTCACCAAAAAACCCCAGAAAATCCTCACATTTAGGAAGCTTTAAACAACATTTTTGTACTTTAGCTTTAAAAATATGTCTCAACTTATTAACAAATAATTAAATTAAAATTAAAATTGTAGCAGATTCATTTTGTTTCAGCTATGACCTGCAATGAACCACTGCAAAGTTTAAGCAAAACAACTGAGCCAAACAACAAATAATTAACAACTAACATTAAAACAGAAAACAACCAATTAAAGAAATCGTTCAACCAAAGAATAAAATAAAGACAGCCACCAAATAAGAAGAAAAACCAGGATAACCTGAAAACAACAACTCTAAACAAAAGCTGCAGCCTTACCAAGTGAACACTGTTGATCTCCCCGTCGCTCACAGGAGGATTTTCACTCAATAGATACAGAGAGAAGCTGCCTGCCTGTCAGTCAGAGCTCAGGGACTTTTCGCTCCATTTCCTGATCTAGTCATTCCGTGATCTCTGATTGGCTTAGAGGGGACAGGAGCTCAACCTGTCACCCGATTGGCTGCTGTCCAGGTAATGCCATTATCCTGCTGCACTTCCTGTCAGGATCAGGTGCTATTTCTGTCTCACAACACACACACACACAGTAATAACCACTAAATAGCTGATAGCCCTCGGGTCAGTGGGGGGGAATCCAATTTAGACCAATCAGAAAGGGGAGGGGGGTGAAGTGTGTGAAGATAAGTGTTCACAAGGCGGGATGAGTGATGAGAAATAAAAAAATATGAAAATGAGAATTGATTGGTCAGAAGAGACAAAAAGGTGAAAAGAAAAATAAAGGATACTGAAGAAAACTTAAAAACAGGATTATTTTCGTTTCTGTCATTTCTAAGCCGACTGGACGTGGAAGTCCTTTTGTCTCTTAATGTTTCTTCCTTCTACCTTGCTGTCGGCTTCACATTGACTCTTTACTCTAACATCAAAAGATCTTTACAACACACACGTGTTGTGTTTTTAGCTTGTGTGACATGTTATTTTACTGCTCGTTTTCCAAGCGTTGCCCTCCCTAATATATTCAAAAACACCAACAAGGTTTTTATTTTACTGTTTCCAGTGAGCTGAGAATCTCTACTCTATGAATGTCATGAAGATAGAGACAGAGAGAGATAGATCTCTCTCTGTCTCTATCTTCTGGGAGACGGAGAATAAAAGTCACTTTAAGTCAGAATTTGCCAGGGGTATGAATAATTTCAGGCCTGACTGTATATATACATATGAATACATATATACATGTATATATACATATAAAATAATCAAATTTATCTCTATGTGTACAGTGTCAGCCAATCATATCGCTTCATGACATTCATACCAGAGTAGAGATTCTCAGCTCACTGGAAACTTAATGAATGAGCCTGAATAATTAAATTAATGGAAGAGACATTTTCTGCAGCTTGTTAGCTGTGCAGCTTCTCTTCAAGGAGCCGACGGCGAAAAACGTGAGCACCACGTGCAACATCCAGCTCAATGAGATCACACACACAGCTGAATGAGCGGGTTGATACGAGGTTAAATTATTCACGCTTGTGTTGGTTCCTTTGAGAAAAAATGGCTGCACTTCAGAGCAGAGCAGGCTGAGGAATCTGTAATCTGACATCTGACCTTCTTATTCTTACCGCTTTGATTTTTTATTAATTTCTTAAATCGCTGACTGTGGAATAGTTTGCTAAATTAATATTATATTAATATCATTCATCATTACAGCATTATCTGAACATAAATATGTTGCAACGTATTCAAAACAATCAAAAAGTCACAGTTACAGCGACCAACAGCACTTGGAGGGAGGTACTGCTCTTAAAACCGTGTAGACCATCTTTGTAACTAAACTTTGTGTTGATAATGTTTAGGTAAAATGTGTGTTCATTAGGGATAGTAAGATTCACAGATTTGCATCAGTGCACCTGCATAAGAGTTCAACATGCGTTTGGTCTGTTTAAAAAAGTGTGCACTGATTACAATTCGGGATGAAGTCGAGATGCATCGTTTCAAACATCTTTGCATCAGTAACATCGGATTTATTTATATAAATTTATTATTAGAGGGCCTATCTTTATTATTTAGAACAGTGACCAATCATTTGGTATCAAATTGGTTACGTGACATTTAGTTTGATTCCTCCTGAAGCCTCCTTAACCTGTTTAACTGTTAAATGTGTGAGGGTTTATAAAAGTATAACTGGAGACTGAGAACTGGTCTTTCTATCTTAGTTCATCTGTCAATGAGGAGCCGCGGGAGAAACCCAATGACACACCATGATGCTCCACTACATTTCCCACACTCCATTTGTTCCATTTATCTTCTACAACGAGGGCTGTACATAACGATAATAATCTAACTAATTTTGTGTATTCTAAAGTAAAAAGTTGCCTTTTTCTCCATTAACAGACCAATTTATCCAAAATAAATATCAAATAAATGTGCTTCACCTGATGAAGCACATGGGATACTTTCGCTTCACATATTCGTGGACAGCAGTTGAGCTGCAGTTGAGCGTCTGTCTAAAATACTCCCAAACTTTAGACGGTCGAAGGCGAGGTTTTGTAGCTGGAGCTTGTCCGGGGGAATCCCTGCTAACACCGGATGCAGCGACGGTTTGACGCACGTAATGCGAGTCGACGTATTTATGTATCGATAACGTCGACTATGTCGATGAATCGCCCCGACCTTTTCTACAACGAAGCACAATGGTTCAACGGTTGTTTCCACACATCTGTGCAAAGAAAAGGCAACGGCACAACAGAAAATTTCACTCCGAGCTCACCCTGCCCCCATGATCACTCAAGCCAAGTGACGTGATCAGGTGAGTGCGCCCCTACTTCTACCCACCAAAGAGCCAATGCAGTGTTGTTATGGCCACCTTCTTCTCTGGGGTTTGATGGCGGTTGGCATCCAAATTGTTGCACTAACGCCAGCTACTGAATGAAATTGCTTCCCAGTGCTGTATATTTACAGTGACCACCCTAAAGTACTCCCATTGCTTCGTCCGTTCTATGACTCAGAGGTCTGAGATGGTTTAAATCCTTCCCTCAGAGTAGTGTCTGGTTCTTCCCCTGATGTCGTAAATGTCTAAGAATCTCCTTGCCGCATCCAACACCATCCTCTCTGACTTGCTCTTAATTTCCACACCACAGTTAACCACCATAGCAATAAATGCCAGAAATCACTTCTTGTCCATGCAAATATTCTGATCATCTCCCTCCTTTTGGCTCCTGTTCCTGCCTTCTTTCCAGTCTCTTGGTAGCTTTCGCCGTATGTTAGACCCTCTCTTGCTCTGCTTTATTTTTTACATCTCCTGACTCCTCTACATACTGCTGCTGCATGTCCCTACTCCTGACAACAGAAGCACCTTAATGGAGCTCTCACCCTGTAACATACGTAGTCTAAATACACCCTCTCAGCCAAATCTCCCACAAGAGTCAGACTCAGAGTTACTTTTCTCCCTTTCTCCTTGATGGAAGAAAGATGTCTTCTCGCCTCACAGACATCTTCAATGTTCCGAAACTGCTGTAATCCTCATACATTTTAATCCTCAAAGCTTCTCTCTGACGCCTTCACACCCAGTCAATGATAACCATCCCACTCCTTGATATTTTGATGGACCGAACATCTCCGAGTTTATCTCCAACAAATTTTCCAACCTCGTGCAAATCCTTGAAGATCCCATCCGTTCTTGTCACCATCATACTCATCACTATCATTCTACTTGAAACCTCATCTGTTCTTCTTGCCTGGCTGCCATCACTTGAAACTCTATCCTTCCTCCTTTTCCTATTCACAACTCCTCGTGTCTTTTGTAATTTTATGTATGACACACTAGGTTTAGAGGGTGCTGCTCATTTTGTATTTTGATTATTGATGACGGGTCAGAGAGATTTTTGTTTAAGTTGATTTTTGAGTAGCATCCACCAGCCCTTCTTCCGTTCTTTCTGTAAACCCTGCAAATAAATAACTTGGAATTTTACCAAAAACATTCTGGTTCATGTTGCTTCCTTTTTCCGCCACAGGCAGGGTCGTAACACTGTGCAAATACAAATAAAAAACATGAATATGCAAAAACATTTAAAAGTTTGGAGCTCTATTGTCTGACATTTTTTAAAGGTCAAAAAGAAACCACATAAACGAGATGCTTACAGAGTCGCAGTACTAAGAAACAAATGTGAGGTCCTTTATGATTCAGCTCATTTATGATTAATAAAATGAAATCAAACTCAGTACCATATTGAATGTCTTAGCTTATTCCTTTTAATCATATGGTATCGCATTGTGTGGAATAAAATCGTATCGCACCGCATAGGTAGTTGCATCATATCTTTAATGTATCAGATGTAGTGTTTATACAGTAAACAGATTAAACAGATAAAACTGCTGTTGTAACACAGAGTCCTGGATGAATCATGTTTCTCTCTGTGGGTTTTAAGTGGCGTCAAAGTTCCCTCTACTAGACGAGGTAACACACACATTGCTGACATTAATAATTTAACACACACACACACACACACGTCTACAGCGTTCTGATGTGAGTAGGTTGATAAATTGGACACAGCGAACCTGCCTGCTGTGATTTGATTCTTGTTGTTCAAATATTTGTTTCAAGAAAATAAACAGATTAGCAGGAAAAGCAGCAACATTCAAACACTGGCCCTTTCAGCCAATCAGATCGCTTTAAACTAAAAATCCAAACCTGCTGATCAGGATGTTTGCCTGTAATTACTTTATTTGTCCTCTGATTTGTCGTCTGCTGAGATTTTCAGTTCCTCAATCTTCCCAATGCTTCCATAGCAGACACCTTTGCCTTGCTGGTTCTTAAACCCAAAAGCAAATGGCATTTTGATGCAGGCTGTGGTCGTCTTTCGACCACCAGGAGCTGGCCTACATGTTCCACTCTTTATTCCTTCCTTATTTTCACATAATTTGCATTTAGTGAAGATACTGAAACCAAATATTTCCTGCTGATGTTGCACCTTAAAAGTTTTTCACTAGCAAACCAGCAGCAGATTTTACTTTAAGGCATCTGGTAGCATTAGCGGCGCTCTTCTTCAATGAATATCAGTCTATACAACAATATCATGTTATATAGTATATTCTGAGCTATGTGTTTAATGACCTGTTAAGAAAACCAGCACACCTTCAACGTGTTACCTATGCTAATGATTTACTTTATCCACGCTGTGCTGTACAATGGAAAAATGCTCACACACTTCTGGTTCAGCTTGTTAAAGTAAACAGTATAAACTTTATCAATTTTTCACTTTATCAACCATCAAACGGCCTTGTGCTCTTTATTTAAGAAAGGTCTCTGAGTATAACAGTCGGCCATTTGCTTGTGTCCATCTGGGTTATGTTGTTAAAATGTATATTGTGAAGCCCCGACAAAGACCCGTGAAGACGCCCTGAAACTGTAACCTGTGTCAGTTTTTTCGGCAGCCTGGTTAGCAATAATGACGAGGCTGCAACTCCACCTACTCTCGTCGATTTTAACTGAATATTTCAAAGCACAGAAATAAAATTCGGTCTAATTCAGCTTCACCAACAACAGACACATTCAGCTTGTCAGGCTGAACACACACACACACACACACACACACACACACACTAGTGTCTTGCAGGCATGTGGTGTTGTGCAGAGATGGGAGGCGACTGGGTACCATCTGGGTCTTACACAACCTCTCTCCCTCCCAGCTTCCTAATCTAAACACATTTTCTTCTGTTATGTTCAAAGACAGACTGCAAATATTATCATTATCATCATCATCATTATTATATAGATATATATACAATAAAAAAAACTCTTTTTTAAAATAGAAAAATAATCCAACACCCTTCATCATTTTCTAAAATCAAATTGCTTGTTTTGTCCAACCACGAGTCCAAAATGTATAATAATTTAGAGCTGGAATGATTAGTCCATTGATCAATTTAAATTACAACCAAATATTCTCTGCAGCATCTTAATCTGCATCATCAGTTTTCAGTAACTGTATTATCTTTGGGATTTGGACTTTTTTTTCAAGACATCAATATCAGGTGGGCTCTGATAAACAGATTTTTAATATTTTATGACATGAAGAAAAAAAATTTAAAAACTATAAATTAATTACGAATATGGACTGATGAACTACTACTGAAAATAATTTGTTTGTGGGATAAAACTGAATTTACAATCATAATAAAAATGACTAGAAAAGCAGCAAATAATCACAATTAAGAAGCAAGAACAAGCTAATGTTTGGCATTTAAACCTGAAACAAACTTGTTTAACATTAACAACTACCAAAATAGTTCCCAGTTTATTTTACATCAGCTGACTAATTTACTTTCATTTTAGATATCATCAATAATGTTTTGCCAGATTCATACATTTTGAATTGATGAATCGCGTGTGTGACCCCATAGTGACGATTATGAAATTCAACTTCAAATACCAATCAATTGACAAAATGTGTCGTTGATTGATCACAGTACTGACGCTCAGATACACACAAGTTACACAAAGCAATAAACAGATATTGGACCGCCTAGTGAAACCTGCAGGTATTCAGAGATTATATTTATATGTATTTCTCTGCACAAATGTGTAGTATTCAGTTTTTTGTGCTTTGAGGCCCGATTCTGTCTTTTTCTCTCTCTCCATCCATTAGTGACGTGGTTGTCATAGTGTTGTGATGGAGCGGCAGCAGCCTGCAGGGACAGGTCACGTGACCACACATAGGAAGTCAATTAACACAGAACAGGGTTATGTAACACAGCGTTTGAGCCTCACAGCGGTTTCTCATTGATAAAACAAGGGGCAGAAAGGGCAGCAGAGGACCGGAGCAGGCTGCAAAAGTCTCCCTGTCACTTTGTGCTACACCAGTAAAACAGTAAAATAAAATAAAAAGATAATTATAAGAATGAAAATCTTACGGAGGAGGATTAGGGCCACATTGAGGAGAAAATAAATAAAGTTATTATTATGACTTCATTCTCGTAATATTACGAGAATAAAATTGTGTTTTTAAGCTACATGTAAGGGTAAATATCAGAAGAGCAGCCTGCTGCCTCCATGCCTTAAAATGAGGAATGTGGAGCATCTTGTGAAGTTTTACTTCAGTATAGGTTTCTTGAGAAACTACTAATCCCCCTAAAATTAATAGCACGCAGATGTAACCAACGATACCCTTGCAATCGACCACTACCAGCCATTTCCTCTTCTACAAAAGAGGCAGTTTCCTCCAAGTCTGTGTGATACTTTCTATAGAATAGAAACAGTTTCTTGCATAGTCTTTCCAAAGCCCTGACACTTATGATAATTTGGTGCTGATGTGCCATGAGATTTAGTTTCTCGTTATTTTCCAAACCTATAGTGAAGTATAACTTTGCAAAATTCTCCACGTTCCTAATTTTAACGCATGGAGGCAGCAGGCTGCTCTTCTGATATTTCCTCTATCATGTATCTTAAAAACACAACTTATTATCACAATATTACGACTTCATTCTGATAATCTCGATTTTTTTACTCCTCAATATGGCCCTAATACTCCGACGTAAAAACTAACAAATAAAGTCATCACCAATTTGTGAGAAATCACACCCGATAACCAGGTCTAAAGAAGTGAAGCCAATGCTGAAGAGCCTTAAACCTGCATCCTCTCTAGCAGCCAGCAGGGGGCGACTCCACCGGCTGCTGAAAGAAGTGCGATTGTATAGAAGTCTATGAGAAAATGTTTCTACTTCTCAGCTGATTTATTCCCTCAGTAAACACTTTCCTGATGACTTTATGGTCTGGAACATAGACCTGAAAGCAGGGGAGGCTTTACATTTACTCATTTGGCAGACGCTTTTATCCAAAGCAACTTACATTTGAGGAAAATCAGGATAGAGGCGACTCGCCTCCACTGCTCTGTGTACATTTAACCAGCGCAGCTGAAAAAGATTATCAGGAGTCGGCTGTAAATTTTTCCAGTAAGTACGTTTTGTTTTATGCCTGTTTGTCGCTGGCCAGAATTAGCATCTCAGCTAATATCACAGTTAATGTTACCAATGCACATTGCTAGCTAACGCCACCCTCTCCAACTATGGTCCAAGTCCAAATATGATCACGTTTGGTTCCAAAAAAAAAACAAGATGGCGACAGCCAAAATGTCAAACTGGAGGCTTCAAAATGGCAGTCCACAAACAGACGGGTGACATCACAGTGGTTACACCCACTTTTTAAAACAACACATCCTCAGTGAGCCACATGTTTCAATGAAATATATGAACTGCTGGTGACATGCAGAACACTGACCAACGCAACAAGCTTTAACTGACTGACATGATATTAATACACTTGTCAAATAATACATTTCCTACTTCTTTAATTATTTGGTCTCATCATAAAGCTCTTTAAGTAACTGTCCCTTTATTTTATTGTTCCGGAAATGCAACTGCACGGCCAGGTGACCTGAACATGAATAAAATATTTACGGAAGCACAAATTTAGATTTCATATACATTTTTCATTTCGCTCTTAAATGTGTGTGTTTTATTTATCAGGCACTGTGCAGGGTGACTATATCCCACTACAGCGACCTCTGGATTCTGACTGCTGTCAAGACTGAACCAGAAACAGACTATAAACAGAAAAACTCCCAGCATTCACGTCTGTCTTTTGGTTTCCACCGGAGGTTTCTCCAGATTGCCTCCCCTCCCACAATGCATCTGTGGCGACAACACTTCTGAATGTTTTGGCAGCGGATTGTAGGAGTGTTGGTGTGAGACACGCAGATATTAAATTAAGTTAATAATCTGCTACATGTCTCCTATAAATAAATGTCCGCCCACTGTGAATCAGACTGTGTCCAAACACTTCCAGTCTGATCCTGTTAAGTTTAACACTGTGTACTAATGACAGCCCACTGCAGTTAGTACACAAGACATCATAGTTTACTGTTTCACTGTTAATGGTTTACTGACATCAAAATACTATATTAAAATAACATTGTTAACATGTTGTTAGTAAAAATGGGACAATATGCTAATCTCCTTCTCCAATGCCATCATGGTACTTCGGTATTTCGATTTATTGTTTTAACGCTAGACCATGTGCACATGGCCTTTTGACATTTCTTTGTTTTGTTACAGTACTGAATATAAAAGTGCTAAATAAAGTACATTTTGAAGTAGCCATTCCTGCTCATCATGCTGGTGCCATAAGAATTCAAGAATTTAAATTTAAAAATTTAAATGAATTAATGAACAATAACAAAATTATACTATACTTATTCTAATTATAATAAATTAGTTAATATTATAACATGTAACAATAATCAGAAATGTAATCAATTGATTCAGAAAAATAAATACATAAAGATTAAATTGAGAAAATAATTGGCAGAATAATCAATAATGGGAAAACAAAATAGCAGGCTGTAACCCAGAGCGATTACGGTATGTAACTCAGAAGAGAGCTTGCGGTCTGGTGGATTTCAGGCGAAAGGGAATTTGTGAGCAGATGACAGAGAGGTAGAGGAGAAAGAGAGCCACATGTATAATAATGGCTTTTGTTCACCACAGTTCTGTATTCTACAGCAAGAAGGTGACAACAGCTGTTCTAGAGTGACGTCGCATCCTGAGTGTCCAGACTCAGGACGCATTTAAAAAGACCCGATCTGTTTCGGATTTGGACAACAAATGAAAGCGGCCCAAATCCAAACTGGAAAAGATCAGATTCCATGTGACTTGGCCTGTTCACACTGTCATACAAAGATCAGATCTGAGTCACATATGAGCAAAAATTAAAAAAATCGGATTTGGTTGGCATTAGCCTGCAGTCTGAACGTAGCCTTTGATAGTGGCAAAAAAATATATAATAGAATATAATGACGGCCCGCCATCTGATAACTTGGCCCGATGCCAGACTTATTTGCTGACCCCTGACGTAGAGTTTGATATAAAGTCTCGAGGAAAATCAACATTTTTCGTTAAATAAAACCAAAAGGGATTCATTCTTTGCTACTTTTTCTCACCTGCTCCCCTGTTGAGTGTTGCATTGTGGGACAAAATGTCCATCAACACAAGACAGCAGTGATTTTAGTCTGCATGCTGGCATTTTTAGCTCTGTAGTGTGAATGTAGTAAAGACTGTAAACACAGCTGTGGCCGACACACACGCTCACTAGGGCTGCGACTCTATGACAATCTCACAGTACGATTCAGAATCAATTCTCATTTCAACCTGATCATTGATAAAAGGGGGGGGGGCAGTATATTTTGGATCTCACTCCACTGCACTGAGCTGCAAATGAAACATACCGACAGCTGAGCTAACTGGTCTTTGGAAAATAAATCATGGCGTGAAGAAACAGTTCAGAAAGTTATTCTACAGTCTGTTTTTGGACCCACGCAAATACAAATGAGGATGTAACGTTTAAGCTGAACAGAGCCTCTATGATTTAAGTGAACAATAGAAGAAAAGCTGTTCTTATGTCAATCGATTTTTTCAACAGTCACCATCCATTTTGACCTTCCCGTCTCTCTGTATCGCCGTCTGACTCCCCCATTTCTCGTCTTCCTGTCTCTCTCATTAACAACCTGAACATACATGTCTCTACGTCTGAGTCTGTGTCTCAATGTCACTCTGAAGGTCGCTGCTGTGTATCTACGTTACGCAACCGCCCATTGTGAAGGTAAGTGGGTCTCTCTCACACACAATTATGATTAGTGTTTCCATGGCAACAGAGAGTTCAGGATCCCTCCTCCAGGGTCGCAGCTACAGATGAGTCTGCAGCTGCTCATCCATCATTCACTTACAGTCTGTTTGCTGTGACCTCTGACCTCCTCAGTATTAGTCGCCCGTAACCTTTTATAAAAGAAGGTCATCTCCTCCCTCGCAAAACGATGGTATCAGCGAGCGTCGGTGGGAGTGCAGGAGTGCTTACTCACACACCAGCTTCCAGATATTTCTAGTCTGCAGCTTTCAGCCGCTGGAGTTTAGCTGGTGGTCAAAATGAGGCTCTCAGCTTCCAGCTGTATTTTACTGCATCAAAAACACCTTTAGACGACCAGCGTTTCCTCAATGACTTCAGACACAGTCTCTTTAATAAAGACAACAATAAAGTGGAATAAACATTGGCCTATCGTGGTGCATTTGACACGTATTACTAAAACTCACGACACAAACTGGACTGGCCAGGAGTACAGAAGCCAGGATGTTCAAATTAATTGTTTTCAAACCGAAAATGCGATTTGAAAGAACACAATTAGCTAATTGTGAAGACGGCGATCAAATGTAGGTCAATTAGCCAGCACATCAGACTCGTTTTAAAAACAGTCATGCAGTTAGATTCATTCCGTTGTCGTCCTTGTGTGACAGACCTGCTCGCCAACCACAAGCCCCACAGCGGGCACAGGGCGTGTACATTTTACAACAACTAACTAAGCTAGAGGAAACGACACAGGCTGCGGTTTTGTCCGGCGTCAACTCACACTGAAGTGTTTCAGCTACACGGTGTTAATTTGTCATTTTGCGTGCTTCAACTACAGATAACAGCTCTCTGCAGGCTAACGTTACATATCCAAATGGAGCATTTCAGAATAAGAGCCTTTCGCCTGCCTGATTTTGCTGAACTGGTGTTGACGAGCTTGAGGATTTGGGCTGGTGCATCTCTCTCGCTTCTTGTTTAAGCGGCCCACAGAGCGACGCGGTGAAATCAAACTGACCACGTGCGCAGCGTTTCACTAACTGATGTCCCATAAGAATTCAGCATCTCAACAAAAAGACAGTCGTGTCTAAAAACTGTATTGACAAGAAAGAGGCACAGGAGAAAACGGCAAGATCGGCTGGGGACGTTCAGAAGAGGCATCTTTCATGGCCTCCATGAAATTCCTGCCTCGCTGCCACAGTTTGTCACAAAACCACACGCCAAATACACGTTCAAATTTAGGGATCATTCAAATGAGAAGCGAGAGTCAACACTATTCAACAGGTATCCACAGAAACGGACTGTCAGGTGACCCAGTCAGGGAGCATATTACTCACCACGGTAACCAGATGGCGTGCAGACACGACAGCTTGCTCCGGCTGCAGCTCGTGATGCGGCCGTGCCAGCAGGTTGAGGGTTCGCTGACCCCCGGGCTCCTGACGGAAGCGAGACTCCAGGAGGGCGGCTGGCATCTCTTTGGGTAACCCGGCAGGGTGCTGATGAAGGTGATGGTGGAGGTGGAGGCGGTGGGACTCGAGCACATCGTCCACATCATGCTGGGGGTGCAGAGGCGGACGGAGACGACTAGAGCGGCGAAAAGGGAAGAGCCGAATCTCGTGATCACCGGAAGCCGATTCTGAGGACAGAAGAAGATGTGAGGTGAGAAACGCTTTTGTGTTACTGTTGCTGTTCCGTAAGCTGTAATCATCAGGACAAAAACAAAAAAAAGACTTGAAATATTTCACATCATGTGTATTTAATCTTGAATACATGGAAGTTAATTAAATTACGGAAGAAAATGAACTTTTTGCCAAGACTTTGAGATGCACCCGTTTATGCCCAAAGACTGAGGCCGAAGCTAACAGGTCACCGACATCATCGGGTTTGATATGCCCAATTTAGAGATTGAGGATGTGTAAGATGTAAGATTTAACAGCCATTCTTTTCTAACATAACTCTGATATTCACTACAGAAAAATCACACTTTTAAAAGCAACACAAAGGTTTGACTTATGCTCTATTGTTCCTATTTTAATGAGAACCACCAGATGATTTTGGTAAACTAAGGTCATGAGACTGATTAGGTGTTTTTCTAAAATGACCTGTAAAGTACTGTAGTTAGCCAATGGTGTGCTCACTCTTGGCCTTTGACAGAACGGTTGGTTACCACTGCAGGTAGTGAGCTAATTAGCCAGACAGGCTAACGCTAGCCGCTCATTATAAAGCAGACAAACGCACTATTTATTCCATTCCTTTCACTGTTGCATTGTTTGTTTTTAAAAAGGCAATACAAGTGACGCACTTTGGTAAAGTTTTTATCAAACAAACAGTCATTTCAGACTCTTTTCATTATGTAGTTTTCCCAACACAGGCCTTTGGGCAGGACTCCCAGAGAGACAGCAGTGAAAGTGATGAGAGCCGGAGATCCCATCTGTCTCTCTGCTGTCACAGCGTCTTTGGTCAGGACGGAGGCTTTCATCCGTCTGCAGGCAGGCTGAGAGGAAACCCCTGCACGCCGACTGAACTCACCCAACCGTGATGAATATGAACGCTGCATAATTCATTCCCAGTCTTTATTTATCCTGGGAGAAAAATTAATCTACTGAGCAAAGCGCTCATTCCCCGGCAGCATCCGGCTTCACATTCACAGCTACAGAGGACCCGTGGTGGACCTGCAGTCTCTTTAAAGAAACCTTCGGCAGCTGGAGCCGAGCCCAGTCGTCTGAATTTCCAGTGTCTGTTGGCTGGAAAGACAACATGGACATGCAGGTTGTTAAAAGGAAAATCTTTCCTTTTCAGTAATCAATAAAAATATATACCTTTATGATTAATCAAAGACTAAAGACAGACTCCTTCATAGGATAACAGGGGACGGGCAGCTCTCCTCTAGTTCAAGGTTGGACTTTTTATTGGATTTATTTATAACATGTGCAGCGTAGCCAAAAGGCTATTTTAAAGGCTTTATTATTTGTAGCCCCTGGACAGATGTTAAATTTAAACATCGCTTCTAACAGACATTTATCATCACATAAGGAGCAAACTCCAAGTTAGGGAAACAAATTTGCTTTTTTGATGTATTTAGTGCATCACCATTGGCAGAACTTGGCAATCTATCCAATAGTTGTCGAGATATTTCAGTCTGGACAAAAGTGGTGGACAAACTGACCAACTCCCCATCAGACAGACACAGTTCCTTCAGGGTCCAATAAATATTGTATGCAGACCGGAGAGCCATTTAAGGTGGGGCTTGAGGAAGAGCTGATGCTGGACGTTTCTCAGGCTCCATCCACACTACTAAGTTTTCATTTTAAAATGGAGAAGACTGAAAATGCTGCTGACCCCGTTTAGGTTTTAAACTCCGGGTTAGCGTGTTAGTGCGTAGATGTGAAAACAGAGGACTTTAAAAACGATGATGCAGACGCTTGGCTTCCTGTTTGGAACAAGAACACGATGCTACCGACAAAGTTTCAGTAGTATCAGTGATTTTTATTTAAATTCTTTGTACTGTGTAAATAACACTAACACAGTGACTCCCAGTCTTTTTTCCGACGCCACAGTCTCTGTGAACTCCCGTTTTACTTTCAGTAACAGTTGCTTCTCATTGTCGGTCCATGGTGTGCGATTTCAGTCATTTTAATATACACAGATCAGTTCTGATACGCAGCTAAAATGCTGGTGAGGACCGAGATCACTTTGGATTGAAAACTACGCAGCAGTTTGGATGTAGCTTCGTACAGCTTCAGTCTGACCTCCACAGTCTGAGCTGACAGAGCGCCCGTACAGGCGTCTGCTGTTTGTTCTGGCAGAAAATACACAAAAAAAGGAAGCCAAAAAAATATCTGACAGCATCATCTGACTTCTGTATACCAGACTGTCTGCCTGCCGAGTACAGGGCTATTTCTCTTGGCTGAATCTGGAAAAATCTGTCACAGAGAGGCATGTCTGACAGATTCATGTGAGCTTCCTGTTTTTGTGCCTACAGACAGTTCAGAGGCTGCAGCTCTAAAATAAAAGTGTGCTTTATATTTTGCTCTGTTAGACTAAAAAACAACCTGAAACGGCAGTTTAAAAGCAGGTTACAGTCGACTGAGGGAGTCCTTAGAGACGGCTGTGCAGCTGACACAGCGTCTCTTTGGCCTCTCCTCTTTTCTCCCTAGCAGCAGCATCCTGGTTGCTATGTGCGAGGCTGAGCTGAGCTGTGCTGTGATTGGACAGAAGAGTCGGCCACGCCTCTGTGGGAGCTGTCAGCCTATCCCAGGTCGAGTTAGAGAGGGCTAACCCGGTAACTCTGTGGGGAGACACACTAGAAAACGACCTGGGTTTGTGTGTCTGCATCTAATGTTAGCAGCTAAATTAAAACATCCATAAATGAAGCCTTCTGACTTCTGTGGTTAAGAACATAACGCTAACTGTCCTAAAGAGGCCGTTACAGCTCAAGACCATGGAGGCGTTATTTAGAAAATACTAGCAGCTCCAGTTTGTGCCTCAACATTCATTATTACAGTCCAGTTACAGAACCAAGCTTCTCTCTTAATATATTGCTGAGATAGATCAATGAAGTTTTACCTCTTCTGTCTCGATCATTTATTTTAACGGCTGTGCCCTGGTTGTATTGTTTACAATCAGTAGACTGGTGTATGTCTTAGTCTGTTGTGTTTCTTCTGTCGTCTGTGATTTATGATCATTGCCTTTAGTGTCTTCCTGTCCCTCTTTCTGGTTCTAAGGTTTATTGTTGTCCAGCATCTTCTGTCTCCTATCAGGCCGTTACTGTACATAGGAATCTGTTTTTAATTGACTGGTAAAATAAAAATATGAAATCTATGATAATGTATTTTGTGTATTTGTTGATTATATTTTGAATTATTAATGTTAATATGCAAATCAACTAAGAAATAAAAGCAGTGGAAGTAAAAAGCACAATATTTGACAACGCTGAATTTAGCTTCCCCATTAGCAGTTAAGGGGAAAGTTAAGGGAAACTCGGCCCAGGTTAAAAATCACTATAGAGCTGTCAAATCTGGACTACATTTTTCAGAGAGGGTAAAGTTTCTTTAAAATATAGGAGGTTTCACAAATCTGAAACTATCTGTGAAAATGAAAAAAGGGCCAACAAATAGAATCATAGAGAAAGAAAGACAATCTGCACCAGATTTAACAGGTCTAGGTGTAGTGGTTTTTGATCTGGACCTGGTCTAAATGCTAAAGAATTAGGCTAATGATACACAGAGCAACTTTTAAAGCAATCCCGCAGGGCAACATTGTCATCAATGGTAAAGACTACTACCCTAATCCCCTTCCCCCACCACTCCACCACCCGCCCTGCACCGCCGCTATCTATTTAAAACATGGTCGGACTTGCCACTAGCAAGATTGCCCAGCAACATTGCTCAAAAAGTTGCCCCGTGTATCATCAGCCTTAGGGCTGCAAAATCTTTTCAGCATCATCACAGCAATGTGTCCATGCACATTAGTCACATCGCAGAACATGTAATGTCAAGTAAGTCAAATTAACTCAAACACATAAACCTTTTGCTGCTTGATACAAAAGTAAAATTAATTAATGTAACATGTTTTACTCCAATTTAAGGGTTCTTGGATGCTTGAAGGGTCAAGCAGGCTCTGCCTGCACAGCGAACCACAAATCACAATATTGTTCTTGATCTCTTTATCAAAACAACCAAAGCAGGCCCTGTTCCCGTTAGCTGTCGAAAAAATGGATTTGGTTGAAAAAAGACCACTTAGGGGGCTGGTGTATAGCTGATCTTTTACTTTTATTATTTTATTTAAAAATATGTTTACTGCATTAAAGCTAAATAATAATTGTAGGATGTTTAATTCTTTTCAAATAAAGCACTTGAAGTCATCTGGTGAAAATTCCTGTATTTTTTCACTTTGAAATAAACATCAAAAAGATAACTACGATTGCAATGTCAGTTTTTTTCCCCCCAATATCGTGCAGCCCTACTAAAATTACACATAAATGTCTTTTTTTTGCATTTTCACAAACACAATAAAAAGGTTTCACAAATCTGAAACTATGTTTTAAAGAAACTTTCGCCTCTCTGGGACAATCTGTCCAGATCTGACAGCTCTAGATGTTGTGGTTTTTTATCTGGACCCAGGTTTCCCTTAACTGCTGACTTGGAAACTTCAGCGTCGTCACTGAAATGTAGTGGAGTAGAATTATAAAGTAGGAGAAAATATTAAAGTTAAGTATAAGTACCTCAAAATTGTCCCCTAAGTACAGTGCTTGAGTAAAAGTAGTTACTTTCCACCACTGTCAATCTGTGAGATCAGGCCAGATGTGACAGATCCACATTATAAACTGACTCTTGGTCAGTGTTATCATAGAATATAATGCTTTCACTATAATATACATTATTTCTGTCACAGTGAGCTGCTGACTCTGTTTCAGTACTACTGCAGTCCATGGCCTCATTTTATCTTACATAAAATTATTCCCATGAATTCCACTCTGTGTGGCATACAGAGTTTTTGGGGGAATTTGGGGGAAAAGAGAGGACTGGTATACACGAGTTGAGGTACTTAATAAAAAAATACAGGAGTCAGGAGAGAAACAAGCAGTTTGGTGCATCACAACAGACGTGAACTCCTTCCTGCAGTTACAAAAACGATCCATCTGGTGTACAGTAAAGTTTTTTTTAAGCCATTTCACGAAGATGTAAATGTATAATGCAGGATTCACAATGTTATTATGCTCTGTGTTTCAAAATGTCCTACACAAAAATAAAGCTTCCTATTATTTTGCCATGTGCTACTGTTTGGCCTAATAAGGAAAACATTTAAAAGCTGACTAAAGTGGGTGTAACATCACTCATAACCTTCTGAAAGCACCAGCGGAGTTAAGGGTTTAGTTGTTGTGAACAAAACAAAACATCTTGGGCTTTGGGAAACACTGATCGACACATTATCGACCTAACAGCTAATCGATTAATCGAGAAAATAAACAGATTAATCAACAATGAAAATAATAGTTAACTGTAGTCTGGGACAAGAGCTGGGACACTTGCTAAATCAAGCACACAAACAAATATCTGTATAAATCACCCATTTAGTATTATTTTTGTTTTTAAAAAAAGGAAAAATTATGATGAAAAATTGAGAGAGCTCCACTTGTTTGGCATCATACAGTCGGTCACTGGAGGGGCTGTACCTGGGAGCCAATTAGGCAACCAGTTTTATGAGGTCTCAGTCTGGTAGTTTAGTCTGACCTGAATTCAGTTTCTGAGTTTTCACACAGGAAACGTAGCATTTAACAGCCCTGAAGTTGCAGAGGATTTATCTGTGTTCATTGTGCTGCAGTTTCAGATAATCATAGAGATGTTAAAATGTTTGAACCTGTTGTTTTGGTTAAAAATCTGTTAATTAAGCATCGAGCTTCAAACCTCGGAGGTCCATCCACACAAAAGGTCTTCAGCACCAGTTTCATAATTTAAAAAAAGATAATAAAAAACAAACATTATCTGGTTCCAGCTGCTTCAGTGTGAAGATTTACGGTTTCTCATTTTAACTGAATCCATTTGTGTGTGTGTGGGGGGGGGCTGTATGACCTCTAAGAACTGAAAATTTGAATTTAGACAGTACCAGCATGAATAGTAGAAATGATCAGCAATATATGTTGACTTTATCTTGAGCTACTTTATGGAAAATTCTTCAACCATGTAGGATATTTTATACACACACACACACACACACACACACACACACACACACACACAACACAAGACTGAGCATATTCTGGGACATTTCTCCACATACTGTATTAGGCTGCAACAAACATTATTTCAGGATTAAATGGAAAACATGATAAAATACATTTAAATTGCAATGGATATATTGCCATCACAAGCTAAAGATGTTATTTTGCTTATTTTATGTGGAGCAACACGGATGTTCGGTTTAAAAACAAACCGTACATCCGAGGAGCTGTTACCAGCGTTTTGTGGTCATAATTATATTGCAAATGAGAGAAGATTATTAAATTACCAAAAGAGTAAGCTAAACCATCGATTTGCGCAGCTGGTGTGTTCGTTTGGAGGCAACATTGAGATAACAGACGCTTACCTGTGATCAGCAGCTGTGTCCATATTAGACAGAAGGCAAGAAACATGGTGAGAAATCCTGCTCCTCCTCTGCGACCCATTCTTCCTTTCTGCAGCTCAAACTGAAATAAATCGGGTCCTGCAGATTCTCTCAGTGTTGTAATAATGCATCAAGGAAAACAGTCGGTGTATATTTCCGTACTTCTATCTGCGGGTCCGCAGCATGAGGGAGGAGACGCCGCCAGAGCTCCGGAGAGACGCTCCAAAACCGGTTCCCCGCGAGGCTCCTTCCCCGCCCTTCGATGTCCTACAGCGGCCTGGCTATAGCAGGAACAGCCGCTATGCAGCAGGAGCAGCTTCGGGAGGAGAAGGGTTTCCGTTTGACATTCAGAGACAACAGGGAGGTGTTTGGCGAGATGAGGTTCAGGTGGAGGCTCGTGATGATGATGAAGGGAGAGAGAGAGAGGAAGGGGTGGAGAAGAGGACCTTTAGTCAAGATTTGATGACAATAAATATATCTGTGTGCGTTACCTGGTTTATTTTATTTTATTCGTGTCTTTATATGTCAGTTTGTTTCATTTTTAGCCATGTTAGCAGCAGGGCAGTGTCGGAGTAACGTTACAGGTTGATCTACTGATTGATAAAAATAAAAATGTGTTCAGTTACACTTTTATAAATAATCACACTGACCCCCAAAATGTTTACGTTGAGACACGAACATGTCAAAAGCTCCACTTCGATTCATGATACAGTAACTTTAACGTTACTTCAAACAGTAACGTTAATGCTAATGACCTCGGTATCGAGTTTGCTAATATAACGTTAGCCACTATGCTCAAAATTAGCATGTTACGCTAACACGCTAATTCCCGTTTAGGCTAACATAACATCAAATCAACTCGTAATTTCACCCTAAGCAGCAAAGTGGGGAAAACGTCCACGTGAACTATTCATGATGGAAATTTAGAAATTTTAATATAATTCCCAAGTGATCCAAGCATCGCAGCCTCAGCTAGAAACACTGAAGTAGCAGCTTAATTATTAGATTGTTAGAATTCTACGGCTAATTTAGCTTACTATGCTAATGCCATGTCACTTTTCACCGTCTCAATCAAAATACCATGTGATATTGAAAATCATACAAACCGTAATTACTCGCAGTAGAGCGGGGAGAAACATTGACATCAGGCCATAGTTGTAATTATGCGTCAATTATAAAATGTATGGCAGTTAGAAATATCCACTAGCTTAAAGTAATTAACGTCAAAACCGTTTAGCCTGTGTCAAAATGGCCGCCGCCAATAACAACAACCGTTAGCCCTTAAAAATTCAAAACAATTGATTTCGCCTATTAAAAATGAGCTAACAAGTTTGTTTTCAGTTTTTATTAAGGATTAACTGCAGATTTTTGGCTCTTAATCTGTTTTTTAATCAATTTAGCTGTTTTCTCTGTTATTGTATGCCAACTTAAGTAGTTTTGGATGAACCGGGTTGGTTTCTTGCCCCACTCCATTTAATTTGTCTGCTCCCATCATCATGTCATTTACAGAGATGGGACCAAATTGTTGTTTCACAAGTCACAAAGTTCCAACTCAAGTCCCAAGTCGAGACAAGCAGGTCCAAGTCAAGTCTTAAGTCATACACTTTGAGTTTCGAGTCCTAAACAAGTCATAATGTTTTCTTCATATTTAACAAAGTTAAAATATTGATTAAAGCATTAACCTGTTCAGAAAAAGCAGAGGCTCAGTTTCACACAACAAATGTATAATTTCATGAATTAAATTAAGTGTTAATGTGCTGCATAGTTATTATTTATGTCATAATTTATATTTGGACTTGGGGAGGATATTAAGTCAATTCAAGCAAAAGCTTCAAGTCCAAGTGAAGTCACGAGTTGGTGTTAAAGTCAGTTGAGTTGCAAGTCTTGATTTTGGCAAGGTGAACGTGACTCGAGTCCACAGCTCTGGTAATGAATCCTCTACGTTAGTGTTCCTGGTTACTGTAACGACAGACGTTATGGTTGTTTAGAGTCACCTCAGGCCAAATCTGAACGGCCATCGTTGGCACTGTCACATGAGGCCAAATGTAAGCGGTTTTTTCAGTTTCCTGGGAAGGGATGAAAGGACAGCACTGTACGTGGGGGATAAGAGGTGTCTCAGCCCTCCTCCCCTGTTGAGAGATGGTTTCTCTATTCTGGTGGTAAATGGCTTTTCTCCTCTTTCAATCCATCTGTCCGCCCTGTTCAAGTCCTTCCAGTCAGTCAGAGCTAAAGAAGCCTCTTGGATGAGAGGTGAAAAATCCTCGAGTCTCTTCTCCCTCCTCTTTGGATGGTGAAGCTCATCTCCTCCTCAGTATCTTATCCTAAAGCATCTAAAGTATCTTATCCTTCCTATGCCTCCCATCTTTTACAGGAAGCCCTGCCCATCATCTGTTTCCTTGTTTCACTTTCATTACCTGCTCCGAACAACCGTCAACTCACGTCAACATCACTGTCCATTTGGATGTTTTTCTGCTCTAACCAGCAGCAACAACATGCATCTAGTAAACCCCTGGCTCAAGAGTGTCTTCATCAGCTTTAACATCTTTTTCGGGGTGAGTAACTGGATTTTAAAGCAAGCTGCTTGTGTTTTTTGAGAAGATACAAAGTGCATAGAGGAGAACGGTGATGATGACTTGCTGCAAATCAGAGAGAACATTAATGACCTCTGCTGGTGAAATACATGAGGTGCATTTATGAGTCAGGATTTAAACAAACTGGAACAGAGCTTTGCATTTCACTGAACTTGAATCTGTTTATTGTTTGACTTGGGTTTGTTTTTCTGTTAAAAACCACAAGCGAAATCCATAGTCATGGCCACATTAAGCCAATTACAAAGTCAGCCTGCTGCTCAAGCCCTCACTAAGACCAACAAAGAGTATCACTCCAGTTCTGAGGTCTTTACTATGGCTTCCTGTCTGTCAATGAATTTATTAAAGCTGCTAATTACAGCTGTTGGTTTATAAAGCTGAGTGGTTTTGGGTCAAAATATATTTCTGATCTTCTGCTACGTTATGATCCATCCAGACCTCTCAGGTCGTCTGGGATCAGGTCTGCTCTCTGTCCCCAGAGTTAAAGCTAAACCTGGAGAAGCAGCGTTCGTTGTTTATGCTCCATATATCTGGAACAAACTCTCAGAAAACCGCAGATCTACTGGAACTCTCACTTCTTTTAAATCTGCCCCTGCCGTTTATTAAACCAAATTCCAGGCTTTTAGATTAATATCTTACACTGCACTGTAACTTTTGCTGTTCTGTTTGTTTGTTTTCTAACTTAATTGATGAATATATGAGTATAACACTTTGAATTTCCTACTATGAAAGAGTCATGTGACTCACTTTATGTCAGACTGTCTGATTTACAGTCAGTTTGATAAATGGAAACTATTACAGATGACCTCAGCAGAGCTGCATCGTGAATGCAAGCGATTCGCTGTTTCAGTTCATGTGTATTTGTTTTTCCACTATTAGGGCTGCAACTAAATTATTTTTAATATCAATTTATCTGCTGATTATTTTTCCAGTAAGTTTTATTGCACTATGAAATGTTAAAATATAGCAAAGGTGACGTCTTCAAACATCTCGTTTTGATGCCCAAGACATTCAGTTTACACTGATATAAAACAAACAAAAAAAGCAGCAAAGACATTTTTTCCAAGTAATCAATGAATCACCTATTTGTTTTGGCTGTAGGCTTCATTTTATACAAATGCAAATTTGTGCAGTTGAAAGTTCTTAACAGGATTCTAAGAGATTAAATCCAAAAAGCAGAAACAAGTATGTATATTCATATATAAACACGCATTTACATTTGCTAATACTCATACCATCATATATATATATATATAACAAATCTCATGTGCAGACTCAAACCAACAACACGCTAGTCCGTCTCTCAACACTTCCTGTCAGGCTCTCAGCACCGAGCCCATTAGTTCCTACTGAAGATGTAAAATTTTATAAATAAAACACCTCACAGATATATGAGTTCTTGTTTTGAAAGGCTCAGTCATTTCCTATAACAGCTGCTCACTGTAGTTTCTATCAGACAAACAGGAGGAAGTAGTGCATATGTTGGGGATTATTTACAGCAGCAGGACGGACAAACATCATGTAGTATGGATTATGGACAGCAGCTCTAGTTCATTTGCAAATCATTATCCGTGATTGGCAAAGAAAACTGCAGCCACGTAATCCAACAAATACATTATCCTCACAATGTGTAAATCATTTCTCAGTCATAAAAGGAACGTCTTTCCATCTCATGCAACACTTCGATGATTTACAGCCAGTTCTCTTCGGTAGGTGGATCGGCCTATAACCATTGCACGCTTTATTTGCTGCTGCAGTAAATGTTTTATGGGGTTTTCTGTCATTTCCTATTCCTCTTGTCAAATAGAGTGAACTTCTGTTATTGGGATCTGCAGCCCAAGAATCTGAATCCGATTCACCAGATTTTTCCCCACAATATTTGTACCTTTGCACAGGTCTAAAAAAAATTCCAACAGAACTCACACAAAAAAGGAAAACAAGAAGTAGAAATGATAACAATAATAAATTAGATTTGTAGCGCTTTTTAAATCATCTTTAATGGGGGAAAGATAAACCTGTGATGGACTGGAAACCTGTCCAGGGTGTACCCCGCTTTCACCCAATGTCAGCTGGGATTGGCTCCAGCCCAACGCGACCCTGTACACAGGATAAGCAGTTGGCGATGGATGGATGGATGGATGGATGGATGGATGGATGGATGGATGGATGGATGGATGGATGGATGGATGGATGGATGGATGGATGGATGGATGGATGGACGGGGGAAAGATAAAAGTAATTAGTTAAAAAGAAAAGGGGAGAGAGGAAAGGATGCTAACTGGGGAATGCAGTCTTGAAAAGGTGGGTACAGGCTCATTGTGGACTAGTTATTTTGTCATTCAATTATTTCCATATCTCTCTTTGATATAGATTAGTTTTCCTCCTGTCCTCTTATGTTTTAGATCTGTGGTGGACTCATCATCATCGTCTCCTTGGCTCTGCCGTCTCCATCGCTGGACGACTTGCATGGAGGAAAAGACGTAAGACGGAGACACCAGCTATCACTGGAGACACACCCAAAAGCACTGCACGTCACTAACCATCCATACAACTCTCCAATATACAGGTTGAAGTTCAGAGAACCAGTCACTACACTACAGTCGTCCTTTACATCGCTGGCCCTGTTATCATGGCGATTGCCATCTTGGGAGCCTATGGAGCCTTTAAGGAGAACCGAGTGACCCTGACTGTGGTGAGCAGAAACATCAGAAACTAAATGTAGTGACCGCTAACAGGTCAGGTCACTTGCGGTGCACAAGAGGACATGAAACCCTGAGCTACTTAAATGGTCAGTTTAGTTTATTTCTAGCAAAGAAAGCACCGAATTAATCATCGGAAAGCAACAAACGACACAGTGGGAACATAGACCTTATTATGAAGTGGACGTAGCTGCTGGGTCTGAAAAGTGAAGCCTTAAACCTGCGTTCTCTCTAACGGCCAGCAGGGGGCGACTCCACCGGCTGCAGAAAGAAGTGTGATTGTATAGAAGTCTATGAGAAAATGTTTCTACTTCTCAGCTGATTTATTCCCTCAGTAAACACTTTCCTGATGAGTTTATGGTCTCAGTTGCTAGTTTCAAGTCTTCTTCAACACAGCATGATGTTCATTTAGTAAACTATGGTCCCAACCAGGGGAACATAGACCAGGAAGCAGGAGAGGCTCAGAATGGTGGAGCGGGAGTCGTATCCGCTGTGCTTTGTACATTTAGTGAGCCGTGAACTTGTTGTTGTGACTTGTTCTGTGTTTGGTTGTAGTAAAAGAGTGATTTCTTTCCCCAGTAAGTACATTTTGATTAAAGCCAGTTTTTTGCTAAACATAAAGTAGCATCCCAGTTAACATCACATGCAGACTTTACACTGCCTTATTTTCCGGGATTATTGCCAGCCATATGAAGTCGCGAAGGTCAATTGATCGCTCGAGCGAACATTGATAGTAACAGAGAGGTATGATCTGTGTTAAGCCACAGCTGTAGGTACCAGATGCGGGTGGCTGATCTTGGATGCTGTGGACACATAACATGATTGACTGTACGTTTGTATGACAGAAGTCCTTTTCCCCAGGTTCTGTCTTAATGTGTTGTCGTGGAAAAATTGTGGTATTCCTGGAGAGGGATTGAGCAAATAATTGAGTTACAACAAACCATTGTCTTTTGAAGAATTCATCTCGTAGGACAGTCATCTGGCCCAGAGCAAAGGCATACATGATCATTTACACAGTCTGTGTTTCTATGTTTTGGGGAACAAAGTTCCTCTCCCAACCTTGACTGGTCCCAGAAAGGAAAACAACAAACCAACTTCACCTCCCTGACCCAAACCCTACACGTGTGTACAGACTAGAACAATGAGTATAATAATAAAAGGAACAGGTTAAAGATTAAAAACAATATAAAAGACATAATAATAATAGGAAATAGTACTATAAGTCTTTGCATAACAAGTTATCAGGAGAAGAAAAAACAATTCTCTGCCATCACAAGTGTCTCTTAGGGACAGTTATAATCATGATCTGTGAATCCTACCAATAAGAAAGTTCCCTTGTGTAACGGCGCCTCCAAGTGGGCCAAAGTGTGATGGCATACAATTCTTTCTTCAGGTCATAGCCAATCAGACAGACTCACTCAAATCCCACCACACCAGGAGGAGGACTGCAACATGAAAGGTTTAAAAACTGATGTGGGGACAGATGTCCAGCGTCCTGCAGTCTGACATTTGTACAAACATGTATGTCACTGTTTGGTTCCAACCAATCTGATAGTGGTTATTGATAACCTAACTTTAAATTTGCCTCCACCCCAAACATTTCATTTAAAACCAAACAGAGAAAAAATACATGGATCTTCTTTCTTATGATGACTTCTGGTTTCATTTTCTCTGCAGTTCCTGGTGTGTATGGTCATTGGAAGTCTGCTGATGCTCCAAGCTGGAGTCTCTGCTGCCAACGACCGCCTCAAGGTAACAACCCTGACTGTTTCTATGACTCCCTGCCCTGACTCTTGACAAGATTACAGCTAAAACCTGAGCAAATGTCTTGCAAACAGTTGTAAACCTGTATGTGACACTGTTAATATGAATGTATAACTGAAATGTATGTAGTATTTTCTGAATTCTGTAAATATGAGCTCATAAAGAAGGTCCTGGGTGACATCAACGTGGTAACACCACAAAAAAAACATATAGGCCGGAGCTTTGATGCCAGTTTTTGAAATTTGAAAGACATTTCATTCTGAGATCATCTTCCCTAATCTTAACGCAAACTGTAAACCTATTTATATGTTTTTAATTCAACTAAACTTTTCAGGTTTTATTACCCAGTCTGTTGGTAAGTTCAGATGATCGTAGGTCAAAGTTGGTGGCAAATAAATGTCTTTAATGTCTAATTACAGCCTCAGTTTATCTATTTCATGTATGTCTGTTTCAATTCTTAAATCATAAAGTAATATTTTGGGGTTTTTTTACCTTTATGAAGTGAAAAACTATGCCTATAAACTTTTCCAATATATTTAATTTTAAAATGTGTCCTATGCATCAGCAGCAAAAAAAGTGATTACATGGAATTCAATCCAAAAAACTATATATTTTCAAAACATTGACAAAAACATGTGGTATTAATACACATAAAGTTATTCAAGTGCAAATTACCATCATCATCATCATAATTTTAAATAAAACATACAAAATAAAGTGGAATCTACCCAGACAGGATAAACCTCATTGTTTGTTTCCCCTGCCAGTCTAGTTTTCTGAGAATTTAATTATTTTAGTTATTGCTGAGGTACTTGGTGCATCTCCTCCTCTCTCCCCTGCTTTGAATTTGTGATGCAGTAAATCAAAATGACAGATGTAAAAGATAATAATCAAATGGAAATGTTGACAATGCTTTGGGGGTCCGCCACGTGTTGTTAAATGGCTTCCAAATATCTGTCCACTGAGAGGACGTCGTGTAAGAAATGAGCTGCTTACATGTTAATGCATCAGACATGTGATAAACATCAGAGACAGATGCTTACTTTTACTTCCAATACTTTATTTTTGCTAATAATTAATTTCCTTTAGCAAGATGTTGAATGCTGACTTCTACTTGTAATGGAGTATTTTTACACTATGATACCTTTACTTACATCCAATATGTCTTT
The DNA here is from genome assembly GCA_024633595.2 of Lepomis macrochirus. Lineage (NCBI taxonomy): Eukaryota > Metazoa > Chordata > Actinopteri > Centrarchiformes > Centrarchidae > Lepomis > Lepomis macrochirus. The sequence goes on from JALXJV020000024.1 coordinate 22,128,001, forward strand.
CACCTTGGTTTTCTGGTGCTGTTAAAGGGTCATTTTTTTTTAGAATTTGGGGGCCTATTTTCACATATTTGATTTAGTTTTTTACCCTTTTTTTCTGACATTTTAAAGACAAATCAAGTAACTGAGTTACTCAACAATTGACTGAATAAACTCCTCCTGATTATCATTAGCTGCAGCCCCAGTGCCTTGCATTTAATTTGTGATGTGTGTTTGTAGTTGGCAAGTGTGATGGAGGAAAGGTGGCGTTCGTTTCTTCCACTGGATCAGGCTTCAGACGAAATCAAGAATCGGGCTGAAGCTCTGCAGAAATCAGTAAGATGCTGGCACACACACACTCACAGTGTTCAGACATTGTTAAAATAACATTTTGGTAAATAATTTGCTTTCTTTTAAGAGTCAGATGAGAGGATGGATATGAACCTCTGTGTCTGAGTGTCAGTGGGTTGTTTTGTTCTGTGGGTTGTAACGAACACTGCGGCCTGTAGGGGGCACTAGCTCTTCTTCTCCTGTGTTTAGCTGCACTGCTGTGGCCTGTTCAGTCATGAGGACTGGAACGGGAACATCCCCGGCTCCTGTCTGTGCAGCCAGGAGGAGAAGGAGCTGAAGGGAAAGTGTCACTCCGTCAGATACAGTGTGAGTATTATTAAAACACATTTTCAGTCAGTGTATGTGAACAAAACAGACCACTGAGATTCTTTGTGTTTCTGTTCCAGAACTTTTTGTTCAACATTTTCTGTGAGAAGAAGTCTGTCTTCAGACAGGTCAGTGGACAAAAGACGATTATTAACAGTCTCATCATATCTGTGAAGCAATAAGAGCATTAAGCTGAAACAGGAACTTTTTTGATTTCAGAATGACAGGACTTCTTATTCTCATGATATAAACTCAGTATATATCGCTAAATATAACAAACATGTTTTTCTTGAATGTGGATGAACTGTGGCTCGTTTCTCTCCTCCCATCGCCAGAACTGCTTCCCTCTCCTCCTGGACTCTGTTACAAGAAATGCTAACATCGTACTGGGCGTCTTCTTCACTCTCTTCTCCCTGGCGGTGGGTTGAATGTTTCGGGATTTTTAGACCCTCCACTAATATTAAATAAAATAACTTTTCTCTCAGCCATGACAGAGAAAAACTAAAAGTAGCTAGATCAAACAAACTAGTGTATTTGATATTATTTTTAATAAAAGTAATATTCAAAATCTTTGAAATTAATAAACTGTTTTCATAGTAGCCTGTTTCAGTTTAGTGCAAAAGGAATTAAAGGGTCAATTCAGTGATTTTTAGCTAAGAAAAGCCCAGTCTAATAATCAAAGTTTTACGGTAATCCTATCAATAGCACCATAATCAGAGAGCCGGTGATCCATTCGGCGACTTTAAGATTATATCCCTCACACTTTAGGATCTTTTGGGCCGATAATCTGTCAGGAGGGGCGAGTCAAAACCAAACTTGGCCCATTTATCCTCTGGTGTGCGGCCAGCATTAGAGGCAACCATCCAGTAGATGTTGTGGTGTGAATGACGTCTAATTCGAAAAAAACAAAGCACATCTTTTATCTACATGTGGTGTCCTGATAGCCAAAAAGCTTCAACTAACAAAAACACAGAGGCAAAGAGTAAAACAGGAATGGACATAACCAAAATAACAGAAAAACACCACACAAAAACCCAAGAGCACGACACTTTTCACGCCATTCAATAAACAGGATACGCCGCGAACCAGCTATGAGGTCACAGAGGTCCGGAGCTGTGTTTTTACAAATAGGCTGTAGCTTATCAGGAAAAAAAATCTAATAAAAAAACATTGATAACACAACTAAAATGAAGGCTTTAGGAATATGTGGACGCAGCTGATTCCACCGTCGCAACCCTCATTTCAACTTCATGTTGTGTGCGCAATAACTGAGAGCATCACTGTTTGTGGGCAGGACCAATTACCCTGGAAAAGGTTATGAGATATTTTGTGAATTTCCAGGTGTGTGAAATAGGGTGAAGCAAGACGCAGTGTGCATTTACGCACGAGGTACAGCAACATAATGTCATATCTAGATCTCCTGACACGCCCCAGGATCTAATGTTAATTCACACTCTGTGTTCCTTTACACATTCAAAAGGTCTTGCACACAGTCCAGGTTCCTCCAATGAAACTGTTTTGAGTAAAGTAGGCGTCCTGCTGATCAACCCTGAGCTCCATCAGAGAGCGTCTGAACATGGATCTTAAGTTCTGTGTCCCCTGAAGAGTTTCCTCTGTCACGTTTACTGCAGTTTTTCGCTGCTTAAATGTCCCACGATATTTGCTGTGACATAACCGTGCCATGAAAAGGTTTAAATCAGTGGCTCTTAAACTTTTTCACATAAAGGAACCCCTAACCGACACAAATTAAAACAGGATATTGGGTTTTTAGATTTTTTATTACAGAAAATATATGAAACTCATGACCAAAATAGTCATACATCCTGTCATTGTGTTACTGATGAATGGAATCACAGTGAAAATAATGATTCCCCTGGAACCCGCTCAAGGACTCTAAGCTTTAACAAAGCTGCACCAGCAGTTTCCCTGTACTTTCAGTCTTTAGGCTGAACACACCCAAGACTTTTCTTTGCACTGGACACATACAGATTAAACTGATCTGACTCTGTGGAAAAAGGATAAACAAGCATGCTCGCAAGTGAAAGTGTCAAAATGAACTCTTAAGTGTGTTTCCCTGTAGCTGCTGGGCTTGGTGCCGTCTTCACTGATGATCTACCGGATGTACAACAGGCCGAACACGCCGCTGTTTGTACCAGTGATCTTCATCGACCAACCGCCTGCCTACCAGCAGCTGGACGACCTCACAGAGTAGACCGCTCCGGAACTTAAACCGCGATGCGAAACAGCTTCAAGATATTCATCTGCTTTTCTTTTAGCTTACCCGAGATGGTGTGAAGAGCACTGGACTGTTTGTTGCATGTGAAGGATACCGATGTTTACCTGTCAGGTACATTTCATCAAAATTAATAACTAATTAAAATATTTTTTTATATGCTCCAGAAGCCTCTAACTCTCTCATGTATTTCAGTTTAGCTGTGGTGTTCTGTGGTCCTGTGTCTGAACTGCTGGGATCCCACATGAACATAATTTAAGTCTGATGAAAGTCGGCTGGCTGTTTGTTTGTATGTTGCTTATTTATCCATGAATAATTAATGTTAATAGAGAAAAACGTGGGAGTTTTACAGGAGTGTAAATGTAAATATATTATGTCAGGAAAATAAAGAATTGATTTGCCGACACGTCTTTTTAACCACTATTTCATCATCATGGGATTTGGAGAAGAGTTACAGGTGAGGCGGTTCTAAAGTCACGAGACTCACAAGTGGAGTCTGGGAAAATTCTACATCGATGACAAATAATGACAAACTCAGTTGTTTAAAAGTGACTAATATTTTAGTTAGAAGTTCAGCTCACACTCATACCTGACTAATCATTGCATGAAGTTGGCTTGATTGTCAGTTCAGACTTACTTCAGCCTGTCTGCACGTGTAGCACCACAAAGGCCTGGTGAGTCACTTACTTACTGCAACCTTACTGGACGAAGGCCAAGACTCGCTCAAACAAAAACACATCAGCAGCTCAGCTTTCACCCTCAGCAGTTAAAAACACGTGTTTCTCAAGATTCAGATCTTTTCTTTCTCAGCTACAAAACGGTCTCCTGAAGTTTGCTTCAGTCACTTTCCTCTGCAGTGAGTCGGGTTGAAGTACGCCGACTTCCCCGAGTCCGTTGATGAGAAAGGATCAGAAGGAGGCGAGTTATCAGATTCTTACAATATTTTATTGAGCTCACAAAGCAGATATATATCTGGAGACTCTGCTCTCTTAAGTGTCCCCACAAGAGTCTGAGATTCTTCCTGATAAGCAATAACGGGAACCGCACCCAGATGCACATCTTCTTTTGCCTTATTTAGCAATAAAGATGCAGATCTCATGTACGACCTATGACCGTGTGCAGCCGTGCATGTACCAGACAGAAGATTCTGGGCAGTATGAAGTGTGTGTGTGTGTCGAGTGATGTATAAGTATGAGTGTATTTTCTGTTTGCTGCAGGGTTCACAGGTGCGTTTCCTGTTTTCTGCACAAGCTCTATGGTTAATTATATACTGGTTAATATGATGCTAGATAGTTTTTTCCTCTCTTATCACTACGTCAATCGTAGGCAGATCACACTTCTAAGTGTACTAAAGATCAACAGCAACCCCTTCATAAATGTACAATCCCACAGTCGCTACACTACCTCACCCCTCCCCTTACAGAAACACATCTGCTTTCCAGAAACAGGCCAGTTTATAGGTTTCCCGAGGACACAGTAGTATTTTGAACCACATTTTCCTTCAACCCCGCCTTTCGCCTGAAGTCAGCTGGGATTGGCTCCAGCCCCCAGCAACCCTGTACGCAGGATAAGTGGTTGGCGACGGACGGATGGATTTTTTTGGAATAGGTTCACTCCCCATTTTGTTCTTTTCTTCTGTGCTAGGTCTCCTCGTCCTTTCTTAACAGGAAAAGTAGTATGTAAGAAAACGTATTAACTTATTATCAAGCAGCCGTTAAACCTGTTTGTCACGTATTAGGTCATTAAATGCATGTGCAAACAAAGAACACTCACTCCAACGCACAGTCTGACAGTCTGACCTCAGGGCCTGTAGACATGGAAGGATTCCTGAACTGTGCTACCGAGCACAGGCCCCGGGGCCTCTCAAAGGCTCCCTGAAAGTCAATCAAACGACTACAAAGAGAAACAAAAATACTGCATAAAGACACAAAACGACTACAAAAACTGAAATGAAATGAACATAAAACAAAGATAAACAAAACGACTGCACAGAGACACAAAATTACTACAAAAGGAGACAGAAAGACATCTTAGAGATGCACAATTACTACAAACGTCCACACAAAACGACTAAAAAGACATGAAAGAGAAATGGAAATACTGCAAAGAGACAGAAAATTACTACAAAGCTACAAAACACGACCACGCTGAGACACAAAACAACTCCAATGTGACAGAAATCCTGCAGACAAAGAATTTAAGTTACAAAGTGACACAAAATAACAACAAAATACACCAAAAACTACGAATTGACAAAAAGAAATACTGCAAAGGCACAAAACAACTACAAAGTGACACAGAAATCCTGCAGACAAAGAATTTAAGTTACAAAGTGACACAAAATAACAACAAAATACACCAAAAGCTACAAATTGACAAAAAGTGACTACAAAGTGACACAGAAATACTGCAGACACAAGCATTTAAGTAACAAAGAGACACAAAATAACTACAAAAATACAGAAAACAACTACAAAGAGACACGAATACTGCAGAGACCAGTACCACAAAATTATGCTTCAGTAGATGTACGTCGTTTTCTGCTCTGTGATGTTATGAAGAGTTATCAGGAAGTTAAAGTCAGTAAATTCCGGGATTTTAGACCATGGCATTTATGTCAGGATTTAACTCCGCCCGTCCCTCCAATCCCAAACAGGCTCTCCAATTACACCCGCACACCAGTTGAATTGTATTTTTCCATTCGTCTTCCCGGCATAAAGCCTTTCTCCCCCTCCTCCCTTCCTTGCCTTCCCTTTTCTACCAGTTACAACACCCACCGGAAGTCTCAGCATCATCCATTCCAGCGGCGCTTCCTCCTTATTTCCTGGAAACCCCGCCCGCCGGGCTCTCCTGTCAGATAAAAGCAGCATCCTCTGCCACCCTCCTCACTTTCCTTCGCTGCAGTCGGAACTTAGCGGGTCTATAAAAAACTAACAAGTTACTGAGCTTTTCGGTGTGTTTCTATCTGTAAACATGGGTCACCAGATCAGCCCTTGCCTCAAATACACCTTCACCGTCTTTAACATCATCTTCGCGGTAAGTTCGTTGAAAAACGTTAAAAATGGCCGCCTTTTATCTTCTGTTTTGGAATAAAAAGTGCGTAACGTTAGTGGAGCTCGGAGTCAGTCGGTCCTGACGGGTTTAGGACATCATTTTTAGACTTTTATCAGCGATTTATGTGTTTTTAAATTCTTAAACTAGTCACTAACCAGCAGATGTTCTCAGCAGTAAGGTTTTTAATGAGGGAAAAAACGATGTTTGCACGCTTAATTATATTTCTTCTGAATAAAAGAAGATATCATAGTTTGTAATATTTAATGTGTATATAAAGCAGTGACATGAGTTTCTATGTGAATGTCAAAGTGCGGTCATCGACTGTCTAAGGATTGTTTTGGACATTTTGAATCACTAAAAAAGACATTTTTTAAAATGTATTGTTATTTTAAGCATTGTTGGGTGATTTCATATGTTTGTAGTCTTTTGGGTAATTAGGGCTGTAATTTCAAGATTTTCATTTATCTTTGATTTGTTTAATAAAAAAGTTATTGAAAGCTGCCAGTTTTCAGATGTCTTCTTCAACAATGCCAAGTTAATTAATTCACTATAATGTAAGACACAGTACTGAGTCCTAACTGAAAAGAAGCTGGAACTATCAAATGTTTATTTATACTGAAAACCTGGTCAAAATGGTTCCAGATGGAAATTAACTTAGTTTCCCTTACAAAATGTCCTGTGGTAAATTGTACAATGGTACAATTTCTGTGGTACTGTACTACACGTTCCTGTAGTAACTTCCTGTTCCTGTTCCTGTAACTTCTGTCATTTATTTATCACTGTATCAAATCAGCTTTATTGGCATGAATGTATAACAACAATATTGCCACATATAATGATATAAGAACAATTAATTTCATACATTTCATTAAATGTATGTTTAATTTCATTAAACAGTAAAAGTTGTTTGTGTGTTAATAAAAAATATATAAAATATAAAAATTCCCTAAAAATAAATATTAAAAATAAAATAAATAAAACAGTAATGTGTGTATATATTAGTAGACAAAAAAATAGAAAAAATATTAATTAATAAAATAAAAATCTGTTTCAAATGTGAAATTTAAAAACAAAACAATTACTAAAATAATCAAAACATTAATAATTTGAAAATTAGTACAATTATTTATCAGTCTGAGTTTCCACTGGTTGTCTTCAGTTTGTGGCATGAGGAGATCTATTTTGCAACAATTATTTGACATTTGGGCATTTCTTCCAGTATCTATATAGTAAAATATTTTAGTTATGTTTATTATTATATGAGAAGAAAACTTGACAATTCAGTTTCAGGATATCCATTTTTATGTATGATGTTTTGTAGTTGTAAAGTAATTTTTTAAAGTTTTATTATTTTGGAAATTGCACATTCACAAGAAGAATTGGGTGGACTGACATTAAGAATACAATGCTTTTAAGACTAATTAAGTATTTGACAAATGTCTTATGTACAGATGATAGAGTATTTTGAATTTGCTTTACTCTAGTACTTTTTGTGTTTTGTCATCTTGTCTTGCATTTTTTCTTTACTGTGTACTTGTTACCCTGATATTGACACTGTTATGTGTTCTCTAAAATAAAATAAAAAACTTGAGCTATAAATATTTACTCAGAAGCATTGATCCTTTTCTTTGGTACTATACCACATAGGACATGTACTGTAAGGTAAATGTAATGATCAAAATATAAATGCATAAATTGTAAAAGAAGAGGAAACTAAAGACTTTTTGTAATCTGTTCGGAGAAACGTTTTTTTTTTTAAACAACCTGCAGTGATCTATGGCGGTGACGGCCAACCTCCACTAAAAGTTTCAAATACAGTTTATTTATAAAGCCCATTTAAAAACAACCAGCGTTGACCAAAGTGCTGTATAATAAAATAACACAGATAAAATAAAAAACGTCAACAATAAGTCGATGGACATAAAATTAACCTGCTGTCGAGGTTTATTAATAAGTGATTCATCATTGTTCATCAAAAAAACAAAACAAATATAAGTTTGCAACTACAACAATGTCACAATTTAATCACAAAGTTAATCAGTTTTAGATAATGGGGGGGATAATGTGCTTTTATTGTTACGTTTTAGTTCTGATCAAACTCTTGTTTTTTGGTTTCAGTTGATTGGTGCAGTCATCATCGCTGTCGCGCTGCAGGCTCAACTCTCCCACAGCATTAATGGAGAGGTAAGAACAAACACTGTTTTGAACATGTAATTAATAAACAGAAATTAAACAGCTCCTCGACATATTAACCTGTCAATCGCCTCTTCTTCCACCAGCTGAAGATTTGGAATTTTGCCCTCCACGTCCTGTACATCGTGGGCTCCATTACGATGGTGATCGGCATCCTGGACGCCTATGGGGCCTGCATGGAGAGCAAATTGTGCCTGGTCCTGGTGAGTATGATGATCAGCTGACGCACAGGATGATGAAACTTCAGAATAAAAGAGGGCATGACGCACACTTATTGTTGTGGTAATAGTTTCATCATAGAGAAAACATCCTGGCCTCAGTTTCCTAAAGCAGACTCTCTTTTTGATTGAGATGTTTTTGAAAAAAGGAATTTGCAGATTTAGGTCATTTGTGACTCTAAGGGGAAAAGCAAACCTCTGCTGCTGCTGCGAACACAAACAGACCGAAGTCTGAGGAGGAGAATGAGAACAGGGAGTGTATTTACTTTGTTGTCATTTACTGTTGTTGTGAGATCGGTTTAAACAGAGCGCTGCAGGTTTGTTCCTGTCTGACACTTAATTTCCCCTCTGTGACTTTAAAACTTAATAAAGACTCTTTTATTCACGCTGGCCTTTGTCTCACCGTGAGCTTTTAAATGTGAACAATCATGTGTCTTTAATTACCATAAATGCCTTTGTTTCGTTGACTGATTCCCTTTATGGTTTGATGATGTTTGATGCTTATGTTTGCTTGACTAAGTGCCAAAGTTAGTTTAGATTTTCTTCAGTATCCAGTCAGTGGACGTTTGACCTGGGGAAACGCTGAATTATCACACGTGTCTTCGAAATAAGCAGCTTTTATGAAACCCTGTGATGCATCTGTGGATTTTTGCTTAGGATTGTGTAATAATTTGTTTTCCCGTCTACCCCTGCAGTTCCTGGTGTGCATGGTCCTTGGAAGTTTGCTGATGATCCTAGTTACCATTCCCGCTGCCGCCGCCCGCTCCAAGGTAAAATCCCTGCATGAACCCTGATTTAATTGTAAACAGGTTGTTCAGCTCGCTGTTTTGTCTTTTTTGAGCTGAACTATAATCTTGTCACTTTTTAAAGTTTTACTGCTTAAGATTTCAGCCCTTGCTGACTTTTAGGACGCCTGTGGTTACTGGCGATAACAGCAGGTGTGATTTAATCCAACCCTCAAGCAGCTGCTTTGTAGGAAATCCAACAGAAGAGCAGCTGTGATGCAAAAAAAGTGTTTATACTGCTGAATCATGCTCCAGGGGTCACTGTGAGGGGTCACCTGTTGATGTGTGAGGAGGTTGAGTCTGTTTAGTCGTAAAGATTAGGAAACCTTGGGGTGGATTTTTTAGACCAGATCGACCTGACTTCTATTCATCAGCAGCCAAACAAACGTGTCTCTCCTTCGTCAGTAACTGTTTTTTTTTTAACGGCTCCTCATCAAACCGCTCACTGTGGCTTCTGGCTCCCTGACAGGTTTAAAAATGATGCCTACAGGAAAATAAATGAACAAACCGACTTGTTTTAAATCGACGTTTTTGTGAGAAATACATATTGCATTTCCTTTTGGCTGCACAGTAAAAGCCACCTTCACTTTTTAGTGATATTAAATTTGCTGAAGAGCAAATTATGACTGGTTTAGGATTCGAAAGTAGGGCTGCAGCTAACAAAGATTTTAGTATTTGAAGCTTCTGTAGGTTATTTCAACGATTCATCCATGAGTATTTTTGCTTGGCGGCGGTCTTGAAACTTGACTCGAAGCTGCTTGTCTCGACTTGTGACTTGTAAAACAATGATTTGGCCAATTGTAAAAAAAAAAAAAAACTAAAAAAAACAAGCGGACTCCGCTGCTGGCAACAAAAACTAATTACTGAAAATCAAATTAAAAATAAGGTTTGATATCCTTGAAAATCTTGAGAATAAAATTCCGGCAGTAGGAAATTTTACGCGTTTATTGAAGTCTTTTTAATTGTTAAACCAGGGCTGAAACTAACGATTATCTCCATTTGTTAAATAATCTGTTGATTTATTTTGTCAATAACTTCAGTATCGGTGTTTCTCTCAAATATCTTGTTTTGGAGGAGAAAGGAAAACAGGAAATATTCACATTAGAGAAGCTGGACCTTCTTTTTTTACTCAAACTGATTAATTGATTCTCACAATAGTTTGCGATTGATTTAATAATTCGACAGCTAATCGATTTTAACGGTTGCAGCTCTGCCGTACTCCCAGGATAACTCTCTGCGTTTTGTGTTTGTAGGTGGATGGCTTCGTCGAGAAAGAGTTACGCACGATGCTGCCTCTGGACCAGGATTCTGATGGTCTGAAGATACTGGCCAACGTCACTCAGACAAAGGTGAGATTCACACGCACACCTGCTGCAGGGGAAAAGTGAGTTATGTGTTTTATGTTGTCAAAACTGGGAAAAAGGCTCTGAGTGCAGTTTAGAGACCATCCATAGAGTTTTATGAGGTTTCAGCACATAGACAGAGCTCCGTCTTGTGATCTGATACAAGGTTTTCACTTGACACAGGTTATATTTGCATATTAAATTAACTAAATATTAATGAGACATTAACGTGCCTTTAAAAGAAAGGACATCTGAACAAATGACGACTACGTGATCTCCTGAAGGTCATGTGATCCGGGCTGAGAGAGTCAGCTGTTTAATTATATTAATAGTTTGATTAATTAATTATTTGTCAACTATTTTATTAATTATGCAAACATTTACTTATTCCAGCTGAATTTCTTTTGGTTATGTGAGTGTTTGTTGGAGCTAAACAAGCCGTTTGAACAGATCACCGTACGGTTATAAATTAGTATATTTATATTATTCAGTGGGGATTTTTCACTATTTTTATTCGAAAATGATTCAATTAAGAATCAACGTTAAGTTGGCACTTTGGCTGAGGACCTCAACTTAGGTTGCAGCTAATCATCTACAAAATGGTAATGTTAAACGAGTTTTCCCAGAAGCCGAACGTCTGTTGCATCGTGATACAGTTATGAGTGAAATGTGGAAAAACAAGTACTCTAACCAGGGCCGCGGCGTTTCATCAGCATTTCTCCGGTAAGGTGCAGCCCTGACTCTGACATTAGACTCCGTGGAAATAACTAACGCCTGACGTTACATCAAATTTATATGATGCTGGTGTAAATGAAAACGGCTCAACCTCATCGGGCCGATGAACAGACGTTCATGTAAGCTGAGGCTCTTCAGGTGGACAGATGGACATAAGTGTCTGAACAGTGTTTTGCTTCGCCAAACACCCGCTCCTGCCACATCATTCCCCAGAATCACAGAGACACCATCGACAGGCAAAGCAGGACGCACTCCCATCCTAACTTCTCCCTCAAACAACTCTGAATGAAGCGCAGGTTTATGTACCGGAACATTAAAGACAGACATGTCCAACACAGGTACAAACAATCCCGTATCAGTTTCCTCAGACCTGGGACAAATTAATCAAACGCTCCTGTGTCCCGTAAAATAGTCACCGGGACCCTCTCATCGTTTCCAAACAAAGACACGTCCTTTTGAAATAAAAGGCAAAATGTTGACACAACAGTTTTTAACTCACTCGATTGGTCTGAAGACACATTGGAAACTGGCACAGCTAAAGCCACCGGCTTCACATGCTTCCCTATTCCGCGACTTAAACGCCATACAGTCTCTTTTCCAGTGACCTTTATATGACAGAAATGACACTCAGAGCCACGGACTCCATGATCAGCTCTCTGCTCCCGAGGAAAACCTCCACGTGACCGCCTAGAGAAATACCTCCCTCCAACAGGCGCAGCGTCTCCACCAGCCAAGACGCAGGTGTGTACATCCACACCGCTAACCTTATGGGTCAACAAATAATCATCTGCAAGGGCAGCAGCTTCCCCTGCCGTCCTCACCTTCTGTTCGCTAATGTACATGGCTATTCGCTCTGGGACTGAATTTTTAAACTGTTCAAGCACCATCAAGTTACACAAGTCATCAAAGTCTTTTACATCTGAGGCCGAGCACCATCGATTAGAAGTGAGTCACCAAATCACGGGCAAACTCAAGATATGGTTTATTTCCCTTTTTCCAACTCTAAAGTGCTGACTGTATGCTTCACATGAGCTTTCAGTACAACCGCTTTAACATTTGCATAACTACCGCCGTCTTCCACGGACAACGAGGAAAAAACCTCCTGAGCACGACCAGTTAACACACATTGTAGTAAAACTATACGGACCGAATCCACCCAGCCCCTCACGTCAAACATGAGGAGCTACATGAGGAGGCACACCCTGAGAAGAACCATCCAAAGCCACATTAGTAGGACTATGTGGTTTTTGTACAGGCGTTAAATCACCCATGTCATTCAAATGTGCCCTTATAACTGATGTAACATTTTCCTTTAACTTCCTGTCACCTACGGTGATTTTATAATGATCAGCTATCTTTAACAACTGATCCCTAGTACACTGATCCAAAAATTCTTCTGAAGGAATATCAATGAAATCATCTACTCCTGCCATGGTTGACACCACCTGATCAATGCACAAACAGCAGTCAGTCCCTTACGTACGTTTCCACAAAAGAGCGAATAAAGGGAATCCCAGACTGGACGTCACCACCTGGGGAAACCCCAATTTACTGCGTCACCACCCCTGCCGCCATCCAGGGAAGGCACGATTTACAACAGCGCGCTCCTTCTCACCGTATTTACGGTCAAAATTGCATCAGTTAACCACAGTTAATAGCATAACTCACGACTTTGACAAGCCCCCAATTTGTTATGGCCCGGCTCAGAGGCCAGAACAAATAGAGGAAACCATATTCAAGGGATTACCAGAAAAGGATGTTTATTAACGAAAGTAGCTAAATTTAACAAATATAAAAAATCATTTTAAAGCTTAACAAATGTGACTGGCAAAACATAGCACCAGATTAACCGAATAAACAAAGTACAACAAAGCAAAACGCCATGACCAGGAAACAGCAAGCAGTCAAGCCCCGAAACAATCAGGAAAGGGCGGCTTTTAAGCAATCTGGAGACAGTGGCCTCTAATGGCCTCAGCTCTGCTCCACCAGGAAGTTCACCCTGCAACAAAACACAGAGACGCACACAAACACATCACAAGCTGGCTGAGGCCCTGGGGCCGTCACATGAGTCAAATTAAAATATTTAGTTTCTTCAGGAACAAACTTTTAGTTTTTAAACACGTTGTGTTTTTCTAATAGACTACGGTGCATTTGACTTTCTTAACAAGCAGGTTTTGTGCACAAGCCCCAAAAAACACCCAAATTAAACTGGTTTATTCTGTTAATTTAACAGAATATTAATATTGAAGTAAATTGAATATAAATATTCAATTTACTCCAGGTTGCGACCAAGAAAATCAGCAAATTCCCACGTTTAAGGAGCTCAAACTGTGAAAGATTTTTTTTTTTTCCTTGAAAAAATTAATTAAATAATAGATTATCAAAAAATCAACTAACTGATTTATCACACTCCTCGATTCACCTCATTTCATTACTGTCTATATCAGACAGAAGACTGCAACACAATCTCTTCTTCATGTTACTGGCAGATAAACGCTGATCACTAACCTTCCTCTTCTTCTTCTTCTCTGGTGTTTAGCTGCAATGCTGCGGTCTGTTCAGTTACAAGGACTGGGAGGGCAACATCCCCGACTCCTGTCTGTGCAACTGGGAGGAGAAGATGGAGGGAAAGTGTCAGACTGTGACCTACGGAGTAAGTTTCAAACAAACGTTTTATCTCCTAAGTTACGTTTATAAACTGGCAATATTGTTTTACAGTCATGCCAATAAAGCTGAATTGAATTGAATTGAACAGCCGCTCACTGGCGTTTTTCTTCTTCCTGTCAGCTCATTGCAGAAGTCCATCTACAAAAAGGTGAGTGGAGCCTTTAGTTTAACTCGAAGCTGACCTGAACACATCGTATGAAGACAAATTAATATCACACGTGAAACAGAAGTGACCTTTTCTCTCCTCCCGTCCGCAGAGCTGCTTCTCTGCCATCATGATCAGCATCGATCTGTACGTTGATGTCGCCGTCGGCATCATCTTCACTCTGGCTATACTGGCGGTGAGCATCAAGAACCCTACAATGTACAATTTATTTAATGACGTAAGCGACGTAATGCAGCCCCCCTCAGGCTCGGACGCAGGACTTTGATGAAACAGGAGGCTAAATTTCAAACTCCTCGTGGTTTCACGCCTTTTGTGCAGCTTCTTAAGATCAACGTGCTGCTCAGTTCATGAAAGATCACTTTGCATCATGTAGCATGATGAACGTGTTTATATGTGCTGAACTTGGAAGCTCATCTGTTGGCTTGTAAACAAGGAACAGTGAATAGAAATATTAGCAAAATCGCAATATTAGACAAGTCAAATGAGTCACATTTCTAAATGAAGCAGTGCTGCAGAGACGCCCCGCCTGCAAACCATAACCTCCAGACGTAAGGGGACGTGGTTGTTCAGTACAGACCCTCAGCAACATCACATCGTTTTTATTTCTCTGAAATGCAAAAACTACCATCCACACTGAAAGCGTGACTCATCTGTGAAAAGTATGAAGCTCCAGCAGTGCTCCTTTTTTAATCAACCGAAGTGTGTTTTCCCTCCATTTTCAGTTTGCACACCTGAGTAGGAAATGTCAAAAAACTTGAAACGCTTGACTGACGAGGCTCAAAGCTTCAACTGCAACACAGGTTTTGAGACACTTTGGGGTAAAACGTCACAGCAACACGAAAGAAAATGGATGCGACAGGTTGCTAAAGTTAAACCTTTTCCCGGAGCCCTGACCTCAGTAACGTTCGAGGGACTGGGAGGAACAAGTTCGCTTGCTAATTAGGGCTGGACATTAAAACAGTGACTTAAAAACAATATAATGTTTGATTTCATTCATTTGAATTAATTTTTTGTTGAGGAAAAGGGACTGAAATAAAGATTTCACTTAATTTTCCTTGTGCATATTTGTTGAAAACAGATTTAATCATAACAGTTTTGAATGTTCTGCCTCAGATTTGTGAAGTGATCCCAGTTTGGCATCGAGTGCTGCAACAGAAAAGTTTAGGACCACAATTAACTTTCACTCAGGAGCAAAAATCAGCCTTTAAACTTGAAGAAATAGTGACTTGACGTTTATCCTGGTCATTATTGATTACGACTGACATGAAAATATTTTATCTTGGTAACACTTTTGGCCCCGTCGCCCAGGCCTAAAGCTCACGTTACATCCAAATGTCGTTGCTCGTCCATTCAGGTAACCAGTTTACGCCTCTGTAGGAGAGCCAACTGCATGTTTGACCTGTTTGAGGAATTGATGTCGTATTAAAATCTAAAGTCCCTTCATTTCCCTAAATGAGAACATTTTCTCTGGTCTGAAAGCTCACAGCTAACTTTAAACGCTAAGTTATCCGACACTATTGGGGAAACAGTGAACAGCAGAAGTCGTTCATGCTAACGTTGCTTCAGCGAAGGGCGCTTTGTACTTTTAACCCGTGTGCCGCCTTTTGGTGTTTAAACTGTAGAGCTGTTTGGTCTGTTAGCAGTTAGCCAGAACCAGTATTTAGATTCTTTACTTAAGTACTAATACATCACTATGAAAATACTCTGTTAAAGGTATAATCAGGAAAATATTCTTAAAATATTCTATATGTCACTCATGAATTCATGCTAAAGCAGGATTTTACTGTTGTAGATGTTTGAGGTTCAGCTATTTTGTATCTGACTGCAAATAATGACTTTTATCAAATTTATTAATCCGCTCATTTTCTCAGTTAATTGATTGTGTTCCGTCAGTCTAAACCTCAAAATTATTATAAAATACATTTTAAAAAATTGGCAGAAAAACTCAACAAATATTCACATTTGTGAACCATAAAATGTTTTTAAACTGTTGGAGTTTAATTTCTAATAAAACAAAATGTTTTCATGTGTTTTGTGTGTTAAAAGCTGACTTTGTAAAGTAACTGAAGCTGTTGCATAAATGAAGTAAAAAGTAGAATATCTCCCTCTGAGAAGTGGCATGAAAAGAAAATCCTCAAGTAAAATACAAATACATCAAATTAGCTCTAAAGTAAATATACTTAGTTACTGTCCACCACTGGCCCGAACCGACGGACGTCTATCAAAGGTGGCTTATGGGTTAAAAATATTTTAGAAATACCTGCCTGACTGTCGTGTTACATATTTACCTCTATTAACAGTAATTTACTGTTTGTCTGCATACTGACTTTTCTGAGTGTAAAAAAATAAATAATTATTCTTATTCTTGATTTATTTATCTATGAATCATTAGAATAAACTTTTTTATAACATCCGAGTCTTTATTATTTAATGAACGACCAAGAAATGGGTTTACTCTCATGTTAGACATGAAATTTATTTCAGTTTTCAATTGATTGATTACCACAATTATCATTTCATCACTGAAGAAGACAGAAGACTAACGTTTTCCTGAATAACTGCAGTTTTTAAGCAGAAACGCTTGCTGCATCTCTGAAGACTGATTTTTAACTCTCCTCTCTTTGTTTCCCTGCAGGTGCTGGGCTTGATTCTGTCCTCCGTCATGATCCACCAGATGCGTTACCAATACCGACCCTTCCAGATGTCCGTCCCCACCGTCTTCTCCGCTTCTCCCAAATACAAGGAGATGCACAACCTACCGCCTTACTAGAGGAGGAACAGCGCCACCTGCTGATAGCTTGATGTGCAGGTTCAGGAAGTCGAGCTTTCTTGTTTTATTCTTGAGGTTAAGGTGATTTATTGAGTCAGAGGACTGTGTGTCCAAAGTGCCTTACGTCACTGTGAGGAGGAACTTTAACAAAAACACCACCGTGATTCTTTTCTTTTATTATTAGCTTATTTTTCAGGTGAAGCAGCTTTGAACAGATCTGCATTATGTTTTAAATTAGCTGAGTGAATCTGATTGGTCAGAAGGCGAGCGTAAGGATTTCATTTTGTGTTTTTTTTTAAGTTTAGAAATAAATAATTTAACCAGATGATTCTCAACATGGGATAAAGATTACAAAAGTTAAAACATTTCGAGACTTTAATATCAAAGTTATGACTTTTTTCCTCATGACTTCGGTTCTAAAAAATCATTTTCTGGACACGCTTAAGTGTTCAAGATTGCAAAAATAATTTTAAATCACAACAGTTTATTTTATGTAGAGACACTAATTCTCTGAGACTAACGTCTGTATGTTGAAAGCCAGAGTTGTTTTGACTTGAAGTTCTTTTTTTTTTACTGTTAAGTTTGGCCCTAATCCTCATTTGCATACGACATAATGAAGAAAACATCTCTCAATTGTCAAAAGTAAAAAAAATCATTGAGTTGAACATTTTAATTCTGACAGTTTTGTGTCATGTGTTATACAAAAGAGAAGACCAAAAGAAAACCCTAAAAAGCTCATCTCAAGTCTGAGAGAAAGTCAAAATGTTCTTCAGTTTAGAGGATTAGAACCAAACTTCATAGAAAAAAAGACCAAATTTAAAGTTGGTTTTTTTTTGTGACTCATCGACCACAAACATCGACTTCACTTGATCGTGAAGAAATCTTTACCAACAGCCTCTGGCCTTTCTTTTCATCCCACGCCTTCCGGGAGAGCTTCAAATCTTTTGTTTTTCTTCGCTGTACTTTTACTGTAGGTTGTTTTTAAACCTTAATTCCTCATTTAATTCAGTAAACGCACAAAAAAAACAGCACATGTCCTCGTAGTGCCAAGAACATCGTTCGTCCTACTGACGCGATGAAATAAACCACAGGAACTGCAATATTTTAAATTTTGAGCTGCTAGCTTGGCTGTAGAATTTTTTGTTTTGTTTTTAAACACATTTTTGACAGTGTAAAGTTTTTCTTCCCAAACCTGGACTCGCTGTAATCCACCAGTGGCACATTTGTGTATATGTACATCCTGTACATTGTGTTGGGGAATGTCACCGTGTACTTTCACTGTTCATCATACCGTTATGTTGGTCCTAAATAAACCTTAAATAATCCATAATTATTAGAGAGTTTAGCAAAATGTAAAAACCTGTTGGGAAGATTGGAAAAATTGAGGCTTTTATTTTTAAAAAAAACTTGTGCTGCATTGATGAAGCTTTAAAAGCATGTACTGTTTGGAACTACTTTTTTTATACTGAAAAAGGAGAAAAGTCATTTTATAAGATGAATAAGCCGATTTAATTTCTGTAAAAGTGCCTTGTTTGATTCTTCTGCTCTGAGCAGACTTTTCCAAAGACTTGCAGAAATAAAAACGATAAAATAAACTTGTGTGAAATACTGAGATGTTTTTTTTTAATGTACTTCTACAGTAAATCATCAGTATGTTCTTTCTAACATGTTGTGGGGAGAGTCGACCAGTAAGCCGGTGGTTTCCAATACGAGGGTCCGGACCCTCACAAGGGGTCGCAAGAAAAATCAGAGGGGTTTACATTTCACATTAAGATAAACAAATAAGTATTTTTATGGATTGTGGGGTTTTTTGTTTTTTTTAAAGCCAGTTGCTCTGACCTTCTCGTGAATTTTCCCAGTTGGGAAATAATTCTGCTTTTTCCGACATCATAATGTGGTCATAATGTTATGACAAAGAGTGCACTCCTCTCTGCAGAGTCCCCTGGTTTGCCTTGCCCACATTTCATGTCTCTGTCTTTGGCTGTTCTATCACAAATTAAAAAATAAAAGGTGGCTCTGAGGGTCATGGTTTTTTTTGACTTCTCCAGTGCTTTCAACACCATCCAGACGGCCCTGCTGGGTGAGAAGCTGACAGCTAAGACCTTCATCTTTGGGGGCCATCTTCCTGACATACTCCTTGATCTTCGTCGTTTCATCCTGGACAGTGGTCTTGACACTCCTCCCTCGCTACGCTTGGTGTACAGTCTCAGGGTGCTGGATTTGGGGTGAAACCTCCGTGCATTGGCCCTCATTTATCATTCTTGCGTAGAAACGGGCGTATTTTTGTGCGTGAGATTATGCTTACACTGTTCTCAGCGCCTGATTTATGAAGCTGTGCGTACCTTTGAAATCCAGGTGTACGCACCACCTGGTGTTGATAAATGCGGCGGCTGAAAACGTGCGTAAATTGAATGAAACGCCCCCAATTATTCAAGATTCAGGAGGCTGCACCCAGGACTTTACGGCAGGGACTAACGGAATACGGCAAGAAATACATGGTTTGGAGCAGGAAGTCCACAAGTTAAAACTTCAGAAACAAAATATTATGTTGTTTTGACAGATTTAAATAAAGATTAAATGTTTAGTTTCACTACTAGAGCCCCTCCCCGGCATAAATGTTCAGAAATATTGTGCATTTTAATATTACGAGGTTTTTCATTTGAAAACAATTTAATACTTTTTTATTCGATGATTTAAACTGGACACATTTTTAACAAAATATTCAGCGCGCTTAAAACTGGACACGAGATGAGCCATAAACAGTTCAGGTCCAGCCCGAGAGCCAGTGCTGGAGTCAGGGGGACCACCGCGCGCTGTCAACCTCACTGGAGCGGACCAGTGGGCTGTCAGCCCCAGAGGAGGAGCAGGGCACGGGCCAAGAGCCTCTCGCTTATCGTTTACTTTGATGGACGGAGGACATACGGACGGATACGGGACGGTGTACCCCCCCAGCGTGCAAAGCAAGCCTTCATAATGTTTTGCAGCTTTGGGAAACAGTTCTCTGTGCTGTCCTGGGACTATTACGCACGGACACGGGTCTGGACGCGCACGGACTTGGATCTGACCATCCGCGGTGTAACTTTTCGTTTATGTTCAGAGTGAAACATTGTCCAAACACAATGATGAGCTGCACCACGTCTGTACCACCTGTTTGTGGAGCGCGTTCGTGTAAACTAGAAGTTTTTGTCTGTTCCTAGAATTATAAATTGGCTACTTGTGGTTCTCCAAGGGACAGATTTAGCACTAAAACGCCCATCAAAGTCCCAAATAAGCTCCAAATAAAAGTATGTTGCTCTGATAAAAAGCTGCTCCATCACCTCCGGGACCGGGCTTTACGCACTGACCCAGGACTCAAACATGAACAGAGATCAGCATGCCAGAGTCTGGGGGACGCGGGGCCTTCAGCGGGGGTGTCGCTGCTCGCTGTGCGGTCATAATATAAAGTTTGTCTTATAATAAATGCAGGGCTTTGTGCGTGACATGTCTGTTCCCGCCTCACCTAAAGGCCGTGGGGCTGTGTCCATTTCGGCAGCCAGTCTCAGTGCTTCAAGCCATCCGCTTATGCTCTTCGTTGTTTTAACATTTTTTTGCTTGTAGCCTTTTCATTTGAAGGTACACATTTTATTAAAAGCAAACCCAAATAAAAGGCACCAAAAGCTACGATAAAATAGTCCAAATACAAATCAAAGCATGTTCTGACTGCTCAATAGGCTGTATAAAGTCCGTGCTGCTCAAATATAAACACAAAATTAATGTTTCAAACGTTGTTTCTGTTACAGTGGGTAATAATATATCATGTATTTTAGTTTGTCAGTGCGTTTTGTGCTGTTAGGAAATGAATTCTGCGCATTTCGGCTCTAACTCAAAATTTGCGTACATGTACACCACCTCCTGAGCTGGCGTAGGATTTGAGCGTGCCGTACGCCAACGTCCATATTGATAAATGTCAAAGTCACCGTGGTTTTGGGAGTACGCCAGGTGTACGCTGGAAATTTGGTGTACGCACTTTTGATAAATGAGGGCCAGTGTGAGGAGCTTTCTCGTCTTGATGTCAGTAGCCTCTATCTCCTCCTTTGGGCAGTTTATTATACCAGCGGGGTATCTGATGACTGGCAGGGCGTATGTGTTGATGGCTCGGATCTTGTTTTCCCCATTCAGCTGACTTTTCAGGACCTGCCTCACTCTCTGTAGGTATCTGGCTGTGGCAGACATCCTTGCTGCCTCCTCATGGTTTCCGTTAGCCTGTGGCACCCCAAGCTAAAGATGTAGCACGTCGGCTAAATGCAGTGTAACTTTATCATGTAACGTTAGCGAGCGTGGATTAGTTCAACATCAAGCTGATAAAAACATTACTGTAACGTTGCAGTGGGAGTTTACCTGAGTTTCCACCATGTTGTGTGAAGCTGGCTCCCCCACCTGTCTATAGCCGCTCTCACTTTGCCTTTTTTCAGGAGTACTGTGCCGATATGCCGCTGTCTCGCTGCGCTGAATGAAGTAACGTTACGGCGCCGGTGTTGATCCGCCTCTGAGACGGGAACGTTGAAGTAAGAGAGCCTGAACATGTCCGAGTTCCTGCGTTTATGGCAGGATTTCTGTATGAAAGCGGTTGTGTTTCGGATTCTGCTCGCTCATGAGTTCAAGCGAGCACGCGTACGAGCACACGCCTGGTTGCAATCTTAAAACCGCACCGCTAGTGGCCGCTGGCAAGATGGCGCTCTAAGCGGCAACTCTTTCCCGAGCTCTTCCAACGGTCCCTCAAAAGTGCGTATTTATACGGGAGTTAGTCTCATTTGATATTTAAAACAGAGAATAAGCACTTTTAAAATAGTTTTTAAAAAAGTGCATTTCTCTCCGGTGGATAAACGGGATCATAATTATTCGCTGGTAAGTGACGGCGCTTTCAACATGAACAAACGCAACGCGCCGCCAGCTTCTCCGGACAAGCTACAACTCTTGAAAACCAAACCAGGGGAAGTCAAAGACCCGGCTGAAGACGTCGGTATGAGTAAGAAAATACTGGAAGCCGTAAATAAATCGACAGATAGATTTGATATCCAAGAAAAAAGAATGGAGGAACTTTCCGGAAAGGTGGAGGAGAACTGAAGCTTGGTTGCCGGGTTACGAGAGGAGGTGACCAAGTTCAAGGGAAAAATGGCGGAGCTACAACAGCAAGTGGACACACTCCGGGAGGAGATGAAGGGGCTGACGGAGAGGTGCAAACGGAACAGGCTCGCTGCGTTGTGAATGGGGTTACCTGCATATGGGGAAACCAGTCTTAATCAGGATGGGTAGGTATGTTGACGTGGTGAACAGAGAGACAGCCCGCAGCAGTGACCGGGAGTTCTACTGTGGATTACCCACAATTCAACATCGTTAACAACACGTTGCAATATGGCAGTGACGCCAGCAGACGGCGCTGTCCCCATTTATGCAGAACTTTAATAGAACCTATTTACAGCCCGTTACAGGTGGAATTTACGTGTTAAAGGCTTGAGAGAAAAAGAAAATGAAAACCTCAGGGCAGCGGTGATTTCTACTGTCCAACACTGCCCCCGGAGTGCCGTGAAAGGTTAAAAACATGGTGGACAGCGTTCATCGCATCGGTAAGAAAGAACCGAACCGCTCAAGACAAGGCATCATCCAGTTTGTTAAGAGAGAGCGCAGAAATGACATATGGAAGCTTTCTAAACACTGTGATGTGTACAAACAGGCTGGCGTTCGGTTTGCAGAAGATTTAACATGAGATGACAGAGCTGCTGTGGCCAAAAATTAAAGAAGCAAGAGATCAGAAGAAGAGCGCTTACTTTCGTGGGCCCTTCGGCTTCATAGAAAATGTTCAAATCTTCCCTTAAAAGGTAAAAAAAAAGTACAAGATGAGTGCTGTAAAGTCTTGACGTGACTGAGTGAGACAAAATGTTTGGTCTGGAGGGACCAATATAATATTTCTGTTTCTTCAGGCTACACAGACTTGAGCACCCTCAGGGAGGGGGGTGACTGTTAACCTGTTCTAATTACCTGTTCTAACTATGATAGGTTCTAAGGTTTCTTTTATTTTGTTAAATACCAGGGGACTCAAAGACATTACCAAGAGAAAAGCCATATTTTTAGTTTGCAAAGGACGACAAGCACAGTGTGTCTTTTTACAAGAGACTCAATCCAATATAGAGGACTCTACATGTTGGGTTAACCAATGGGGTGACAGAATTTTGTTTAGCCATGGAACTAACAGATCAGCTTGTGTGGCTATTTGTTTGAACAATTTCCCAGGAGAAGTCATTGAGTTTGATGGTGATACAGATGGACACTGGATTGCTGCCATTTTGAATATGGAAGGAACTCCAATCATTGTTTTGAATGTTTATGGATATAATGGAGGTTCTAGGAACAAAACTTTACTGGGACAAATCTCAGATAATATTGGAAAATTTAGAGTTAAGTACCCAACCAATAATATATTAGTGGGGGGTGATTTTAATTGTGTACCCGACTAATGGTTGGATAGACTCCCTACAAGACATACAATCCACGAATACAACCAAAATATAGCCAATTTTTGTATCAACAATTCCCTTATTGATGCTTGGAGACATATTAACCCAAATTTAAGAGAGTACTCATGGGTAAGACCTAATGGAAGTTGTAAATCTAAAATAGACTTTTGGTTGGTTACTCAGGAGATTTTAAAATATATTTCACAAGCTACCATCTCTGCAGCTCCTACTACTGACCAGTGTATTGTTACTGTTACAATGACGCCTGATATGGAGGTAACATTTAGACAGAAATATTGGAAGTTTAATGCAAATCTTCTAAATGATGAATATTATTGTAATATGATAAGGAAAATATTATCTTCAGTGAAGGCAAATGAGGAAATTGATTGTTATGGAAAGAAGTGGGAATTCTTCAAATTTAAAGTAAGAGAATATTCAATTCATTATGGTAAAAGAATGAGAAAGAAGCAAAACAAATTAGAAATACAACTGATAAATGACATTGAGTGTTCTAAAAGCAATGGGATAGATGATATAAGGAAGAACTAATTAGGTTACAAACTAAATCAGATGAGTTATATCTGAATAAAGCAAAAGATGATAAAGCTTGATACTGCTATAAAAAATGGCTCTGGGGAAATCACCAGGTCAGGATGGGTTAACAACTAACTTTTATAAGTGTTTCTGGACTGATGTAAGAGAATTACTCTTTGAAGCACTGAAAGAATGTTTAATATGTTACTAACAACAATGAAACAAGGTATAATAACATTAATCCCAAAGACAAAACAATTATAGGTAATTTAAGGCCGATTACTTTACTTTATGTTGATTATAAAATATTTACTCATGCTTTGGCTTCTAGGCTTAAAAGTGGTATGGATAAAATTGTCAGTGAAACACAATCAGGTTTTCTTCAGAATCGCTGAATACATAACAACACCTGTTGGACTATACATACTTGGTGGAGGATGATGGTATTATCTTATTTTTGGATTTTTTTAAAGCTTTTGACAAACTGGAACCCCCCTTTATTTTACAGACACTACAATATTTTGGGTTTGGAAAAAAATTTATTGAGGTTATTTCTATGTTTTACAAGGGTATAACAAGTGCAGTCTTACTTCAGTCAGGAACTACAAGAAGATTCAATGTTGAAAGGGGAATAAGACAAGGAGACCCAGTTAGTCGTCTTCTTTTTATTTTAGCAGCTGAACTGTTAGCAGTGTATTATTAAAAATGATAAAACTATAAAACCATTGCATGTTATGGGTAATCCCTTGATAAAAACACAATTAGCAGATGACACTGTACTTCTTTTGCAAGATTCTGATCAAATACCTAATACCTTAAAAGCTGCTTCTATTTTTTCTGAAGCTTCAGGACAGCACTTCAGGAGAAGTGTGAGATTTTG